>VXBT01006392.1:266915-328281 GCA_013400235.1 Oriolus oriolus
TCCTTTTTTTCTTCTTGCTTCCATGATTGGGTTAACACCATATGAAGAGGCACTAGGATATTAAATAGAGAATATTGGCTTGGAAAGCTCTTCCCAACAGACGCCTCTTTTATTTGACGGGCTGGAAACTCCCTGGCCCGCTTTAGTCCTCAGTCTGCTAAGGAGATGGTAAGGTATGATCTTCTACAGGAGAGTGGATGTGTCCGTATATGTGAAAGAGTGCCTAGCACAGCAGAGCCCCACTGGAGGCGCTGGCTCTGATCACTGCTGCCTTGGGAGCATAATTGGAGCATTACTTTAGCATCCTGCTGGCCACAGCTGGGCTTGTGCCCACATACTTTGGCCTGGGGGGTTAGCATGGAGCCTGCACATCCCTTGCAGTCAGGAGTGTGTCTGCTGCTGGTGCTTGTGCGCAGCGGCATCCCGCCAGCTCAGGCGCTGATGCCGAGTGTGGTGGGCACCATGCAGGCTACCCCAGCTCCAGGCTTACTGCCTGAATAAACAGGCCAGGATGGTAGCTGCAGTGCCAGGGTTTATATTATCATGGTTTATATTATCACAGCTCCACTCTAGTGGGGACCTTGTGAACCAGACTGGGCAGATACAGTGCAGGCATGGCTTTGCTCATGTGGGTCAGCAGCTTCAGGCTTCTCATCCCACTCCACGGTCCCTGCTGTGTTAGCAACGGCAGGAGGCTGTGATGAGGGATGAGAAGAGTGTTGCCAAAGCAGAGGAGGGAGACTATGGCCTCTTTCTGTGGTTGCAGGAGGTAGTGCCTGTGATAGCATAGCTGTACTTGGCATTTTGGGGCTGAAGGAGCATACCAGATCATTGTGTGGCTTGTGCATGGGAGACTGCTCCCAGTCCTCAGCACAGCTTTGCTATTGTCTGATGTCTGCACATGGTCACATCTCTTGCATGCAGGCAAAGCCTCAGTGGGCTGCTGTATACATGTACCAAATGTCCCTACTCCTGGTAGACTTGTGCTTTACTTAAAGAACTGAATATGCATTGCAGCACTTAACAAGACTACTTTGAGTTGGTTAGGTTCCTTCTTCTGCCAGGCCTCTTTCAGGCCCCCGAAAAGTCATTACATTGCAAGTCTGCTGTGTAGTTTGCTGGGTTTGTGTTAGTGAGGTGAGTAAACTGGGTTTTCAGAGATTTCAGTCTTATTGAGCAGCATACAGCTGGCCATTGGTGCAATTCTGGTGTTATACATGTCCCTTTAACCTGGCTCTGGTTTCAGCAAGGTCTTCACAGTCCTCCGTGAGCACCAGCTCAGTGCCAGAGAAGAAGGAGTTTCCCTCTGTTCAAAGCACACAGCTTTGAGCTGGGGATTTCTCTCTGCTGAGCTCACGTGCACAGGAGAAACGCCATCTGCCCGTGAGCCAAGTGCTTCAGTTAAGAATGAACTTAATTGGGGATTACTTACAGAGAGTTTGCTGCACCCCCTGACCTCTACCCCGTTATGTGCAGCTTGGGAGAGGAGGGAATGTGAGTCTCTTGTTTTCTCTCTAAACCTGTGTCTGAAAAGGAAACTCTCCCTTGATTTTTTTTTTCTTTTTCCAAAAGCAAATTCTATGCCAAACCCGTAATCAGATACAAATAGGAATGAATGCCAGAAGCAAAAGCAGCCAAAGGGAGCTTTTAATCTCAAAACCAGCTTTCCCACCTGGCCAAGAAGTCCCTGCATGTGCCTGGCACAATGGGGCAGCCCTCCCTGAGTTTCCCATGAGGGCCTGCCTGGTGCTCAGATGTTGGGCGTCTTGTCCATTTAATCCTGGTTGTTGCTGCCTCACTTTGACCTTCCCAAAATTTTTCAGGTAGTAGGGGAGGAAAGGCATGTACCTCTTGTCCTGAGGATTTACATGCTGCATCTGCCTGAAATGGAACTTATAGCCTGGGTGCTTTAGGAAGTAGCTCCTTAGATTTCTGCCAGAACAGGCCAGAGGCCAGTCTTTTTTGTGAAGGAGAAGGTGGTAGATACTAGCCCTTCTGAAACAGCTTGTGCTAGTTCCAGCTTCTGCCGTACCTCGTCATAGGATCATTCACTAGATCCCAGTAAAAGTTTGTTGGTGGTGGTGGCCTCTGTTGTTGTTTTTCCCCAGGTAGTAGTACCCATGATATACTAATGGGTCCTATGAAAAATAGCTTTCCACCTACTAACCTGTACCTGCTTTAACCATTTGGGAGTGTTCAGCAAGTTCTGCAGATCCATTTTGGTAAACTGAAGAAAATGCCAAATGTATTTGTTGCTGCCTTATTGCCCTGATAGCGTTTGTGCATGAGAAAGGGACAAGCCCCTCTTCTGTGCTCTTCATCTGCACTGAAAGGCAGCTTGTGCCACCATTATTGTAAACATCAGTGAAGGGTTGCCATCTTGTTTTGACTAATGAGAATATGTCATCAGGAGCACAGGCTATTGTTGATCCCACTCGTTCACATTCCTCTATCAAGAAGGCTGCTGAACTCAAGCGTGATTGAGGGTCTCTCAAGGATGACCCTGGGCTTGGGCATCAAGTGAGAGGTCATTTTTTCCAAAGAGATGTCACCCCAAGTTAAATACTTGGAAAAGACAAGCCATGGTGATATCTCATGGAGCTAAAATAGAGACCTGGATTTCTTCAGTGAATGCTTGTTATGTATTTCACTCCTAAAAGTGCATTCATAAGATGCTTATGTGAGTTGTTCTCTTTAGCTCATTTGAGATTTTTATTGCTGCAGTATGGGTAGAAGAAATGGAACTAATTGTAGACTGCTCAAGTAGAGAGAGGAGCAGAAATGATACTTGTTGAGAAAGATGGGATGGTGCTTTTCATGTGTTTCGATGATTCTTCTCTGTGTTTGTGTGTCAGAGGATGTGTGATTGTCTTTTCTCCGAACTGGCTTTTCCATGAAGATTGGACATTTGTGGCAAGAGGGTTTAATGGATTTGGAAGAAAAGCTGTGGTCTGTTGGCTGGTGCCTGAGGTAGAGCTTAGATTAGCTCTGGCACCTTGAACCACCAGCCCCACAAAACCATGTGCTGTTTGAGTAGGCATAACTTTTTTCAGCTACTAGCTGAACGTGCTAGGGAACAAAAAACTGCAACAGAGGACTCACTGGAATGTTGTAAAAAACTGCAGAAGTGGTCTGGTTTAACTTGAAGATTGGGGAATGGCATAATAAAAATAAATTGTTTCTCCCCTTCTTGTATTAGAAAAGCCTCAGGCCATAAACATCTTGAAAGAAATGGATTTTTATTTTTCTTTCACCCTTCTGAATGGATCAGAGTTACTTGAAAAAATCATACTGTACGTAAACCACAGGAGCAGCAGGGTTTGGAGCCCTATTTTTAGTGTCAGTAAGTCAACTGGTTTGGTATGCTGGGAAATTCCCAACTCCTGGCACCTAAAGGTTAGTATTATCAGCTCTCCAAGAACTGGTTTGGAAGATATGTTAGTTCCATTAGGTCATCTTGTGTTATCCATTGTAATAATAATAATAGTAAATGTATTGCTTGTATTTTTGTAGCCTCTAAAAGAGCTATGACTGTCATTTTTTTTAGTTCATGGTGAAACTTAGATTTTTTATTTCCACTTTAAACCTAAATTCAGCCTTTCCACTAAAATTCTCAGAAAGGATCTTTCTACCTTATGTCTTTTAGTAAGCAATCTTTTAAGACTATAATCTGTGTATATAAGGAGAATAAAGAAGAATTCTCAGCTCTTAATAGGACAAAAATTAACCTGTGTACAGGAAGCATCTACATAGTCAAATTAAAATACCATTGAAATATGAAGAGCAATACTGGTATGGACCAAAACCTCTGCAAACAACTTTAAAGATAATCCCAGTTAAAATGCACGGATTTTAATGCCAACAGATACCATTTGTAACACGGATGTACTGTCCTGCCGTCTCCAAGTACCTAGGTGTTCAGAATAACTTTGTGTATGTGATCATGCACAACACATACATAGCAACTGCAAGATCCTGTCTGTACCTACATACCTGCTCATGTGTGGGTTTTTTGGATCTTTTTATTTGCTCACAGGTTGTGAAACCTGGAGGTTTCTCATTTTCCAGCTTTTCTCTCCAACCATAACAGCTGGAAACATACGTGCGGTTTTTGGTTGGTTTTTGGGGTTTTTTTCCTCTTAAATGAAAGCTGAGATTCTTACTTGGTGACATGACTGAAAATACTGGAGCTTTAAAAAAAACAAAACACTGAAAAGAAAAATAAGACTTAGATAAAATCACAAGAGCTGGCTATGCTGACTGCTGAAATTAATGATAAAACAGTTCTGACTTAGTGGGACTTAATTTTGCCCTGAGAATGTAAATAACTGAAAAGTATGTTTTGGATCACTGCAGGGTTAAAGTTACAGTTGCTGAGGTGTCCTAACCTTCATTCCCATACTTGATAAGATTTGATTCCCACTAATAAAAATGTTATCTGCTGCTCTCCTCTTAATATGACAGTTGGAATAACTTCAGCGCTCTCACAGCTTGTGAGCCCTCACCGTACAGCCAAGTGTAGTGTGTCCCTGTTTACAAACTTTCTGAAGGATGTTTAGATTTTTGGTTGTTTCTTTTTTGCCTGAGAATTGATTTAAGAGCACATGGATAGTTGATAATTTATTTTTGAAGGGTATGCGAAAGTTCTGGGCTTACTGGAGGTCTGTGCTTGATGACTGATGCAGAGATGCCATCCCTGTAGCTTGCTGTGATCACTCTGATGATGACAGTAGTGATGAACACGGTGAAAGTGCCCTTACTTGTAACAAGCTGCCTTGTGTCCTCCCCCTCAAATGTACAAATTGACAGTATTTTGATTAAAATTCTTCAGCAGGCATAAAGCAGTTCTAAGCTTCGTTTGTCTCTTGAAGGTGTATTCCCAGATCAGCAGTGAGTGTCCCCAAGAATCACATGGCGTGAGAAGGGGAGAGCTGGGGAGAGGAGCCTCCTAGCACTGGCTGCCTTCCGTTGCCTCTCCTCTCTGTGTCCAGTTGTCCTTTTTCTCCCTTCACCTTCTGTGCTTGTTTCTGGGATATAAGAGTACGTTGTGTGCTCCTGATGCATTTGAATTGCCGTGTGTATTTTGTCCAGAAGGAATTTGCTTAGTGCTTTATCTGGTGATTTGTTGGCTATGCAGTTTTCTCACTCTTTTGTACAGCTCTCTGATGTGTGCCAGTTTAACAATTCAGTTAAAAAACGATGGAGGTGCAATAACCTTTTCATTGCTAAGGCTAAAACGTGCTGCCCTTTGTGTAGCCAAATACACCAAAGCAGGCTACCAAAGCAGCACTGCTTTTCCAGTTTAACAGGTTTAGCTGATGTTACTGGTTTGCCACCGAGTTTATTATAGTTTCATAACTCACCAGGGCTGGCAGCGGGTGTTTTGGCTTTTCTTTCTCTGCCTGTGCAGCGGTAGTGATAGTAATCAGGGCTCTCAGCCCTGCAGATAATCTCTTTGGGTTATCATTTACTTGCAAACAGTCGTGTGAAGTATTTGTGAAAAGGCTTTTGAAGTGGCGTTTTAGGCGGATGCTGCCCGGAGCTGCAGAGCAGGCGGTGTTTACACAGGGGCAGAGGATTTCTCTGCCCGGTGTGGTTCTCCTCAAGTGCTCGTGTTCTGTGGCTACACTGTTTGCCTTTCTAATGAAGTGAACTGTTTGTTTGAAATATGTGGTAGAAGGTATTTAAACAGAGACTAAAGTAAACTTGAGGGCTGTTCACATAAGCCGTACATATCTGGTTTGTGAAATGAAGGAAAACAATTTGGCTGCAGCTTTTACCTCTGGGAAGGGCAGTGAGGAACTGTTTAAACAACGAACTGGGCTGCAGCGGATGTTTCTGCAGCCTCTTACAGGCCTTCAGTGATGACTGCTGCTCATGTAGGCATTCCTCAGGATGCTGCCTCGACAGAGAGCTCAAAATTGCTGTCGTTATTTAAAAGGGGGATTTATTCATTAGCTGAGAAAACTTGGGTACATTCATATTTGATTAAAACCATCCCAATTAGACAATGGACTGTTGAGAGCCAACATATGCTATTGCCTTTATAACGTCATTAGTAACCCAGAGTCCCCACTTTGAAATAAGATCGTGCCCGAGTGCGCAGACATCTGTTTCTGCCTAGCCAGATGGAGGTCAGCAACATAACTTAAACTGCTAATCCTCATTGTGGAGAGTGGAACAGGAATCTGAGGAAGGTAGGAACAAATGAACTCGGATCCCGCTCCTGGCAAGGCATGAGGTATTGATGGCGATACAATGCCTGGAACATGCTCTGCAGAGCTCTGGTAGTAAGTTTCTGCCTAACCGCAAGCAGAAGTTCAGAGAGCGAAGGAGGGCTGGGTGAAGTGAAACTCTGTGGTTAAGGCATTTCAGTTCGTCTCAGAGAACGTCACTGCTGCTCCTGGCTCTGCCACAGTTGTGCCTGATGGGAGCGTTAGTCGGCTGCAGCGCGATGTTTCTCAACAATGACTGGCAAAACAGAGACCTTGATGGTGGGGAGTGCTTTTCACCCCCTGTCATAGCACAGAACAATTAAAACCGGGCATGTGGGGACTTCAGGAGCAGAGATTTCCAGCCCTGTCTAATAGAGACCATATGTTTCCATCCATCATTTATATTTTTTGGTGGGGAAGAAAGCGCCAAGTTGGTTGGGACTACAATGTCACATCCTCTGGCATTGTTTCTCTGCTCATTCTCCTTGGGAGCAAGGGGAGTCACAACACTTCAGACTCCTTGGGTTCAGCATAGAGATTAAAACAAACAAAAAGTCCTTATGCTCCCGGAGTACAATAAATATGCTAGAATTTCAATAGGATCCAAACAAGCGACAATAGTAGCATTAAGAGCTGGCAAATCCTTTGATGTTATTGACCAGAAAAGGACTGTTGTGGTCTCTGTCATGAACATTTAAACTTTTGACCTCCAACCTTTGTGTCGAATGGCTTTTCCATATGGAGGGTTACTATACCTCTCTCACTCCCACTGCATTTAGTAGAGCACCAAACACTTCACTGGCGGGAAACTGATGCTTAATGCGTTGGAAAAGGTCCAAGATTGCCAGAGGGCGGGACTGAAGAAAACTGTCTTCCCTTCTTCTGCTGAAGTGTAAATGAAGTCCCCTGTTTTCCTATAGCCTGGTTGCATCTGAGCTCCACACAGAAACATGGAAGAGAGGATTGTGTCTCGGTGGACAGGAGACAGACATCTTAAGTTGCTTTTACCACCACCTCTTACGCAGTGTAATATGCAAACCTACAGCTGAAAGATGGGCTTTTACAGGCTGGGGATGTCTACACTATGCCACAGAGCCGAAATCCTGCAGCTCTGACGGTGCCCTTGGTGATGCACTGGCTAAGTGTCAGAGAAAGGGGTTTGCAGGCATCTTGGCCTTGGGGAACGCGCCAGGAGTGCGCAGAGTATGACGGACCGTATTGGCATGCCTGGTGTCCTTTCCAAATAATGACCAGAAGCAGATGCCCAGGGCTTAATGAAAGAACCTGACAGGTGACTCTCCTTTCCTTTTGCCCCTCTGTCAATTTCACAAAATTTTCAGTTGAGGAATTCCTTGGTCTTATTGTTTCAACACTTTAAGATCCTTACTACACAATTTCACAAAATTTTCAGTTGAGGAATTCCTTGGTCTTATTGTTTCAACACTTTAAGATCCTTACTACACTTCTTTACAGTGACTTTCCCCTTGAGGTCGTTCAAACCTCCCGTGTCCATAGCCTCCTGTGTCACTTGGCTGTGTGGCAGGGAATGGTGTGCCTTGTCCCCATTTGGCCATCTTCCCTCTCTTCTGGCTCCTTTTGTCTCCTTGTACCACCACTTGCTTCCCTCTAGGATGTAGAGACGAATGGAAAGCAACCTCCCCTTTAGTGCCCCCTTACCCATTTTGGGTGGGCAGAAGAACAGTTCTTTCTCTCTTCTCTTGTATTTGTGGGTTTGTGTTCCACCTAATTCTACATTTTCTCCTGTCTTGCCCCTCAATCACCAAGCTGAAGAACATGGATGTGCACAGGCAGATTGTGTAACCTTTTTCCTGTTCCTCCTGGACTGGAGGCTGGAGAAAGCTATACTGTTGTACTCACCTATGGTAGTGCCAGAAAGCTCAGTCAGAGACCGGGGCCCTGTTGTGGTAGGCACTGTAGACAGGTGATGTAAAGATAGAAACTGCACTGAAGACTTTTCTTTCGTGTTGTTGCAATGCAGAAAAGTCTTTGCTAATGCCATGGGCTGCTTTGCCCACTATTGCATTTATATGCTTCTTCCGATTTTCCTTTTCTCTCATTAGCAGGAGTGTTTTTCCTTACTGGTCAGGCTGGACCTATCCATGAGTCCTGGCAATGATGCTGGTATCAGTAGGACACAGTGCATGCAGAAGACCTCAGGAGATGCTGCAGCTGGTTCTGCAGCCTGGTGCCCTCTACAGCTGTATGCCCCTGCTCTGCACCTCTGATGTGGACTCTACTGACTCGGGGCTGTCCTCACAGGGTATAAGGACCATAAGTATTAATTAAGCTGAGGTTGTCCATTTTTGATTTGTGCTTTTAAATAAGTGTGCCCTTCTTCCCATTTTTTGGCAGCGGTGCCAGCGTGAAGTGGTTGATGTAAAGGGTTGGCCACTTTGGGGAAGCAGCACTTAGTTCCCAAAGCAAGAGAAGTGTACATCAGATCCTGCCACTACACCTGCAGAGAACAAGAGAGAGGATGGAAGTGTTGATAAGACTTTATGAGGAACTTCCATACTTTCCCATAAAGAGAATGCCCTTTGGTGGGGAAGAGGAATTGGGGAATCCTAAATCCCAACAAAAATCCTAAAAATAAAAAAAAAGTGTAGTTATATCTAAAGCTGATACTGTCATCCTGTGTTTGGCTAGTGGGAAATAGAGAAGTTGTCTATAAAGAAAAATGAACTTAATAAAAGATCATGAAAAAAAGCCAAGAGAGATTAGTAAAGAGCAAGCAGTTTCAGGCAGTTGAGCCATTCTTTTTAAGGAATTCAAGAAATAATGGGGAATTAATAAAATTTTAGCTGTGTCTTGGGACTTTTCACTAAAGAGGTTTAGAAGTGTCTCAGAAAGGGTATCTCTGTGTTAACAGTGACCAGGCTGAGGCCCAGGGAAGTGACATAATTTAACTATGGCCTTTCTTGTTAAAAACATTTTCCTCAAATTTTGGCTTGTAAAAGTAACTGAGATTGATTGGAATATCGACAATATGACATTTTCAAAAATAGGCTGAGTGAGTACTTAGAATAAATGTCAATAGGGCAAATTAAGGGAACTCACTGTTCTTTCCATCTCCAGTAATGATCTGAAACAAAAAGTAACCAGCATAAAAATGAAATACAGAGGAAAACTCTCTAAGAAGCTGAGGGAAGATGAGAGAACATGGAGGAAGAAAACAGCTTAAAGTCAAGTATTTAGAAATGTCAAGAAGTAATAACCAAGAGCCAGTTTGTGTTGACTTTATTTGACTTGAGCAGTGCTCATTTCACCAGCAGTCTCCTAGAAATGGTAGGTAAGGTCACTGCCACATAATGAATGCATTGTCTCATAGTGGAAAAATGAAAGATAATGGTTTTGAGACTGTGTGTAAGAAATCCATACCCTTGCTGGAAAGGGAAATTTGCAGAAATAAGTTATTTGTATTACATATTTCTAAGGCTGGCTCCTCCTAAACAGTGTCAGCCTACATGAGAACCTGATGCCCAAGAGTGCAGGGATGACAACCCAAGCTGGAAAAAACACAGGAAGCAGAAACAAGTGACCATGTTTAATTTAGAATATGGACAGAGACATTAAAGGTTGCAATAAATGTATATTACCAAGTGGCCTGACAGCACATGTAATAACTATCTGCTCATCTGCAAGAGCTTGAAGAATGTAAACACCACAGAAGAAGAGTAATTGCTAAGGATGATACAGAGAGAAGCTAAATAATTTTGAATATTTGGATGGAATTTTTAAAAATCAGGTTGAACAGCAGGGAAAAAGAAGTCTCTCAGAGTGTTCATCTGATGGTGCATCCCATAGAATCTGAACAGTTTTAATATCTAAAAATAGACATAATTTATCTAATTATACATTTTCTTCTCTACTTCCTATCATGCCATAAAATACTCATCAAAGCTGCCAAGTATAACCTATTTCCAAGTCTTTCATACCTTCAGCTGCTGAAAATCTGTTTAGCTACAGTGATTTTTACCATGCTATACTGGTACCCAACTGTTTGAGGTCTGGCCTTTCAAATAGCTTTTAAACTTGATTCTGCTACACAGAAGAGCATACAAGTCTCCAAACCATCATTTAAACAGATAATGTTTGCAGACTGACTCATTGCTGCTTACAAACTTCTAAGAATGTCACCAAAGCTTGTTGAATTACTGAACTTTGTTCCCACATCAAATCAGCATCAATACATGGATATTTCTAGTTTCCCTCCCCACCCTCGTTTCCAGCTTTCTGTTGCCTCTTCTTAGCCACATTTACCTTTGCATCCCACAGATGTTTGTCATTGCTAAGTTAATGTCTGCAGCTGGTAGCAGGGCATTCAGATGCATTCTTTGAGCTGTGTTGAGCATTTAGGGAATAACCAAGCTGATCTGTGGCAGCACCTCCTTCCTACTGTTCAGGAAGTCCATGTTAAACTTCTGCTTAGAAGTTCTTTAGAGTTAAAAGCCTTGCTGTGCAATTTCTTCTTTAGTTCTCTCCAGTGTGGATCAGGATTTATTTTGTTTGTAATCTTTTAATTTCCTCAGTTTCCACTTTGTAGCTCACCTTCAACCACTGGAATGTGCACTGTGCTACCGAAATGGATATGAACAGGTAGATAGCTACAAATTATTTTTGTATATATTGTGGTTATGGATCTAGTTACTTGCTGCTTGCAGAGGAGGAAATGCTGAGGATGTGATCCTTCATACACATGTGTAATCAAAGGTGGGAAGCATTCCAGAGCAGCTGGGTGAAACCACTTGTCTGGGATTCTTGAGAGTTAAACACTGTTGCTCATTTTGGTTTTCATAATTTTTAGGGATGGATTTTGAAGTGGTGAAGGCTGCACTGACGCATGGTGGCAGGAGCAGTTGGGGCAGGAACAGCAAGATGGCAACTGTGTTGCAAGGCAGAAGCTGAATTATTTTTTTACTGCAGGTGCTTTGGAGGTAGAAGAGGGAGGCATCTTTTTTGTCAGCTTCCTAGCAGAGGGCAATTTGTCATTTTCTTGCAGAAACCACATTATTAAGTTTTTTAAGAAATGCTGCATGTGATCCAGAGGTTATGAAAAAGATGAGCTGTGCTGTACCGAGAGCCAGCTGTGTTAGATGAAACAATTATACCTCCAAGTAATGGGATGGTAAGGCTAAAACATCTCATCGCCCTCTTCTTATCCTGAGATCATGGGCCAGTGTACAGATGCTGGGTATATGCAGTTGTGCTCCTCTTCATGAAGGTTTTCTGAGGTTGCTTATAGGATGAAGCAGCCAGTGTTTCTTGGGTGGAAGGCAGGATATTCTTGATGCATTTCCACCAATCTGCTGTTTGTTCCTGGGAAAACTGGGCTGGTGGAGTGACTTGGCTTTCCTACTCTAAAAATGTATGTGCCAAGAGGGCTGTGGGGTAACAGTGCTTTTCCCACCCCACTCACCAGGCAAGTTCATGGCTGCTTGATCACGGCAGCACAAGGAGTTCTTTCTTTGCTTACCAGTGCATCCATCTGAGTGGAAACAGTCATTTACAAATCACTGGGCTGTGATGAATCATAAATTATGTTCTGAAAGAATTGGAGACTTTTCTCTTCAAGGTGTTTTGTACATGCAATATATTTATTACCCTGGAAGTTTGTATCTTTATTTATTTATTTATTTATTTATTTATTTATTTATTTCCAGATGAGTAAATGGCAGTGAGCACTGGAGTCTGTTGAATGGACTTGAGAAAGTTTAGTTAGTATTCCAGCAGGCAGTCCTGCTCCTTAGACAGCAGAGTTGCATTGACTGGAAGGAATAATAAAGTGTTCAAACTGAAATCAATCCAGCAGTTATTTAGCCAATACCTGCAGCAAATCTGGCATATTAAAACACCTCTCAGTGCCAGCTGATGAAATCAGTTCCAGCAACTTTTATTCCAGCACAACCATAATTGCTCCTCCCTCAAGTGTTTGGCATGATGGTTGTTGTGGAACTGCTAACAATAAAACATGTTCCCACAAGGTGTTTAGGTTTACAAACTGAAAGGATTAAAATGGATGGCACGAATCTAAGATGCTCCAAAGTCTTAATTTTTGTTTTTGCAAAGATAGAAATTATTTTTCAGCCATAACAAGAGCTGGAGCTGTGCTCTAGTTTGTGAGGTTTGGCTTGAAACTCCTGTGGTTTATTTTTTAAGATCAGTACATAGGCTCTGTGAGCACCAGCAGAGGGTAGAGAGGGGAAGTCTGATCATCAATAGTACACACAGACACATGGAAGTGAAGGAATCCAATGGAAAACTGTCTATTCTCTGAGTGTGTTACATCTACTGTATGTTATCACAATTAACATTTAGTGCTACTGGAATGGAGAGAACTTGTCCCTTAAAAGTTCTTTTCCTCAATTTCCTTCTGTCTATTTCTTGGCTTTATACACTTATTTGACTTTTTTGCCAGCTTTGCCATGGCTTTTCCTTTTTCCTGTTTAGAATCCCCTTCTCTGAGGAGTCAGATGGTGAGTTAGCTGTGTCCATGTCAACGTGACTGTTGCCACATTGGAAGCGTGTGCGTGCATGCGCACACAGATGCCTGGGAAAGCGTCCTGAGATAACTGGCTGTAGCACGGCAGCGGATCAGCCTGCAAACAAGCAGTGCTTCATATGGCAACCAGCCACGCTTGAAGCAGCAGCCCTAGTCGCCATAGGGAGACTCTTCAAAGTGCACAAAGTTAAGTGCATGCATTAACGTGTAGCTTTGGCTCAGTCGTTTTTTCTTCCTGATTAAAGCCTCTGTATAAGCAGACATAGAAAACATAAATCATCCCTTATTGAAAGAGAACTAAAAAAACCCTCAGAGACAACATGTGGTCTTATTGAGCCTTAATGCAAGCTGTAATTAAAAAGAAATCCAAAATAGGATCTTTGCTTGGCAACTAAGAACCTAATTCTTGCCATAAAACCTGGCAATGCCATTAAGTTCAGATCAGTTGAAGCAAATGTACGTGAAGAAACAGTGGTGCCCTTAGGGACTCTGCAAAGCTGAATATTAGAAAATTCTCATCTGGTGATCAGCTTGTGAACCAAAGGAAGTGTAGAAATTTGCTGGCAAGCTCTTCAAAACTGTTCTGCATATTGAAAAGGCATTAACAGTAAGGCTATATTTTGCATCATACTGTATCTGTTACATCTGGTGTGAAAGCTTGGTACGGTCAAGTTCAGCCTCAAGACTGTATTGGATTTTAGCAGGAAGGAGATTTCACCTCAAATGAGGTTATATCTGAGATAGAATTTTGTGCCTGGCTCAGCTCTGACATGTAATTTGGTGAGCTGATTGTCCTAAGGATGAATGTGCTGAAGCATAATGAGGGCTTCCTGAGTTGGGCTTCAGACCTCTGTTATCTTGGCCCTGACCTCGCGACACAGGTGCAGACATCGGGGCCGCACTGGGTGAGTTCAAGTCAGCGCAGGCATCTTCTACGGTAGCAAATTTTTCTTGATGTGCTGAAAAATGCAGCCTGTCGTTTCAGCAGCCGTCTCCCTCAAGCATTTGGCAGGAATCACAAAGTGCTTGAGCAAGTCAGCTAGCTGAGGGCAGTGTTTTACTAGCATCGCCATCACAGCCGAACTTTCCAAATGTAGTGATCCCCTAAGTAAGGCTTATTTGAGAGACTACAGAGTGTACAGAAAAGTTATTAACTTCAGTGAGCTTTGTAGCAGCCTAACGCCTCTGCCATCTTGTCAAGGTGTTCCACAGCATCTTTGAGCCAGCTGGCATCATCCCCCTTTCCAACAAGTCTTGCTGTGAATTGCATCTCATCAGACTTCAATTCAGGTTTGCTGTTCGGCATCAAGGACCATACATACCTGTCCTTTCTCCCAGTTTCTTTCCCTTCATGCTGCAGCAGAGGCTTAGGGTGTCATCTTTTTTCCTGTATGGGAATGATTGTAATTGGAGAGAGATGATCCTATTCACTTCTTTAAGAAGGTAAGAATGATTCGTGAAGGAGAAATAAAAAGGCAGGTTTTACACAACAGAAAGTCAGCATAAATTGACATATTTTCCAGAAAAACTCACAGTGATAAAACTGATGAGTTTGTAGCATTTCAGGCAGTTGTGTCTCCCATTTTGTTTTAAGGAGTCTCTGCTAGCTGTGCAGGACACAGCAGAGCATCTGAAGGAAGCTTACAGTAGTAGGCAGCAGAGAATTCAGAAGGCGGCAACAGCTACCAAACTCAGCAATGCATGAGCAAGGTGTTCAAATGTATTTCCAGTGCTTTGGTGTGTCCTTACAAGTTCTTGAAAACAGTGGAATTTATGCACAGAATCAGGTCCTTCTACTGAGTTGAAGCTGAGGGCTGCAAGTTCACAACCAGCATCTGTCTGTGTGCTGTACACAAGGATGTCATTGGCCCAGGAATTCACAGTTGCATTTGGATGTCTGTAAGAAAACTGCCTGGCATACTCTGTGTAAGTTGGCATCTTAGCCAGAGTTTTTAAGAAGGTAATAAGTAATTTCCTTAGCAGAATAGGAAGTTAGATTTTGTCAATTTGTTTTGGTGAGAGGAGTTTCTCTTTGCTAAAGGTGAGAGTTTTGTTCCTCACATTTTAAATGAATGAATGAAAACATAGAGCAGGTATCCTGTCTTTTACACTCAGTTTTTCCCCTGGTTTTCTAGATAGGTAAAGCACCTCACACAAACAACCATGAGTCAGATAGGTTCAGATTCAATTCTAGCCTGACTGGTCTCACTCATTCTTTACTTACCTACAGTATAAATAATCGTGGCAGAATGTGCTGTTAATATTCTGATGGTGCCTTTAATGAAATAGTTACTGGGTAGGATATGAAAAGTCAATGTGAAACTGGCTACAGCCTCAGTTACTGCTTTGTAAATTTCTTATTATCTATTTTCATATAAATACATGTCAACCAATTACATTTTATGCTGTTTCAAGTGAATTCCAAGTGAAGCCCTGGATGATGGGTGCTTTGGCAGCTGTGATTGATCTCAAAGTCTTTCCATATAAAAATCCAATACTTTTCAAAGTGGAGTGGTCTTGGGCCCCCAAGCATGTAGAATTTACTACTTTTGCTGAGGGCTGACCAAAACACGGCAGGATTTGATTTCCATCTGTAAAATTGACTCCACCAGTTCTATAGTTCTGTACATTATTCTCCTTGTCTCCCATTTAGCATGTTACTCTGCTGACAGTAGAGTACACAGCACTTAGCAGCTGGTTTGTGGAACCATCAGTCATGAAATTGTATGATAAATAGGAGGTAGCCAGGTTTAGTGGCACTTTATTCTGCTTCAGCAGTTTTAGCCTGACTTTGGAAAAGTCATCATGTGGTTTTTCTTAAGGGTTGCAACAGGAGATGGCTACAGTGTAGTAACTTATTACACGTACACTTGAGTTATGATGTTCACCAGCTGTATTGCTCATGTGTAAATAATAAACTGTGAGATGGATAATTATGTTGGGGTTTGATATGCAGCTCTGCTCCAGTCGGCTCAGGGCTGACAGAGACAGCTCCCTGTGCCGTGATGGAGTATGGCTGTTTCCCAGATGGAAACTACAAACAAGATGCAACCAAGATATACAAAGGAGCTTAATGTGAGAGGACTCAAAAAGATGTTCTTGGAGATTTATAGCCCATGTGTAAATAAAACTTGTTGATGATCTGCACTGCATAAGCCCCACAGAGAAGAATACCTTTTTTGTGTTGTTTAATACTAAGTTTCCATTTCTCAGATAAGGGAAAGTAAATCATACATTGAAGAGGGTCAAATGGTGTTTCACAACGAAATTACTAGGACTGCTTTTAATGGGTAGGCGTTTAGGCTGGGTGAGAGTGGGAATGTGAGGAGACTTAGCGTCCTGAGTGGGATTTCGTGTTTTTGGCCAGGTGACCACATCCTGTTTGACATGAATATGGATAACAAAATCTCTATGGTCTTACCTGTGCTCTCCAGACTCACTCTTTGAAGGAGACACATAGGGCAGAGAAGGATTTGCCAGTGCATCCATGAGGATGTGAATGACTTCCTTTTTTGCTGAAAAAATAGTGGCAGACTTTGTACTGTGAAATGCTAGACATCTGCTTGGAAACCTCCTCCCTTTGGCTTATGCTGCTGTAGTCAAGCACCAGTTTAGCAGGGAAGAGGGCAGGCAGGGAGATGTGATAAAATGCACTTCCCATGCCCCTTTTCCCCTTTGCCTTGGTGTCTGCTGAGGAATGTTTCAGGAGGTGGCAGCAAGCATCCTCCACTCAGACAATGACAGTGTGCTCCTGATCATCTGTGACCTATTTTTTACCTCCTCTGAAGACCATCAGTGCTTGGCATGGGGACTGAAGCTCATAACAGATTGCATGCCAAGGTCCAGTTGGTGCAGCAGAACCAGAATTAAAAATACCGTGAGTTTGAGCTCCCAGCTTACATCATAAACCACAATTACTTTTCATTTATGGTGCCTAAGTCAGTAAATGGTTGAAATGTCCTGTGGCTAATCACATGCTGGTGTCCTTTAACAAAATCAAGCCATGTAACTGGACAGTCTGTGTCAGATATTTTCAGGCTTTCTTGAAATACTGGGAATATTTCCTCAGAAATTATTTCCCCTTCATCCCCTGTGTTTATTCCCTCAGGGCAATGAGGTTTGTTCCTCTTGTTCTTCTCCCACTTCAAAGTCAATAGTAAAGTCAATTTGTAAACTTTTTACAAATATGATGAGGAAAAATCCTTTTTTTTTTTTGACCATCTCTAGTTGGAAATAGGTAACTGCTTTCACAAATAATATAATCTAAGAGGAAGTTTACATTTTGCTGAATAGGAAAGGCAGGAAATAAAAAGAAAAGATACCTTCAAGAGTTGGTGGGCAAAACTGGAATAGAGTTAGTTTTACTGCCAGTGCATGATTGAAGTTTTCTTTTTTTCTAGAAACATCATAGTAAATCCATGACATGACCTAATGTCTGTACTTCTGGGCTGTTGGTGACAGATAAACACATGACATTACCCAAAGTAGCAATTGGGTAACAATTGTGCAGGATCAGTTTGTTTCGTGCTGCTGGAGGTGCTTAACATTTCAGTTTGAATTGTGAGCATTTGGGAGGCAGTGGTGAGCAGCGTGTCACATTTTGAGGCACACAGATCGCACTGGTGTGCTGGTGAGGAGAGCTGTGGTCTGTGTGAGCTGTGCCCGTTGAAGCTGGGAGGCGGTCCGGCTGCAGAAGCAGTGGGGAGGGCAGGCTGGTGTCTGACCCCTCAGGGCAGAGCCCATGGGGGTGTCGGGGGCGCATTCCCCCTTTTGTCAGCCTGTCTCCGAGGCTCTCCGGAAACAGCGGGGAACAGGAGTTCTGACAGCTGCAAAATCCCCCATCCTGTGAAAGCCATGGAGGAGGTAGAGCAGGGGAGCTTACTGCAGCCATGAGTCCCTGGGTCTCCAGTCACGGGGACAAAGAAAGCACCCTTCCTTTTCAAGAACTGGCTATGAAATGAGTGCCTCTGACATTCCTCCAGGTTCAGCCATTGGTGTGGCGCAGTTAAACATCAACAATATGGCCTTTCCCAGTCGCATTTCCCTTCAAACATCGTTGTCTGATTTCCTCCGGTTTTACTTATATTTCTCAGCACGTCACTTCAGTTTGGCTTTCTGCTGTAGGATTGTGTGTACATCTCTGAGGGTATACTTTTTTATTGCATTGTATTCTCTGCTTAGGCTTTTTGTCCTGGGATAATTCTTTTTCTTGTTTTAATACAAAATAAATAAATCAGGAATGCTTATGAAAGCCTTGATGGTCCTTTTGATCTGATGCTTCACATATGGGCACATAATTATTTATTAAAGACTTTTTTAATGCCCCTTTCTATTTAAGCTATGAAAAGAGAATATTAAAATTAGTAAATACATATTCATGCAAACACTGTGGGCCAAATTCTCCTCTCAGACAGACCTGACTGACGGGAGCACGGAAGGAGATTGTGACCCCTAAGTCGTAGCACTGTTAACACATGCTTTTCAGTATCTGTTCTGTCTTTATGAATGTTGTTTTTGAAGAGTCGTTGGAGATACTCAGATCTGGGAACCGCACTTGTTTTTTCAGATCCGCCTCACCTCTTTCCAGCATTCCACCCTCCTGTACCAATTGATGCGAGACATCATGAGGGACGCTACCATTACGAACCATCTCCCATTCCTCCTCTGCATGTGTGAGTATTCCGTGTCCCCCCTTGCTTCCTGAAAGAATGGACAAATACATGAACCTTTGCAGCGTTTGAAACCATGCACCTGGAGCAGTTTTTCCAGTCTTGCCAGAGTGCAAGATTTACTTTTGGAAAGTATTGAGATTATCTGTTCATAAAGCAAAACCCGTGCTGGTGCTTGAGAAATTCCTGTTATAATAGGTAGCTGACAAGGGTTACCTATGTGTTTTGCTGACATTTATTCTGTATTATGTCATTCTGTAAAGACTAAATTAAAAAGTGCTGAGCCCTGTGAAATACAGCCAGATAAACATGTATTTAATCTGTATTAAGCTTGGTATTCTTCATAGCTAAAATTTCCTTTCATGCCAAAGGTTTGTTTACAAAACAACCAAAAGGTTGGTTTTTTCCCTGGTGACTGCTATGAAGCTTAATGAAATTTTTGGTAAATTTTCTTAGTCCCTGTTGTGTGCACATACAGGCAATCGGTTGATTGATGGGAATGTCACCCAAACAAAATGGCAAATGTGATAGAGCACATGGTTTACACAAAGATAAAAGAAATGAATACCAGTGATAACATGCATTAGAAAAGGGTGGTAGTGGTGAAATCCTGTAGAAATAAATTTTATCTTACTCCATATGGGGAGACGGGTATCAGCATTGCAGAATAAACCAGTAGATGTGTCCAGAAAACTGCTAAATACCATTTAAAATGGAGCCGAAAAGCAGGGCTTGGTACTTCACTAAAAGGCTTGATGTATACATTTAATCATATCTACTAATCACCTCTCACACTGAGAAAATACAAGAAGAAAAGCACAAGTAATACTTTGAAGAATAATGCTAGTTGTTTAGATGGCAGATTGCTTTTCTATGGCTATTAGTTACAGCTGTGTAATTACATATATGCAGAAGAAAAATGAAGTTGTTTTAAAACAAGTCCTCCTCTGTGAGCAGAATTAATTGATATTAACAATCCTAACTACATGCCCAAGTACACACACGATATTTTACTAACAGGTTTTTTTGGGTCAGTCTTCTATTACTGAACTGTAATTTCAGAGCAAATTTGCCTGGAGGTAAGTAATAAATCTGTGTTGCAGTCTTCTTGGGCATTAGAGGAAAAGTGGGTATTTATAGAAAGAGAGAGCACAGAAATTTGTGATTTATTCCTCGGGGTTCCTCAGATGCATCACCATTTACACCACAATCTACCACATAATAAAATACGCTCAAATACATGCTTAAATTTGCTGCTAAATACTGTTGTAAGCTGAAGGTGGCAGGCTCAGACAGTCATTACAGGGTCATCCTAGATTTTGCAGTGCAGTCAATATTCTACATGGATGGCTGGTTTTGGGAGCTGGGGGAGATGATGCTGCTCATTCTGAAGCTAGTGGGGAATTTGCCTTTCTCTTTGTATTGGGCAGATGGGGTAGGGAGTTCTAACCTGCATCAGCAGAGGACCATCATCCAAGACACAAGCACTGCTTGCCAGCTTCGAAGAGGCTTCTGGAAATCTGTGCCATGTGGGACCCTGCCTGACTGCTTTTGCTGAGCTGAGCCCTCTCTGGAGCCTCAGTCCCATGAACCCAGTCCATAGCAAGGCACCCCATGCCTGCAGCAGGGCTTTTGGGTGGGTAGGCCACTGTCACCTGCTTTGGGTGACTGTGGGAAATAAGGACTAGCAGTCTACACTGCTCTCAGAACCAGGATTTCTGTAAGAGCCCCAAGAGATGTTGGAAGTGCCTGTTTTGTACCTTGTTTGGCATTCAGGGTAGTCCCCTCTGACCCCAGAATCATGCTCCTTCTATGGAAAGGTGCCCTGCTGTGTGCTGTGCACCCCTGGCCCCTGATTAAGTGGTGATTCAGCTGGGCCCTGCAGAGGCAAGGAGGTCTTAGCCAGATGCAATATGACTGCAGGCAGCTCTTTTAGAAATACACTGTGATATCAGCCCAAGCTTTAAAACCAAAATTGCCTTGATATTGGCCATTTTTTTCCCATTAACTTGTGTTGATTCTTTTGCTCCTTTGGTTTACGTCACCACTGAAATGGTGAGCTGTAGAGGACCCTTGGAGCTGTTGTGGTTGGTGTAATTAAAAATATAAATAGACAATTAAGCAACCTAAAAAAATCAGTTGGACTTCAGCATCTTTGTAGATGTTAAGGTTTGTCATGCTTTTGCAGTTTTCAGGAAAATACTTTAATGTACATACATGTGAGGCAGACACCCAGTGGTTTTCTTGCTAGTTTTACAGAGCTTGGTGTGAGTATCACTTATAGGATCACCTGGGATCATTTGGAGCCATTACTTGAACTGGTGTCCTAGCACCCATTGAAAAGAAAATAATAAGAAGAAAGAACTGGATTGAGAAGGTATTTGAGAATTCTGAGAGAAAATGGCAAGAACAGCAGTCAGGATGCAAATGTTTACCTACAGCTTCAACAATGGCATCATTATATGAGTGGTTTTCTCCTCAGAGTTGTAGTACTGTCAAATGTGTGTATGCAATACAAACTAAAAATAAAATTTTTAAAAAAGGCATGATTTTAGTTATCCAAGGTCCTAGAAATATGTTTCCAGAACCTGCCAAGCCTTAGTGGAATTAGTTTAGGTATAATACTAGTGCAGAAAAAATGGGACCTACAGTGTCTGCACATAATTTTGAACACTAGCCAAGTGAAAAAGAAAAAAGAAAGCAGGAATTTTAAAGATGTTACAGGGCTCTTACATACTTGCAGCTCTAAAAAGGTATATGTATTTATATGCATGATTCTTATAGTTTAATTGCTGATGGTCAGAACTGTTGCATCCCAAATTTCAGCCTCGAGCCAAATTTTATAATTTGAGTTATAAACCCTTAAAATAAGGGTTTATGTTTATGATGGAATTGCTGACAGATGCTTATGTATAGTAGGACTAGCAGGCATTGCTGTAATTATGCTATCGTATCCTATCATTAAAGATTTCAATTGAAAGAGGTTTATAAATTGCTCTTCCTCTTAGATAAACCACCCTACATTAAGGCATCAACGATATGGTGCAGAATTAAATTAAAATCTCATAAAATGAAATATGTTCTGTATTAGCTGTTTGACACTTAATTTGCCTCTGAATGAGTAGAGGAAATCACAAATTAACCTGCCTTTGTTTTTCCAGCCGTGGCTTATTAGGTGTTAGAACAACTGCAATTACAGCCCAATAATAACCCCCAACCCTTATGAATATGTACTGAAATGTGTCACTTTGTGTTACCAAAACCTGTTAGGACTGTGTAGTTATCTTGGAATTTCTACAGTACATCTTTGGTTTGTACTTCAGGAAGATGTATGAAAAACTTAAGGTTTTTTTCAGCGGCAATGGATGAATGGGAGAATTGAGGCTGGAGCTTGTGCTTTCCTTTTATTTTTTTTTTTTTTTTTCTCAAATTCAGTAAAAAAAAATCCAGTAAACTGTAGTTCAGTTTTGCAGGTTAAATTATGTGATAAACATCATCTGATTAAAAAAAACCAAAAGAAGCATGGCTTTAGTAATCCCATTCCTTGCTTTGTTTTTCTTTGTTGTTTTAGTCCATATCTTTCCTAATTTCCCAAATTGATTCCTAAAGCGTGATATAAAGGAGGAGCAGAAGCTCATCTATGTTTTGGTCCTTGACATGTGCTAGGTCATCCATTAGAGTGTGATGCCTTCTCTGGTTGGTGTGCAGTGATTCAAAATCATGCCTCTAATGAGGGTGTTTGTTTGAAATTAATACCATGAGTATGCTATTTTTCTTCAAGATCCAAATCACAAATTTATTATTGGCTAACTCTTCCACTTGCTTATGTCTTTTTTTGGAATGAGAGTTGTTAGCAGTGAACAGAAGAAGAATAAGGGTGTCTTGTCTATTTTTATGACAGTGCAAGTGTAACCAACTTTATAGTGCCACAGCTTTTAAAATCTGACTTAGCCAGGATGAGAGCTTTTATTTGTTAATTAAAAAAAGCCAAAACAAAACTCCTAACGTGGAGTCAGAATTCTACTGATGGATTTAAATTCAGCAATTTAGGAGACAACTGTTCTTGGTTATTCATTCCTGCCCACACTTTAACCAAGTTGCATCAATAGGTTTTTCCCTATCTGCTTCATTTCAAAGTTGAGTTGGACAGCCTTTGAAGGAGACCTATCCTGATATTTTCAGGCACTGTTACTGTGGCTGTGGAGGGAATGCATGCTTGCAGAGATGAGGCAGGAGACAACCGTCAGGTGGGAACATCAGGAATGGCTCTGAGGCTGTGGCTTGTGTACATCTCGGACTGGTAAATGCATATGTTGCAGGAGGCTAGTGGAAAGTTAAAGTTTCAGGGCTGAATGTATTACAAGATGCACCATGCGTGTTCCAAAACATTCATCCATTTAGTCTCAATCTCTTTCTGTTGCCATCCCATTTTACCTTAGCTCTGGACTACACATAAGGAAGAGTCAGCTGGTAAATCAAATGGAAGGTGTACTGATGCTACCCATATGCTTACAGTCAGGGGAGGCTGTCTTTGCCAGGAGGAAGGTGAAAGGTACAGCTGGTGTATTTTAGCTTCCTAGGATCAATGATATTCCAAGCTCCGTTTCTTTCCTAACTGCTGATTGAGACTAGTGAGTTTGGCAGTCTTACAGCCTGAAATGATGCACGGTGCAGATAACTGTGCATGTGCCTAACGTGAATGCCTTGAACAGATATTTTTAACTTTGTCAATGCTCTGGTACTAAACCAAAGCATGTGTTTTGCTTGCAGTCAGCTCCAACTTGATAAAAAAGGGAATGCAATTCTCAGATATGTTATTTCATATCTAGTTTATACACACGTCAGTTACACAAGGGTGGAAAGGAAAGGAAAATCAGGCCCAGACACTCAGCTTTCATCATCCTCTGATTTTGGACCATGCAGCAAAATGGGGATGCCCAAATGTGAGAAGATTAAAGCATATCCTTGATTATGAGAGAAACTGCTAGCCACACATTTGATGTTTACATTTTCCCAGCCTTGTCACTGACATTATGATTTTTCTTTTCATTTTCATTTCTAAGCTCAGATTTTTTTTTTAAATCTTAATGTTTAAACCTCTTAAATCTTTTACCTGCTGCTTTACCTCAGCATACCTCTAAGCTGTAGACTTGGCAAGGAGTCTGTCAGCTTGTCAGACCGTTCATTGATCCTTTCACAGTGGGAAGGAAAGCCCCACCCAGCATGAAAAACATCACTCATTGAATTGGCTTTAATTACTTTAAGACTTGGAATGGGTTTTATGGTTTAGCCAGGAGCCATCAAAGAAGAAAGACTGGGAAGCTCTTTGGATATGAAAAGATGACTGTAGTTACAGCTTTCCAAAATCATCCGTGAAAGTATTTTCTGTAAACAGGGAGAAATCTTGTATTAAATGGGAAACACCCCAAGAAACCTGTCCCTGGAAGTGAAGTGCAGCATGAAGAATAAGCAACTGCTAATAGCCTGGAGGATTTTTCTAGCAAGTCTCTGAGAAGGAATCAGCATGGTCTGGTGACTCGTTAAGGTTGTTCCAAGTTTGTTATGTGCCTCATATATGCAAGCTCTGCAAGCAGCCTGTATCCCTCTTTTCTTAGTGGTATTCATGGAAGTAAAATACCAGGGCCAGATGCCCACACATGAACTTCTGCAGATAGTTTTCATTCAGTGCCAGGCCTTTTACAAAGCTGGGGAATAGGAAGCCTGCGTCTAGGCCAAAGCTGTGATATCTCACTCAGTGTATAGTTTTGCATCACTGAAAATAGTGAATCGGTGTTTTGTTTAGCTGCTAATTCTTGTTCAGTGGTATTTACCTTAGGACTGGCAGATCATAAGTTCTCCTTTGTAAGCTTTGTAGTGCTTGCAGAGTAGCTTCAGAAATAGTGTTCTTAAAAACTGTCAGAACCTGTGAAAAGTTTGGGAAGCAAATTAGTGGTGGCATATATTGAATTGCAGAAAAAAAAGATAAGTGTTTCTCATAAATTTTTGATTCTGAGCTACATTTTAAAGGAAAAAATGTAGGTTAAAATGTGGATAAAAATAGATAAATATTTTTGATGTAGCTTATGTAAGTTCAGTTACATTTGTTATTGTTGTTCATTTGTTTAGGTAAGCTGTAGTCGGGAGTTACTGCACAGACAATTCAACTCCTATATTTCTCACTGATTTTCTCTCTACTAGGAAAAAGCAGTATTGAAAAAAACTATCTTATTTAGTTTCTGCTGGAAAATAAATTCTAGATCAAATAAGGACTCACAGCTAAAATTCATCCCCATTTTTAGCAAGCACATTTACCTGAAAGTCAACAGAATTGCCTCTAAGCGCACCAGATTACATTTGGTTCACATCATTCATCTGTTTCTGTGGTGGATAATACTTTGTGACATAATCATTTTCTCTGGAGGAGCTAATTGTAATGCCAAGGAACTACAGATTTATAAAGAAGAAACAATAGCAGCAGATAAATATTGCGTTAACAGAGGCTCTTTGTTCTTTTCATACAGCCAGCTTGATTTCGGGCTGTCTGGGGAAGTTGCAGCAGTTGAATTAAGAGGAAAATTTTGGTGAGATTTCTAATGTAGAAGGAAAAGCTTGTAAAATGTAATGGTTTGTTTTGTTGAAAACCCTTGGTAGAAAGTTCCCCCGAATTTTTTGTTGGTTTTTTTTTTTTTTTTTTTTAAATGTTGAGCAAAGCACTTGAGTGGCAGCAGCCCCCAGCCCTAATGATGAAGATGTGGCTCCAGTGGCTGGCGGCTGGCAGCTGGCTGACCCCCTCTCTTCAGCACTCCGGAGTAGCAGCAGCTCATCCTCTCAGTATGATGCAGGGGGAGGAAAAGTTGGGAAAAGCCCTCAGGAACCCTCCTCCTATGGTCTAAAGGGGATCTGTTGCCTCATCCCAATCTGAGACATAGAGTGGCACAGGTTTGTCTGGTGGAGCCCAGTCCAGTGGAAGGGATTCTTTAGGAGGTTTTTATGCATTATGCTGTTGCAGAGAAGCAGTTCCAGGGTTTATCAGCAGTAAGGTGTCTATCAGCACTCGTCAGCACTGCCACTTAGCTGATTTACCCCATCTGGGCAGTTAACAGCCCTTAGATGAATTCTTGGCTGCCAGTGAGAAGTGGTTCCCTAAGGCGGGCTTTCAAACCAGCGTGAATTAAGAGATGATGGAAGCAAAAAGAATGGCCAGCAAAGTTATGCCTCAGGTCACTGTTCTGTGTAACATTTTTCTGTAGACTGAGGAATAACTAGACCTGATTTCAAGCTGTTTGGGTGTTCGCTGTGTGCAGATGTGTATACAAGTGTGCATATTTGTGTGTGTGTGCATGCATCCTCTGTACATAAAAGGGTGAATACCTTTGCTTACATTTGTCATGGACTGACTAATTTTAGATCCCTGCTGTTAAAACTAATGCAAGGAGCTACTCAGAGTCTGAGAAAGATGGAAAATTGGAGGAAAAATGTTAACAAAATGCTTAGAAAAAAATGTTCATGGGCAAAACCATTGAGAACATGTGGATCGTTACCTTAATTTAACAGTTAAACAAAAATATGTAGAATAGCTGCAATGCTTGAGTTCTGCTGCTTGAAATTTCTATTATCTCATTCTGTTATCAGCTGCAAAGAATGCAAGCTCTAAATATAGTGCACATTCAAAGGCTCTGAGCCTGTGGCTTCTTGGACAAAATTCCTGTGTTCTTTGTGCTGTAGTCAGCAGTATTAGTCGAGTGAGCAGATATTGACTGTGGTATTCACGTGCAGTGAACCAGAAGCAAGCCAACTCTATAGAGGCTGCTGTCAAACTTGTTGCAGTAGCCTGTGAGGTACTGGACTGTGACAGACTCCTTTTTTTTCAGTACAATTCTTCCACTCATGTTAAATCTTGCTTCAAAGAGAGCTGAAATGTTGCAGTCTTAGTGGGGATTTTTCTTTTTTTTTTTTTAAGTATACCTGTGAGATTCCTGTGTTGTGAATTGGAAGTTCCCTAAAGTTAGAGTAGGTATAAACTCCAAGAAATGTGAGCGATGAGTAGGATGTGTTGTAAGAACACAGAGCATCTTCATCACACTCTCACACAATCTTTCCCTGACTTAGACTCCATCCTCCCCCAACAAAGACATCAAGTCCTAGAATCTTGGAGCATGGATTGAATGTAGTTGAGACTTTTTCTTTCCTAAAGGATGAAAAAACAGAAGTTAAATTAACACCTTGTTTTCCTTTTTGCCACCACCTACTCATCCCACTACATATTTTATATATATATGTGTGTGTGTATGTGTGTGTGTGTGTATAAGTCTATATTTGTTTACATATCTGTAGCAAAACATAGGCCATTGAAGCTGTGCTTCTGAGATGTAGGAGACTAACTACCTCTCCCTTGTATGTTCTGTGTTATGTGATGCTAGGAAAAAAACCCCAACGATAGCTTAATTTTACCAAAAGGATTGTGTTCAGGGGGTGTTTTATCACTGCGCCTTGGGCCAGGTTGAGGCATCATTGATGGCTGATGTTATTGATTAATAGAGGAAACAATTTAAAGAAAAATGTTATTCTGTTTGATTTTTGCTTTTAGGATACATGACCAAGAAATGGCTTGGGACCTTATTTTAGAGTAAGGTTTACATTGAAGCTGGGCCCTATGAAGTTGCCATTAAAGAGCAGGAGCTTAATCCCTTCCAGCACTGAATGCGTAGGTCTGAATTTACAATTGATTACAACTGCATTTATAGTCAGCTTTATAGCTGTATTGGCAATTTTTTGGAGACTCTGCAGCCCATTAGTCAGGCGTCCAAAGCTTCTGAAGGAATGAACTAACCTATCGTCTTCTTGAAAGCGTTATTTATGAGGTGGTGTGACCATTGGTGTTAAGGATCAACAGAAAATTAGGGAGTATTTCACGTAAGGGAGAATTTCTAAACATATCAGATTTAAGTGCCTATCTCTTTAAAGATACACATCTTTCCTGTATCTCCTGTTGAAATTCAGCCTAGATTTATCATGCCTTTTCCACTGGCCCATGAAAGAAAAGATTGATAGCCTAGTCCAGTTTACAGAGGCCACCAACGCAAACAGCCCCATTTAAAAACACTGTAGACAGATCTGGCAGAGGGAGCAGGAGCTGAATGACCAAGGTGTTCTCTGCTCTACCCTGGAAGATCACCATCAGCGTATATCATCAGGACAGTACCAAGAAAGCTTGTGTAGCCTGCCTCTGTCTTCGTTTGTTCCTTGGACATGTTTGTTCCTTGGACATCAGGCTTCCATCCTGACACCTTTTCTGTGAACTGTGTTTCTGCTCCTGTGATTAGACTGAACTGCAGAGATGCTGAGGGAGCAAATGCATAGCTTGTGCAGGTGTGTTCCAAGCTGGCCAGTTTGTTCCCCTTAGGCTTTTCATCTACACACCCAGCTACCTGCTCTGTTTACAGAACTAATAATGCTTCCAGCATATAGATAATGCATTTACCTCAATGACTTCAAAACTGAATTTACTACTTTTCAAAAAAGGTATGCAGCCAGAATATTAATTTCCTTTATGTCTGGTGCTTGTTTTTCATGTATTCCCTCTACAGTCATATTAGAAATGGTATTTCCACCCATTTCTGGTTCTTATGGTAGTTCGAAGTTGCAGCTTTGCCCAGGAAATGTTTTCTTAACTCCAGTTTTTCACACAAATAGGGCAAGAATAGCAGTTCAAGGACTTGATCTCTCATTTCTTTTGATGGCTATGGTGTTCCAGCCATTATATATTTACCATTTGTTAGGACTAACTTGTAGTCTGGACTACAGAGCGGCAAAGTGGCTTTCAGTGCTTGTGGGATCAAAAAGCTGGCCTGACTGAGACGAGACTTCTCAGCCTGGCATGAGAACTGAATGTTTTCCTGATCTTCTCTGGTTGCACCTCAGCCAGCTCCCATTTCTGGAGCTTCAGCACTGGCAGAGAAAATACAAGAAGGGGCTGTTAGCAGAATATCTTTCTTCTCCCTTTGTACCTTAGCAGCTTTCACCTTTGATGTAAGTGGTGCTTCATATGCCTGTGAATCGTACTGCCCTCATGGATGTTGGTGCTGATCTGTGACTTGCACACCTCCTGTTTGTGGTGGTGCTTGGAGGATGGGAGAAGCTTGGAAATTGTTTTCATAAGGTCACCCCTTGACTCCAGTCCTGGGTACAGCATACATCTGTACTGTACAGCTGATATTGTCACTCAGGTGCACTCTCAAAATGGCTTTTCTTTCCCAAACCACGTGTTTGTCCAGGGGAATGGGGGGGAGGATGCATTTCAGAAAATAACCTGTGTGTTTTATACAGAACTGTATATATTTAGAATTTTATACAGGAGTTCCTGTAGATTTGTATAATCTTTTTTTTTTCCTGCTGCAGGTAGTTTTAGATGAGAAATTCTTGCTGATACTCTGTTCCGTAACAGTCACTAATCCCTGTGAATATCAATTTTGGGCTGTCGATGATAGTACAGCGATTTGAAGCAAATCCAACCATACCTCAACAGAAATGATTAATGCTGAACATTCACATCACTGTTTCTGTCAGGACTGTAGTCCTGTAAAGTTAGAATTTTAGTCAAATGTTCCCTTCACAACCAAATATGGATAGCAAGTGCAATAGGAGAAATATTCAGTCACTGAATTTCTCTTTTGTTATTGCCCACTTGGTTTTGTTTTAAACAGTGAAGTTATTATTTTATCATATAAAAGAAATAAAGAAAGGATTTCTTTCTTCCCCAGATCCCAGCTTTGTAATATTGCGGACGTGACTTACAGTAGGCACTGGAAATGAAAGGTTTTGGTTTGGTTTGGTTTTGAATTTGGGAGAAGAATGTTTCTTAGCATCACAGAACAGATGTTGAGGACAGTGTTCACTTGAGGTAATGTAAGAAGCTTTTCAGGTGCTTTTCCAGGAGAAGGAACACCTGCCTTAATGGGAGGAAGGAGTTAAGAGAAGAAGAGAAACTAAAATTTGCTGAAACAATAATGAGCATAGCATTCTTGAGTTTGAGGTAGGGAGGGTTTAGAAAAATCGTAAGCGAATGAATGAGATGAGGAGAAAGGTTCCAAAGTACTAAAAATGGTAAAAGCTTCATTCCCTAAAAATAAAAGAAACCCATTACATAATGAGACAAATAACACATTAATTAAAAATACTGTTTTTCAAGAGAACAGAGTATTTGTGAAATTCATATATCAGTCGATTTCAAAGTTTTATTTTACTGTCATGGGTCATACCCATCACAAGAAAAACTTGCCATGAATAGCACATGAGGTTTCTTTGAGATGTAGGACAAGCTTCAAACTCTTCTCTCTGGTCAGATAATCCCCCTGGTGGATGCAGTAATCTGGTCCTCATGCTGTGGGAGTGGATCCTAATTAGCAATGCTGTTTTTCCACAGAGAGTATTGCTGCACACAGGCAGGGGTACTCTTTGCATGCAGACTGCATCCTCTTCTCATCTGCGAATGGCAGAGAGAGAAGTGAGAAGTAATTGTAAAATTGAAACCATTTCAACTCTCTTAGCTTTGTACCATTTGGTTGTTTTTCTTCTCCCAGTCATGCATACATGTATGTATGTGTACTTTCTCTGTCCTGCATAACGATCTCAAGGTCATTTTTTAAAGACCTACAGGCATTTTCTGAGTGTTTTTGAACCAGTTCACTATTTACCGGTATATTGCTTTTATAGAGGTCGTCTTTGATGAGTTTTTTGTCATATGCACCCACTGAAGTTTCAGTGTACTCAAGCATTAGAAGAGCCACTATTTGAGCATCTTTGTTTTCTTTGTTGAGCTGTTTATTTTGCTTTCTTCCCACACAGTTCCCTGGCCTCGCTCTGACAACTGCTTTTCTGCATGAATTACATTCCTCGGGGCCGCAAGTCTCCTAATTCTTCCAGTCGATTTGATTCCTGCCTGTGTGATTAGTCCTCTGCTCCAACACACAGTTGGTCTTTGCCAAGCAGGCTGCTTGCTAAGTGCCTTTAACATGAAGACCTAACTACATTTTTTAACCTCATTAGTGTGTAGGGCAGTGCTTCATTCCAGCTTAATAACATGGCCCCTATTGAATCATCACTTGCTCTGAAACAGGTTACAAAAAGGTTACCTAAGTTGTCTGTTTTTCTTTTTGTATCACTGTGCTTTTGCTGGGTAAGTTTCTTTCAGCACATGTCCATTTTTTAGCATGGAAGTTGCTTTTTTGAAAGGAGACACATACATACTACTGACGTAGATTTATGATGTTAAGAAATATTATTTTATTATTTTGTATGTTCAAAAAGAAACTCAGCACCTATTTGGAAATAGCAAAACTAAGTAAGTAATAAAACCAGTAAGAAAATGTGGGTTTGGAAGAAAATGGGAAGAAGGCTTGGGGGAAAAATTTCTTACTTGTTTCAGCTTTAGAATTATACAGGCTTCATCCTTACCACTTTCACTATAATGCTGGATTTACAGCAATGCTGCCACAGTCTGCATGGCTTCACTTTGTCTCGTGCGTTCAATTTCTAGCTGAATGCATTGCCACTAAAATTCAGATTTCAGTTGCAGTTGTGTATAAACTTGAATGGAAAAGACATTCCGGGCTTCCAAATGTTGTAAAGGCAACAGAAAAGTTTCCTAAGAAGACAGTATCACTGGGGAGCTGGGGGAAGAAAGGAGGCAGTGGGTCACATGCCACTTGTGATGGTGCATTTGTGCAGTTGCATAGCACAGCCACTCAGAGGGTGAGACTTCATGATTAATGGTGTTTATTCTTGACAGAAGCCTCCTTTATTTATCTGCAATACAGTTTAGTGATTTTATCAGTCACCTGAATGAAAAATATTCAGTCATACCAATATTGCAGTGTAAATTGAGTAGAGTCACTTTTTATTATATCTTTCAGCCTTATCATCTGCACAGTAATTTTCTAGCAGGGGTTTGATATAGAAAGGCTGGATTTAGCTGTACTTGACACAAAGCCTCTTCAATTTCCCCTAAAAGTTCAGGCTACTCTTAGAAATGTGTATAAATATATATATATAAAAATATATATATAACCCTCTTATCCAAGAAATTTCAGTATTTGAAAGAATAAAGATAAAATGCGCAAACCTGGATGTGGGAAATGTTCCTATGAAAACATCTAATAGCTCTGAAGCCACTGGTGAAATGCTCTTTAGCGTTTAAGCTTGTGGCTTAGTGCAGTTCTTTTTGCATGGCTACGTAGTCTGACTTTCTTCTAATCAATCATCATCCAACTCCAATCAGCATACAGGCAGAGCCTATCGTTCATCCTGAGTGTAATTTCAGAGTTGAGGACTATAATGGCCACATACAGCACATTAGTCACTGCGATAACAGCTAGTGGCACTTCTGAGGAAGGGGGAGGACGGGGAAGAAGGGGAATAAAATTCTTCTCATTCTCACAGTGCATTAGTGAAATAGGAGCAAATGTTAAACAAATGTTTATTCAATTAGCTGACTTAACAGCATTAAGTGTGAGAAAGCTTCTGACACTCCTTTGACCCACTTTTTCTGAGGGAGGAGAGGAGGGGCAAGGGAGGCAAGAAAGGGGTGCATTAATGTGGTCCGGATTTGTGTATGTCCACATACTTATATGATGGTGCCTCTGTGGTTAAACACTTGAAGGGATGGCAGGCTCTGCCTGTAACCTAGAGAAGGCTAAAATTTGAATAGCAAATGAGGCCACCTCTAGAACATCGGAAGAGAATTGCAGAGCAGAGCAGAGAAGTTTGCTCTAGGAATGCAGCTGGTAATTTCGCTGCCCAGTCTGTTATTAGAAACAACAGATAATGATTAGGATGTAGAGCTTTTAGATTTTCCTGCTGCACTTTGTGCTACAGCATAGTTTGAAGAGGAAATGGTGTGTGGAGTTCCATGGCAGCCTTGCTTGTCCTGTGCATCTCTTTTATATTTATGATTATGATTTCTGCATCAAATGCAACACTGATACATTATCCTCCATATGTTAACAACTACAAGTCAGTAAACTTGGAACCAGCTGAAGACAGGGGAGGAAAACTTTACCAGCACTCAGGTTGGGCAGTGCTATGAAGGTATAAGGTCTTACTTTACTTAAGGTTCAGTGCAGGCTGAGCAAAATAAGTCAATACCCCGGTAAGGCTCTAGCAGAAGCAAGTGATGGAAATCACATGTTAGCATTACTTTTATTTACTGTTTACATTACTGCAGTGTCCAGCAGCTCTGTGCAGGATTGGAGCTCTGCTGAGTGTTGTGCAAATACAAAGAGCTCTGCCAGGAAGAGCTTGATGTCAGACCTCTTTGGCAAATGAACTCTGGTGAGTCAGCTCTGATGGCCTCAGAGGTTTCCAGCCCCAGCTGTTTTCCTCACCCTCGGGATTATCTCTTGTCCCTCAGCAGGATTGTGTGCCTTTGCCCCATTTACAGTCTCACAGCTTTGCTCTGGCTCCCTGAAACCGGGCAGTGAAGAGGTCAGAGGCAGAGATGTGCTGCCTGGGAGGGGCACCAGCTGGACACTCGGAGGCTTACACAGCTGCCACAAAATTTGCCAGATAACCTCTGGTAGAAGCCTAAAATGGGCAAGTGACATTTGGAGGGAGTAGTTATAGTTGGTTACTTTTCAGTATGTTTGCATCCTTTGTACAAGCAAAGAAATTGCCAAGTAAATCCATATAATCCTCCCACAGTCACTGATTTCTTTGCAGCATCCTGAGAAGGATGTGGAGAAAGGAGGGGAAAGCTGGGATGCTCTGTATTGCAAAGGCCAAGTGGACAGTGTTTCAGAGCAGTGCCAGGAGGCAGCAACAGTGGTGGGTGGATGGAAGGAAGAGGAAAAGGAGAGGCAAGTTGTTGTGGGGAGATTACCAGCGTGTGAGGAAGAGAACAAGAAGACTGGACTTGACTTGAGAAATACTGTGAGACAGTAGTTTTATTTGCATTTTTCATAACAAAGGAAATTAAACAGTGAAAACTGTATCAGCATACACGTTTAAGGAAGGCATGTCAAGTCTCCAAGTCAAGGCTGTATCACCTGAAGCAACAATTGCTTGCTGTAGTCAGTACAGGTGTTACTGTGGGTTGAAGGTCACCAGTGTAACAGCTGACCTTATGTAAACAGCATGTTAAACAACAGAAGGAATATTCATTGCTTTTCATGGAATAAACTATTCTTGAGGAAATCCACAAGCTGACGGTTGGGTTATTTATGAAGTCTTATAAGTAGCAGACAGTGGTATGTAAGAAACCTGGGTCTGTGTTCAGGCAGTCCGTCAGTTGAAAAATAGGAATACAGTCACTGACTAAGGATTTAGTGCCTTGATTAATGTAGTCAATTTTTAACTGTAACTGCATAATGTTAACACTTCCCAAAGAAGGAAAGGGGAACCAGAGTAATATTCTTTTGCTGTCGGTCATTGCCTAATTGTCGTGCACGATTTCCCGCACCATGGACATCTCCTGTACAGTCATTTGTGTCCTCTTTTTTTTTTTTTTGCAATGATGGCTTTTAACTTTATGTGGGAGAAACTCTTTATTCTACCCCAGGTGAGGTTATCTGTATATTTTAGGAATTTACATACCAGAACTGCACACATTTTGTAAGGCATCGTCCTTGGCTCAGTGAGAAAATATTTATAACATAGGATCTCTTGATCTGACCTTTCCACTGTAGATACTGAACATTTTCCAAGTGCTTTACCACAGTTTTAAAGATGGGGAAAGAGTGGATCAGGAGGACAGCAAACTTGTACAAGGTGGACAGCAGATAAGTGATGGAAACCAAACCAGAGCCTGTGTACCTTAAACCCTGATCTAGCTTCTCTTATATGTGAACTACATAGGCATGGACCCACTCATGTTTTATTTGAACATATATCTACTAAACGAAAGATTGCCACCAAATCAGATTCTGTGACTTACTTCCCTAGGCTGACTACAGTTCCAGTGTGGAGGAAGTTTGGAGAAAAAGTGAGCAAATATTCACTAGGTGTTGATACATGGAAAATGATATAGGAAATCAAGAGGGGTTTTTCGTATTAGGACTCAAAAAACATGCTCATGTTTTCCTTTTAATTCATTTCCACCATTAAGAAAATATAGTTAACAGTGCTTACTCTTTTGCAGCACTAGAGCTGTTTTATATGAAGTATGCTCTGACATTTCCACGTATTCAAATAATTCTTTAAATGTTCATAATTACTTGCTTGATTTTCCTAAGTTCATTTTCCTAAGTTCCTAAGATAGAGCACCTTTGAGGCAGTGAGTGATTCTAGGGGAGTGGAGTGCCTATTTTAAGCTGGGTTTTCTGAAAAAAAAAAATAGGTATTAAAAATTATATTATTGATTTCCCATAGTATCTATTTATGGGTTTGATTGTTTATCAATTCAATTAGAAGTGAACAGAGAAAAGGACTGTGGATTGCATTTTAAAAATGCTCAGTGCTGGCCTCAACTCCTTGCATTGAAACCTCAGAGCTCAACTTTATTAATATAAAAACCTTTTATTAGCCAGTTGTTGGCTGCTGGCGCTGAAGGGTCAGTCTGTACAAGCAACTATGGTACTAAATAAACAATAGAAATTTAACATGGGAGATTACCAAAGGAATTGAGCCACATGCTTTAGAATAGGAGTCACTACATACCAAGAAAGTCCTTGTTTGTTCATCTTCCAGGTACTACTAGAAATAAAAGTGTTAATGTTTTGTGGGCAGACATCAGAAGATTATTGCAGAAGAAAAATAAAAAGATAAAAGAAAAGTATCATAGGCAGTTTAATGAGTTTAGTATTTTTCAATTCTCCAGGCAGGACTGAATTGAACAGGTATCAGAGAAACAGTGTGGATATCATTGGTATGAGAGTTATGCCATCAATGCTTGCTCCAGCATTGAATAACGTACTGTTAAATGATTAAATATCGAGGTTTGAACTTTGACACATTCATAATACAACAAGATGGATGAAAAGGCAATAATAAATTAGGTTATGTTACAATATTTCATCCCACTTCGTTGACAAGCTTTGTTCTGTGAGATAGATTATTGTTCCATCTGTAACCTCAGCTCAGTGTCATATTTACAATGTTATAGTTAAGGATCACTTGCTGTTTTCAATATAAATGTATTTTTCAACAGATTCATAAAAGAGCCATTTAAAATTTTATCAGGACAAAACTTGGCATTAAGATTTCCAGTCTTGGAGTTATAGTTTCCTTTAAAATCAGAAAGGGCTTAAATCACCATGATTTTTTTTTTAAGATATGTTGTGCTTAGAAGAGGTTTTTGACCAAGCACAGCTTAAAGTTATTTGGAAACCATTTATAACAGATCTCTAACACCAAACCAACCTCAAAAATATTAATCCAGATTTTCCTGTGGCAGAGACCTTTGTGGCTGCTCTGAGTGGCTTTATATCTGCTTCCAGAAAACATTGCCATTGAAGAATGCCTGTGGCAAGTGTGGGGGTTGTACTTAGTCCTGGGGCCTGCTGTGGTTTTCACAGTTGCAAGAGATACAAGAACAGGGACAATTTGCACTGTATTGGTATTTCGGCATGTATTAAAACAGTTCAAGCACTCAAAAGCAAGTAAGTACCCTGAGGCCACTAATTGGCTGTAAGTGTCTTGATTGGCCTCACCTGAGACCTCTACCAACACCTCATGCACCCAGAAACTCCTTTTTAGCTGAGCTGCCTGACCTGTGTTTTAAGTAGTGCCCATTTCTGGTCCTGCTCCTGGCTGAGCTCAGGATCTGCACTGTAGGGAGCTGTTCTGGATAGAGCCCTCAGAACCATGGCATAACTTTTCTCCTGATCTGTCTTTGTCCCTGTCTCCTTCTGCACTTGACTGGCCTAACCCAGACCTGGCTTGTCACTTTGCCTTGTCTCAGACTGCTGATTGACTGTGTTAGCACCTGGCTCTGGTCACTCACTCAGATCTGGTAGCATGGAGTGCATTGCCCTGGCTTGCCTTTTCCTAGGGGGCAGCCGGCCTTTGCTGCTCCCAGCACCCTGAACTGGGTTTCTTTTCTTTCCATCCCCCCCTCCTCAATTCCTAACTCAGTTCCATGCATGAATCCAAGTAAGATAGTTTCATGGACTTTGGGCTGGTCCTCTGATCCTATCAGTAGGGCACTGAGAGGGTGGTTGAAAGGACCCACAGTCAACAAGCTCTGTATTGGCTTACCTACCCAGGGGCTTTCACCTCTAGTTGTAGCCAGACAGCAGTATTTCACCTGTACAAGTTAGCTGTTCCATTAGCGCCAAAGAAAGGGATAGGATTTGAATTTGGGCAGTCTGATCTTCCTCACTGTAAACCTGGCTAATGCTTAAGTACAAAAAACAGCCTAAAGTATGTGGTAGGAGTCCCCGCATCCCAGTTCTTTCTGCTGATGGAAAGAATGTGTGATCCTTTCAAGATAATACTAGGTAATGATCTGTGCATGCAGATCATTTTGAAATATGTATAGCTTGCTCATTCTTGCCTCATCAGCTCTCAGATTCCCATGATCTTCCTTCACCAGTTAAAAAAGGGCTGTATGGGTTGAAAAGGGAATTGCATTTGATTCAGTTTTTGTGGTGGTTAAAATCCAAACCTGCTGCTAGTCTGTCTTCTTGTGCAGAGTTCATCTATTGCAGCTGTAAGCAACAAAACAAAATGACACACAGTTTTCATGAGTGATAACTGAAATCCTGGAGATAGCTCACCTGTGGTTCAGCAGTGGTCAGAAAAAAAACATTTAAAAAAAAAGCAGCTTCACACATACTGTGATTTGCCCTACAACTGATGCTGTTCACAGCTGCTGAACTGGTGTGACTATGTGTTTTTAAGACTATGCAGACACCTCTGCAACATTCATCAAAATAGTGTCACAATTAATAGGAAAAAATACACCTGTTTGCCCTAACACTGATCTCACTGCCCTGCCATGTGTGTGCCATTCACGGGCTGAGTGGTTGAGATTCCCCAGAGCATCAGAATTGGGACAGGAAGAAGCTGGCAGGCTGGATATGGGTGGGAAGTCCTGTGTAGATATGCTGTGTGACACTCATGATATTTCAGCACCTTAGCAGTGAACAGGAAGACCTTCTGGACAGAAGGGAGGACATGCCTTCACAGCCAGCCCTGTACTCAGTTTCTTCTCACTTATGTCAGGGTTGTAGATATAATCAAGGTTACTGAGAAAACAATAAAGTCACCCTCATGTGCCAGGATAAAAGTTAGTGGTGAAACACAGCCATAGGATCTCCTTTACCTGCAAATATGGAGACCTTCAAGTATGTATTGAAAGTATGATCAGCTTTGTATTAAATTTGAGTTGAGTTTGCAGTATCTCTAGAAGCAGACACAGAGGTTCTGATTCAGAAAAGAGCATACATCTACTTTGCTCCTGCCATTAAGTGGTCTGAATATGTTGTATAGCAGAAGAACCCCTGCACGGGAGACGATGCAGGGCAAGGTATGCCTTCCCACAGTTTACACATGAGCCATAAATTGTCAAGCAGTATCACTGAAAATCTCCTTGCCTCTTCTCATGCTGAAGCCTCATTGCATCTCATGAAGTAGCCTCAGACCCAAGGCAGAACACCATTCAGCAGGATGCCTGGCTAGGTTGCAGGATGCTGGGCCAAAGGGTCCTGAGTTTGAAGGAGGCTCCCCAGCTTCTTTCCCTGCTCATGACAGCAGAGTTGGACTAGATGACCTGGAAAGGCACCTTCCAATCCAAACCATTCTATTATTCTATACATGTGAAATAAAAATTATGGGGATGGACTGCCACCCACATCTGGAGATTTGATTTGCTTGTTACTGAATGAGTATCTGCAGAGCCACTCCTGGGCTGTACTGTTTGCTGTTTACAGGACAAAAGTCATTATTTGTCGGTATACAGTGAGGCTGCAAAGCAACAGTAAGGGCGTTCGGCAGCACCCTTTCTAAAAGCTGCATTTTAGTTTGAAGGAGGGAGTTAATACTTGTGAAAGATGTTCACAGTGAAGTTTAATCAGAGAGGGAAGGGAAGGATATGTGATGTTTATTGGAATAAATCAGGATGACTTAAACTGTGGGACTGAGAGCAGATGAAGAAGGCAGGCGGGAAAATGGGTCTGTAGGGAAAGGGGGGTCTGAGAACACAGAGGAGTGAGGAAAGTCCAGACTGAAATGAGTACAGAAGTTAACAGCATGTTAAAATCAGATGCTGGAGAGAAATTAGGAAACATCAGAGTCCAGAGCTGGGAATTCAATGTGGAATCTGATGACTCCTTATTTCTGCCTCAGATAATACTGTTTATATGCCTGCTGTTGATTGATGTTACCCAGGTCGGTGTCGTTTCCCTAACATCCTAGGAAAGCTGTGGAGCTCAGAGGAGGAGAGAGAGAAAGAGGCAGGGTTGAGGAGGAGAAGAGCAGCTGAGTCCTGGTGTCCTTGAATGGCTCTTGTTGGATCTGGAGGGAGAAGCTGACAGCCTGGCTCTTAATCTTGCTCCTGCGGCAGCATTTGGCTGTTGGCCAGCTGGAGAGTGAATCACTGAGGCCGATACAGACTTTCAGCCTTCTTGCATAAGCATTTAAACAGTTTTCTGTTCAATATGCACCAGATAAGGCCAGGGCCCCAGCTTGCCTGCATGCTCTTCATGTTTCTAACTATAAGTTGGGATCACATTTTTTAAAAATCACTTATAAAATGACATCCAAACTTAGTTTCTTTGTTAGTCTTGTATTAAATTTGCTGTACTACTGTATCTTCCTTACTGCCAGGATGGGAAATTCACTCTGTAATGTGATACCCAGCTGTAGTACTTTTGCTTCCTACATCACCATGATTTTTAAAGCTCCTGCCTACCAAACTTGGCCTCATAGAGAACCAAGAGTTCCCTTGGAGACAACGAATGTTTCATGTCTGGTGGTGTTTCATAGTACCAAGATAAAAGATGCACTTCCACTGTAAAACAAAGGTACTTTAGAACCATGCAGACAGAAAGTTCTCTGAGGAAAGGAGATGTCTGGTTTGCACAGTGGTGGAAAGTGGCTTCTGGTTTCAGATTCTCAGTGCATTTCAAATATAGTGAAGGCGTGCTAGTGAGTTACTTAGCTTTATATGGGTCACTTGCTCCGGTGCCAGAGGAATGACTGCACTGTTGGTACCTGCTGCTAGCACAAAATGCAACTCTCTAACAAACTTTGGAGCTAGAGGAGGTGTTTTCATACAGGAGGGCTAAACAGGCTTACCTTGCAGAAAGCTGTGGGAGGGCAAGAAACACAAAAAAAGTCAAATAGGAAAGGAAAGGGAAAGGAGGGAGAAAAACACATCAGGAGAAATCTTCATTCCTCAGATTTTACAAGCCCTCATGGATTTAGTGGCAAGGAAGCTGGCGTCATGTTAGGAATTCATGACTTTGATCACTGTCCCACTCATATGCTAGCATTTCCGAGCTGATGGCAGGGCAGAATTGGCTCCTATGTAAGATTATGTTCTGTTGGCCTTTTAGGTGATGACAACTACCTCCATTGATCATGATATGTGTATGTTAAAGGAAAAAAAAAACCACATTTCTTGTTTGATTACTATTTGTAAGCCAACAGCAACAAAGGAACAGGCTGCCCTCACTGCTCTCACAGCTGCTGCCTGTGTCTGTGCTGTATATATGCTAAATTAATTGGAAAAACAGGGACAAAAAGGCATTTAGTTCAGGTCAGCCAGTTGGACTACAGCAAATGCATGACAGGCTTAATCATTGTCTTTTGCCAAAGAGCAGGTTGGCAAGGGCAGGCACTCCAACCCCTTCTGATGAAATTTGAACTTTTTCCAGTGCCTTTGGAGATGGGGTGCTGTGAGAGAAAGGTCTCCAAGCAGAGCCCAGACGCTGTCGTATCAACAGGGTGGGATGATGGGGAGGGTTACGGCAGGTTATTTATCTTTTGTCAGCTGTGAACTCAGCTTTCAGCCTTGGTTCATCACACGTAGCATGAGAGGGCACCACAGCTTTCCCTTCACAAAAATGAGGTAGTTAATTAATAGGGTCTTGTTAAAAAACATTGGTTGCTGACGCCGTACTAAAAACACACATATGCAGCAGTCTTTCTTCCTCGGCCACCAAGTGTTGTGCATTTTTCATGGGAAGGGACAGCAACAAAAAAAAGTGCTCCAAAGGACCCATCTGTCTTAATGGCTTCCAAAGTTTGGGACTCCTGAAACGATTTCTGTATAAACATGCCATCTTTCACTTTCAGAAGGAGTAATCTGGCAATTGAAGGGTGTGGGTGCAGTGTGGCTCTCAAAGCTGTTTTTTCAATAGCCACGTTGTTTTGAAGATGTAAATGATTCTGAATCTCAATGTATTTCATATTGCAGTAAGAATTACTATGTAATACAGTGTGCATATTTTGTACTAATTGAAGTGATTTTCTCCTTAACTCCTTGGGGAAAGGGTATTGACATGTGTAAAGATTAAAACAAATATAAAATCATGTTAAAATTGCTCAGAGAAATGTTGCTAATAATGGGTACAGAGAAGAATTAATTTCCCATCCTTTTTCTTTCCAGGCAGTTGACTTTAGTACATGTGCAACCTACCTGTGCAACAACTTGTTATTATTCTTCAAGAAACAAGCGTGTTACCTTTACAGTATTTTTCTTTATTGTATAGATAACCAGGCTGGTTTTTGTTTTTCTTCCTTTTGTTTCTTCCAGGCCTTCTGCCTTATCTAGTAGCCCGACATACTCAGAGCTTCCATTCCTTAGAATTTCCCCGCACCGAAATCCTGCTGCAACATCAGAGTCTCCCTTCAGCACCCCTCACCCATACATTAATCCCTACATGGACTACATCAGGTCCCTGCACAGCAGCCCGTCCCTCTCCATGATCTCGGCAGCCCGCGGACTCAGCCCAACAGACGGTGGGTTAAGACAGGCTTCCTGTTTTCTGTCATTGTAGCAACTTAAGTTATATTAATCTTGTCAACATTTTTCCCCCTTGTTCAAAGCAGCTTCACCAGGTTTGTCAGACATATTCATTATGTCATAAATGTTTCAATACTTCATCAGCCGATCATGGCTCATTTGTACATCTCACAAATGTTGAAACTTCAGGGAGAAGAAAAAAAAAAGCTGCCTCATTCAAAATTTATGCTGGAAGGGTGGTGTATGTCTTGTGATATCTTTTGTTTGTGGGGCTGACATGGGGTGTAATTCTGATCTCCCAAGAAATTCATTGTATCTGCACTGAACTGAGTCAGATTCTTCATGAGGGCACGTCAGTGTGTAACCATGGAGTTCTTCAGGCACAAAAGGCTTGTTAATTAAAATAGTATTTTTCAATCGTATAAAGCATGCACTGACTAGTTACATTTAGTCAATAGTTCTACTAAAGTTATGTAGAATTATTTCAGTTTATCCTAGCCAACAATACGGCCAAATGACATGATGCTTACGTAGAAGTGGCTGATGATCAAGACTGTCCCTTTTAATCTAAATGGTGGCCTGTATACTGGAAATATCAGTGCTTTAGGTCTTGGTGTGAACATGGATTTTACTTTCCAGGCTATTTTAGCTGAAGTGAACTCCTGTCATTACTCTAGCACATTTCTTATTCATTTCAGTGAGAATTTTGCCAAAGTGAACCATCAACAGAGTTACAAAAAAAGGCTGTCTTGTTAGTAGTAGGTTTTTCAGTAGTGGGTAAGCATAAGCAGTTTGACATTTCAAAATTGTTGCATTTGCTGAAGGGAACTAAAATATACCATATTCAGAATCAACTATGTAGAGAAAGGTAATTAAACTGGTACTTTAACTATGGGAAAGATCTTCCCAGTGTATTCAGAAACTTACCAGAGTTAAACTGCCTTTAGCTGAATTTGAAAAATGAGTGGTGCACTCTATCCAAACGGATAACTAATTAATCCTCGTTTGTAAGAATATATACCTTTACAGTTAATCCATTAGTTATGGGCACATATTCTTATGAGAATAAATTTTAATGACTATTGTCAGTCAAGGTATATGGCATGCACATAGGGCTTTCCTAGCAGCACTTTGGATGTTGCACAAATTCTTGCTAACTCTGCCCCTTTTGTTTTAGCAGACATATTTTTAAAAAAATATTTTGAAGAAAAGATTTGAATGCTCAGAAAGGCAAGTTTTGTCTTGAGGAGCCCTGGAGCTTTAGATATAGGATAAATATGACAGAGCTATAATGTAATGGCATATATTGGGAAAACTCTAATGATATATATTTGGGCTTTTTCACAGGAGCTAATATGCACAATACTTTGCTGTTTTCAATACTCTTCAGGTCACTTTCATGCAGAATTTCATTTATACTTAAGGTATGCTCCAGTGGCAGACAAAGGAAGGTGTGAAGGAAACCACCTATCACAGAACCTTATGACATTAAACTGTGTACAGTCTTGGTCTCAGGTACACCACACTGAATTCACTCGCAAAGATGTAGGCATGTAGTGCTCTCTGAGGTACACTGGAGTATCTGACCCAGCACCCAACTGACGCTCCAGAAAGGCAGGGACCTTCCAGAGATGTCACAGAGTAGAATTTGGTTTCAGATTCTGGCACCCAAATGTAGATGTGTAAAGGATAGAAATGTGTGATCTTGCTGTGCTGTTCTGCCATTGTAGTCCAGTGAGTTGTAGGTAGTGCAGCCAGCAAAGCCTCAAGGAACTATTCAGTTCCCAAACAAATGGACACTTGTGCATTAGCAGTTGAGTCTGGAGCTCTGTCACAACTGTGATGGTGCTAAGATTTGTCTGTCTACAGTGCAGGTGTTTGGTGTCAGTTCAGGTCTGTGAAATACCCTGCCTCAAGTCCACTTGCCACCTCAAACAGGCAGTTTTCTCCTGCCAGCCTATGTAGCTTGGATTCTCCCAGGCTTTCGGATGGCATGAGACACTCAGGTGTGGGACAGCTCAGCTGAGTGTGCTCTGTCTTAATGCTCATTCCCTGAGCTTTGATTGCTGACTGGATACACAGCCTTAATCTGTCATGAGGACATGCTAAATTTACTAGCTTAAGCATCTTTCTTCAGGTTTTAAACAAATACATGTTACTTCACACTTCCTGTAGGCTCACAGCTCATCTTTGATCAGTTACCACAGCTCTGGTGTTGTGCAGCATCCAATGAAAATACAGTAACTTGACTGAGGCACTGAAGATATCTCAGTCCAACAGCTGTTGAAAAGCTGCAAGTTTGTTCCCTGGAATCCATTGTCTGTTGTATGATCAATCAGGTATATAATGAAATGCCTTTTTTGGATGTGGGTTCCTGGGATCAGGTAATCTAAGTCATGGCTTCAGCACTGCTAGAATGCAAATAAAACACTTCTGTGGTGTAAAGAGGTACATGCACATAACGTACTAATAACATAGTGGACACCATGGCTTAGTCATATAGCATTTGAACTGTGAGAACTTGGAAGTTGTTATTGCTCTTCTGAAAGCCATAGCAAGACTTCTCTTGCCACCCTAATTGCCTTAGGACAGTTAGATAATTAGATCAGTGTACTATTGGGCTCGCTCTGTCGACTCACAGATCTGGGGATGGCCAGGAGCCAAAACTATCTGGAACATAACTCTTGTCACTTCATCTTACCCAGCAGATTTGGTGGGTCAGGGGTGGCTGAGGACTCCTCTGAGGGTTTGGAGCAGGGGTAAGCATGGAATTGTTGGTGTGTGTAGAGGAGAGTGCTCAAATGAAGCTCAGCAGTGCCTGTGGCACAGAAACAAATGCCTCCACTTGTAGAAAAACAGGAACAAAGCTGAAGCTACCCGGGAACAAACAAGAAAAAATTCAGGGCTGCAGGCCTTCCCATTTACCCTTCATTTACCCTTCACGCAATACATCATTTAGTAGGCTAATTTTTTATGTTTGAGGGAGGTAGTAAGGAATGATCTTTAAAGAGCACCAGAGTATTTCTTGGCATATGGAACATTTAGTAATGCAATTACGTGTTCACTATGTTTTCTGCAGCAGTTAATTTTAAAGTTTGCAGCCAATGTTATTGTTAGTTAACCCAGACACTTATGTCAGAAAGCTCAGGAAGTATTTTCAGTGTGTCTGGAAATATACCATGGTTGCCTACTACTGTAAAACTTTAAAATCAGTGATTCAGTGTGAGTTATCCATCTTTTAAAATTTGGTCTGAATAATTTCTTTACCATTTCACAGAAAGTGGAAAGATTGTAATTAGTTGTGAAATCAATTTGTAATATGGAAAAAATACCAGCAACCTTTCATTTATCTCAGCTCATTTTTTATGCCATTCCTATTCCTGTTTGATGTACTTCTATTTTTCAGAACCCTTCCTTATATATTTAACATTTTAACATCAAAAGCACATCCTTTCATTTTATTTGGCAGTAATAAAGACAGTCTGTTGGTGAATAAACTTTTCTCCAAATTCCAATGCCTTGTTTATGTTCAGAACATAAAAAGTGTAAATCTTGATTCTTTGTTTCTAAGGTTTGCATTTAGGATCTGATTCTCTAATGAAAATATAAATTATCTTTTTAGTAGTGCTGTGTAGGTAACTATATTCAGAAAATTTCAGCCTAAAATTTTGTTTTCATTCAAGATTCAGCTGCTGAGATTAAAGAAAAATCTCATTAAATGATATGAAAGAATACAAAAATAATCTGGTGTACCAGCTTCGGGTAAGGAAGGCTCATTAAGGAGCCCGAAGTGTTTTAGGCAAGCTTGCATACCATGTTGTGGTGACCAGAGTGTAAACTGTTTTGCAAATGGGACAGGGAGAGAGCAGAGAGAAGGGCTGTTCACCTCAAGTTTCATGGCAAGTCAGGATCAAGGAGAAGGAGCCCAGCTTATTTTATGAGTACTTCTTACACAAGATCAAGAAATTACCCTCTACCTTCAGGAGCATCTGAAGCCTGCTGAGAGGAGATGATCTTAGAGTGACAGGAAGCTGTCATTTTTACATGAGAGAACAGCTAATACAAGTCATCTTCAGAGGACTGCATCATGATAACCTCACTGATGGGATGTAGAGTCCACCCAGTCTGTGGTTTTGACTCTGCACACAGGCTTGTGTGTCAAGTATATTTATACATGAACTTTGAAGGATGGGATGGCCACTTTTATTGACTTCAGTCTGTCCTCCTAAAAAACTGACCCTGTGTTGTTCATGGATGACTATTATTTGTCCTGGAATCATACTTTACCCCTGTTTGCTCCTAAGCACAGACACAGAGGGACATGGTGAGGGAGAATCTTCTAGTCCCCTAAGCAGAGACTCCAGATACTTGAATGCTTATGGAAGTTCAGCTGCATTGTTACCTTAGAGACGGATTCCTTTGGGCCAGGAATGAGGTAAATGGGAATAAAATGCTAGGAAGGTTTTCCTGCTTTTTTATGTCATTAAATAAATCATACTAGTTTCCATGGCTGTCAGCCTGTCACTTTTTGAGTCACTTAATAATAAATACAGAAAAATTAGATCACCAAGCTCATTAGTATTTTATGTCTTGCTGGTTTTTTTGAATGGTGTCTTTGCAGTACCATTGGTTGAAATATATTGACCAGTGGTGGCATACTGCAGATGCTGCATTCATTAAAAGATAAACAAGCTGTTTTAGTGGCCAGAGAAACCGGCAAGGTGATAAAACTTTCCTTCTTGTTTATCTTACGTCATTAACGGTACTTTTATGTTGTTTTTTTTTAGCTCCGCATGCTGGCGTCAGTCCAGCTGAATACTATCATCAGATGGCTCTGTTGGCAGGCCAGCGCAGCCCGTACGCAGACATCATTCCTTCAGCTGCCACTGCGGGAGCTGGGGCTCTTCATATGGAATATCTTCACGCCATGGATAGTGAGTGATATTTGCTAGAAATATAGACGGTCCTACAAAGGGAACCACATGGGTTGTTTGTGGTCTGACCCAAAAGGCCTCCGTGCTGATAGAGAAGTGGGAGTCAACATAAGCCTCCTCATGAGGTTGGAGGGCCAGAGAATTGATTGCCAAATGCACAAGGGTTATGTCAAGCCTTAAAGTAAACTTTGAAAGAAAGTAGGGAGAGGAGCAGGACTGTTCCTGAAAACAGGTTATAAATTTTATTTCTAGGAGGGCTTGAGTGCTTTTGAAAACGTCCTTTTCTATTTGCAATCAGTAACTCACTTTCATAGTTAGGCTGAGTATTTCCCAGATGAGCTCTCTGTTAAACAGAAACTTTACATCTGTTTTTCTGTTAGGAGAGCATGCCCTGCACCTTTTAGAGAATGCTAGCTGTGCTTACAAGTTGTGTATCATAGACCAACAGACCAGAGACCACTTGTAAAGTGAAGCAGTTTGCTGAATTCTCAAGGATCCTGATTCAGTTTTCCATAATATTAAGAGCCTTCTTTATCCACTCAGCATCTTTCAGTCCTCTTATCTGTGTCTGTTTCTCTGTTGAAAGCGGAAAAGAGAGGACCCCATTCCAAACTGCTTGCTACTGCTTCTTTTGATCAACGAGAAGGGATTATGCAGACCATTCCCCGCTAGTCATAGATGCTTACATGCTTTTCAGGAGGTACTCTGTGAGGGCAATAAAAAGTAGTGGCAAGAAAAGGTGGTGATGTTGACTTTTGCTTGGTAGTACAGATCAATACAGTAGTATTAGCCCACCTTGTTTTCCTGTAGAATTTTACAATTTTTGTTTACGTGCAATTTCTTCTTTCTGCTGATGGCTGCACACCATAGTTGGCGATCTCAAGGAGTGTGGGTGTTGGGAGGTTTGCCACTGGAGCATGTGGGAATATAGGAATATAGGTAGCCCTGCAGAACACATGCCTTGGACTGTGGAGTAGTTGACTGACCAATAATTTTTCAAGAATCAAGCAAGACAGTTCTGAAACTGGGAAGGAAAGTTATTTTCATTTTGTTCCCTTGCTAATGAAGGATTTTTTAAATTCATTTTGTATAATCAGTCTCACTGCACTGGTAGCATGCATAAAGAATTTACAGTAACATACCTTGACCCTACTGAAGAAACACAATAAACTCACACAAGTAGTCTGGACTTAAACCAGAGATTGTTGTGCAGGCTTCAGTACTTGAAAGCTTAAGAATATGATAATTCCTGATCTGGATTTTGAGAGGAATAGGGAGAGATGAGGCACACTGCTAAAGCATTGAATGCCTGTTAATAATATCTTCCAGAATGGAAACTCTGTTATGCATGGTTCAGGTAATGTAAATTTGCTGCTGTGTTCCAGTTGCAAGGGCAAGTCCCCATCTCGTATGAATGGGCATGGCTTCACTGAAAAGGATCATAGAATCCTAGAATAGTTTGGATTGGGAGGGAACTTTAAAGGTTGTCTAGTCCAACTTCCCTTGCAATGAGCAGGAATATTTTAAATTTTCGAGAATTTTGGTTCCTACTGTGAGAGAGTGTCTGAATGCACGTAAGTAGCAGTACCAAACTACATACTTGGATGCAGATTTGATCAAATGGGTTTATTCAGCATTTAGAAAGGTAGATACCCATATATATGTCAGAAAACTTAAGAGAAACAGAAGACATTGCAGTACTCATACAAATAATGGCATTTGCAGAAGGAACATCGTGCGTTAGTAGAAATTGTGCATGCTGTAATCTACACAGAACTGCAGCTTTTGCATCCCAAAAATGTTATCACTTCTTACTTAAGAGGAAATGTTATGACCTTTGCCCACAATTTCAGCCCATTCATAAAGGTACTTAAACACCATCTTTAATAAGCATATTTGTGTTCACCAGCTCTAACTATGACACATTTGAAATGCACACTTTAATTTTTGTGTTTGTTTTTAAAAATTAAGATCACACATTTGAGATTAATTATACCAGCAAGTTTTCAATTAGGCATTATTTCAGAGTTAGAGACAAAATTGTGTAGCACTATTATGCAAATGGGTTATTTTTAAACAGTAAATAGAGAATTAAAATAAGAGTGAATCCTAGTAAGGTCACTCAGCTCACCTTCTGTATTTGATGAGAATGTGTTTAGTCAGGCAATAGCTGCTTTTATCTAAATAGAGTATGAAGTTACCCTTTTACTTTGTAAAAACTAATTAAAACTATCTTAACTTGCATGGATATACAGTAAATTAATTGTCATTAAGTAGGAATCTGAATGTCCTATCATTCATCATGCTAAAGAAAACCCCTCTCTTCTTTGTCAGATTTTTAGATTAGAAACGAGAACAAAACAATTAGCAGGAAGCTGATATTAAGACTTTTAAAAAAACCCCAGTAAGAATGCCCATGTATGCATTTAATAACAAAGTACAGCAATCAGTGTGAAGCAATGCCATTTGTTTGGATCTTTCTTCTTAAGGATTTGTGTGGTGATATTAAAAGTAGTCTTTCGCCTTTGCCCAGTCTTGTCAAAGGAAACAGAAGACACATGAGTAGTTTCCCTCATTATCTGCTATCAAATTCTGAGCAAGTTGACTCAACTGACTGAAGGGCTGCTGCTCATTTATTCCACACAACAACCAAATGGATACAAGCGAGACATTGTTCTTCTTTTGTGAAGCAAGTCTGTCTCCTAATTGTGTGCTTATACAGCATCTAGCACAGAAATTTGGAATCTCTACCCCCTCCTGTAGTGCAAATAATAATTCCAGCACCAGCATGCACTGAGTTCCAAAGTGTATTACATAGAGTTTGTGCAGGTTGGGGACTTCTGTTTTGCTCTGTGGTGCTGGAAAACTGATTTCAAATGGGGACAGGAGTGGGAGGATCATTACTCAGAGGTTAAATCTTACCCAAAGAGCAGTAGACTTATTGAAGCTCTGAACTTCACTGTCCATGAACTGTCTAATACATTGCAGAAGGATAAGGCCAAGATTATGCATGCTTAATTGTAATTCTTCTTCATTCTGTCCTGAGTGAGTGGCATGAAAACTGGACCAAAATTTTCTCTGCTGCTATAAATCTTTTCTACAGTTTTGATGGCCAGAGACCCTGAGCAAGCCTTGCCATCATCTTGTTTGTTCTAAAAAGGTCAGATTTGTTACCTTTAAGTATAGCCTCAAAACAGGAGTGGAGTAGATGTGGAAGGTGTTGACAATACCACAGTAGCAACAACGGAAATTGCTTGCTCTGGCTGTAAAGATATTGCATGCCAAAAGTGTCTTTAACTAAAACAATTTTTAAAAATCACTGTCTTTTGGGTTTGATAGCTGCATTGTTCACTTGGGGAATATGTTCTACTCTCTTAAATGGTGTTCAGTGGAACACAAGCACGTTCCCTGAGGTTTCAAGATTCCAGATTATTAGTAACCTCACTCTGATTAACTTTTGTCTATCCTCACTCAGAACAGGTGGTTTCTCTTTTTCAAAGGTATTTAGCATTGACCTGCTCCATTTGGCATTAGAGACACCGATAGTAACCCAGCTGTGGTGTGTTGACCTTGGCTGGATGCCAGATGCCCACCAAACTGCTCTATCACTCCCTCTTCTCAGCTGGACATGAAAGAAAATTAGATGGAAAACAACGCGTAGGTTGAGATAATGCAGTTTACTCAAGCAAAAGTGAAAGACTGCACGTGTAGAAGCAAAGAGAAAACAAAAATTTTTATTCTCTGCTTCCCACCAGCAAGCAGTGTCCATCCACTTCCCAGGAAGCAGGGCTCCAGCACACAGAGGGGTTGCTCTGGAAGGCAAACATTGTAAATAACGAATGCTTCCTCACCACCTCCTTTTCTTAGCCTTTATATCTGAGCTGACATCATATGGTGTGGAATATCCCTTTGGTCAGTTTGGGTCAGCTGGCCTGGTTGTGTCCCATCCCAGGATCTTGCCCACTTCTGGCCTACTGGTGGGGGGGAATGTTGGAAGACGGTGCTGATGCTGTGCCAGCACTGCTCAGCAGCAGCCAAAACTCCTTTCCAGCTACCAATGCAAAGCACAGCATTGTGAGGGCTGCAGTGGGAAAAAATGAACACCATCTCAGCCAGACCCAAACACCAGCCCAAAGAGTTAAGCCATAGCGAGAAGCTTTGGACTGGGTTTGGTTTCTGTTTGTCAAGCACAGTTGGAGAATGAGGGTGGAGTATCAAAGCCATTCCTTCTTCTCTCATACTGGTGACAGATTTATCATTTTGAAAACTAAGACAAAATTTATGATAAACTTTCATAAAGTGAAAACAAAGTTTTTACACATCTGTAAACAGAAGTCAGAAGGAAAAGAAAGAAAGAATAAAGGTTTGACTTTAAACCTCCCCCACCCCAAATGTCCCATGTTCACAGCCTCCAATAAAAACTAGTGCCTGAGACATGTTCAAAGAAGTTTGATTTAAAGGGAGGGAATAAAAAAGGTTTGATGAAATTTGATTTAAAGGGATGGAATAAATGATACATGTCTGAAGATTGCCTTATAAATGATTAAGCAATGCTAAAAACTTCAACTCAGAAATCAAATTCATGGACAAATTTGCTGGCTGGCATATTCCATTTTTGAAATTTATGATGGAGATAGATATCTGTTATTTTAGAATTGATCTCCACCTCAGAATGAGATCTTTTCTTCTGACGTCTGCTGGATTTTTTGTTGGCACACTCAAGTCTTTACTGTCAACTACTGACTTTTTATTTCTATAACGTCTACTCCAAAATGGTGACATTTCTAAGCAAATTTTCACTGTCAGCTTCCATTTGCATGCTTTTGCCAAAGCTGATGTTTTTTTTATCAGCACTTCCACAGAGGTAAATGGATTTTTAGTGAATCAGTGCTCCTTCATTTTCTGATTTTAAAGCATTATTGAGTAGGGAACGTAATACTTCAGTGGGAGAGCACTGTGAGCAGATGAACATCTCAAATTGCTAAATAAATACTGAAGTGTTTGTTTTTAAAATAAATGCTGGGCAAGACTGGAAAGTTTGGTTTAGTATTCAGAGGCACTGACAAATTGTGACCTATTCCTTTTCATAGTAGCATGCTAACTAAAACTCATGTTATGCTAAATGGATGGTTAAGCAAATGTCCTGTAATGAGCGGCCAGCTCATGCTTAAGACTTTTAGGCATGTGAGACTTAATTAAACCATGAATATCTGAAAAAACAGTAATTCCATTTAATTGTATTTTTAGTTTTAAAAGTCATGGTCCCCCTTGAACTGAATCCCTGTCTCCTGTGGTCAGACTCAGTAGAGCTCTTGCCTGGTCTCAGCTTTTGGCTCCCTCTGTGAAGCAAAAATGTTCCTTTTTTGCAGGATACTGTTGGTCCTTAGGAGGTTTTTCCTGTCCCAGACAGATGGAGGGGGCTGCCAAATTCCCAGAGCTCTGTGGGGCCTGAACCAGGTGCTGCCTGGAGGAAAAGAGCAATCCTCAGACTACTGTATGCATGGCTGAAGCCCAGGCTCTGCCCCTCACAGCTGTAAGGAGTGTCTTTCTCCATCGCTGGCCACAGATCTGGTGCATCCCGAGCGGACACAGGGATGCCCTGGCAGCAGCTGGCAGGCGAGGGGAAGGTGAAATGAGAAGTGGGCAGACATGCAAGAGCCATAGCATGACTTAGGCAGGGGTAAAGGAGACAGGTTTAGTTCAGAAAGGGCAAGGAGGAGGAGGAAGGAAGTCTTTGCAGGTTTGAAAATGTGCAGGGCACTGCAGGGAGTATAATGCCTGTACTTAGCAATGCCCTTGTAAAACCATGATAAAGCACTTGAATTGTATCCTCATCTGGGGTAAATTACATTATAAACACGAACTTCAGAGGCATTGTTTTAATTCATTCCAGCTGAACAGTCAGCAGAGAAGAGTTGTGGATGAAAGATGCAAGTGCAAATTACTACTATTTTTGTTTTACCATTACATGTATATTGTTAGATATATTGCAGTTTCTTATAGCTGCTGATCATTGTTGTTTCTTATTTTAGCACAAGTAAAAGATCTCTGCCTTCGAAAGACATGAAGCACAGCACTAATAAAATATCAGACACAGTACAATAGCAAGCGCCTAAAAAGGAGATAAAACAGATTACATAAAATAGCATGTGGTAGGTTTTACAAATAAATAAATGGCTATACCTAAATTTTAAATGTTGAATCAAGAGCTTGAATATTCATTGAAAGATTGGAGCTGTATGGACTAAGGCTTATTGTGGAGACAGAGCAGGAAGAACAAAACTCTGTATTACCCAGATGCCGAAGAAGAGAAGGTTTATAAATGGAGACCTGATCACACAGTCACAACAGCAATAAAATGGCAGCCCTTGGTACCGTATTAAAATCTTGGCTAGCATGCACAGAGAGAAGGGAAGCCCACTCAGGTGTGTAAGGAAAGCACACTAGCAGATTCTAATCAAGCTCTGATCTTGAGATGAGTCTAATTGGAGTCATTTGAGCTCTTCTCCTGGTTAATGTTAGACATGTAAGCTTAAATATACCCTGCAAAAAAAGGATCCTGGACAAAGACGATAGGAAATGCAGACCTATACTGGATGCTTGTGGCCAAGTGTGAATTATTAGCAAGTTACAGAGAATGTCAGGGACTCTAGGAGAAGTAGCTGTAAAGTAGGCATCAAACCCAAGACTTGCATGACCCTGGCTGTCAGGATCATTAGGATTCAGTCCTTTACTACGGGTTAAAGGGATTAAAAAGGTAGAAGGAGCAGTACTGTTAAAGGAAATTGTTCAGTATGCAGTGGGGAAGCTAATTCTCTCCTTGCTCTCAACCAAGATAGAAAATAATTAAATAAAGGGAATACATTTAAGGTGATACATCTTCTGTCAGGACTGCAGAGAGTTAGAATGACATGGTAAAATAGATCAGAAGAGGCAGAGATTTTCAGAATGGGACATAAAATTTAGAAATGTAATATGTATGTATTTAAGTGGTATCTGTATGTTTGCCTTCACTTTGCTGCTTTGAAAAACCTAATCTCCAGTTTTAAAAGAATTTAGCGGTTGTAGTCCCCTATACACCCCAACAAAAGAATATCGTGGGATCTTGGACAAATTCAAATAAAGCCTACTGTTTCTCAGTCTAATGCTCTGAATGCCATTTTGAATTCTGCTGATAGAGCTGGCTCTTTTAGTGTTTGTTTTAGTCCTGACTTTTAAGTTTTGCATCAAATATCCACCTGGCAGAATTACGGTCAACAAAGGAAAAGCTGCCTCTTCATTTCTATACTGTATCTGACGTGTGTAGGTTTGGCTGTATGTATTAAAGTGTTCTGGGTTTGGGCTTGCTGGTATCCCAGATCTGAACCACTGTCTCATTGCTCATGGTTGAATTAATGATGTGAATGTCTAAGAAGCCATCAGATTCATAAATCACCAGAAATGAGAGGGATAACTCATAAAAGTCTTTTCCTTTTGTTTGGCAATTTATCATTTTGCTTGCACATTAATAAACAGAGCTCCCCTGAGGTAAGCCATAGGAAGACAGATTTTTCTTCCTAATTTTCCTCAATCGTAGCCAGTAGATCACAAATGAAGAGAGTGGGCTTGTCACAGTGTGCTGGTGTCTCCCTCTACCCATACTGATAACAAATAAATCCAGTGAAGCACCCTGGTAGATAAATATTTGTGTTTACATAACAGGTGCCAGGTTTCCGAGTCCGAGGCTGTCAGCTAGACCGAGCCGAAAGCGCACGTTGTCCATATCCCCCCTGTCTGATCACAGCTTTGACCTTCAGACCATGATACGGACATCTCCAAATTCCTTGGTCACAATTCTCAATAATTCTCGTAGCAGTTCGTCAGCCAGTGGTTCTTATGGCCACTTATCTGCAAGTGCAATAAGGTAAGAATTGTATTTTCTGCCTGAATTGTGTATTTTCATTTGTGTGTCACACACACACAAATGTGAACATATACTCACATCGTTAAGTAACTTGTGGGGGTTTTTTTGAGAATATGTGCGTTTTGCAGTTTCTATAATGTATGTTCATCAGAGCTTAATCTAAAGTTTAAAATATTTTTTTCTTGCTCAGAAAGGTAACAGCAAGGGACTTTTTGGCCTATTATTGTCCCGTGCAGGTAATATTTCATCTGACCAGCTGGAACAGTGTGTGTTTGTGTGTCCAGGAATCTGTTTTCAGAGAAGAAACTCTAGGACAGGTTTGTGACTTAAGTCACTTGGGTTCTTCTGGCCATAGATATGATGGACAGTGAAATGTTCCTACATTGCAATCATCAGGAAGTAAAGAAGAGAAGTATGGTACTGTTCAATTAAAATGTTTGGGTTGAACTTCTGGGTGTTCATCTCCAAGTTTTTTATTTCATGTGCTGAAAGATTAGACATTCTGTGGCTAATTTTTTTTTTTTTTTTTTTTTGTACCAAGGAAGTACTGTCATCATCCAGTATCATCAGAAATGCTGTGATTTTCACTTGGCTGCTTTATTTGTGTGTGCAAGAAAGCAGTCAGAAATGGTTGTTCTGGAGGCAGAAGAACAGAGTAGCAAATGAAGAGGTGGACAGAAGTTGTACAGAAAAGGGAAGGAAATAGGGCACAAGGAGAGGGACCAAAAGGAATAATGTAAGAAGAAAAAAGGGAGTGGAAGAAATTAAGAGATGCAGCAGAAGAAAATGGAGATGCAACCGCAGAACATTCTTGTATTTGTGGTGTGGCTATATGTTAACTGAGAAAAGCTCCTTTGGTATTCTTAAAAAAATCCCCCTCCTCTCCAAAGTGTCAGAAAATGTTGTATTTGCATTTATAAACCTCAAAGAATGCTTCTGGGCCCTGCCTTAACAGTGGCTTCCACCTTCAATTTGCAATGGGGCAAAGGAGCAAGTCCCTACAGCAGTTTCTTGAGATGGGACACCTGTTTCAGGCAAGGCTCAAAAATACTACCAAGGTCATGGGTTTGATCCCCTGTATGGGCCATTCACTTAAAGAGTCGGATTTGATGAGCCTTGTGGGTCCCTTCCAACTCAGAATATTGTGTGAAATCTGTGAAATGCCTCTCTGGCAAAAATGACACTTTTTAGAGCTTCAAAAAGCAGGTATGGGGATTTTCAGTCTTGGAGAAAATGGGGCATGCAACTGGTGTGTTAGAAACCTTGAGCCTGGAAAACTCTGAGAGTGACTGTGCTGTAAATATTGGTATTAGTGTAAATGCTGTGTTTTCCTTTTTAAGCAGTTTTAAGTAGTCATGCTTCGTAGCTCTGACGTACTTGAGTAGTGTGTAGTATTTCACAGGTACAGTGTCGTAGCTCTGCAATACAACTTCACAGTCAGTGGAACCACGGTCCCAATTACGAAGGTCCTTAAGGAGGAATATGATTTATGTCAATGGCTGGCAGCAGTTGGACCACATCTGTCAAATACATGTAGTGTGTGGAGGTGTGCTATCTGCGCTGTCATTGCGATGGGATGGCACTTAATAACTGCACTCCTTTCCTGTAGCTTGTAACTTCGGTAAAGCAAATAGCACATGCAAGTTAGCATAGCCTCTGCAGTGGAGCAAGTCTTCTCTCCTTTTACTCTTCCAAAGCAAAGCTGGAGCCAGATGAATAGCTTTGTTGAAGACAGTTGTGGAACTGGAGAGAGTTGTGGGTAAAGACTGAGTAAGGATGCTAGGGAGTCTTTCACACTAAGTCTTGTGAACTGGTGTCACTGAAGAAGGCAATGCTTGTGTGACTGAACCTGGGGCTGACCAAAGCTTTCAGCCCTTCCTGGTCATACTTCCCCGGAATGCACAATACAAAATTTTGCATGATTTTGAATTAAGGTTTTTTTTTCATTTTGATAAGAGTATGTCTATTCAGCGTGCAAAGTTGGAAATGTACACCTCCATTCTTCTCAGTCAAAAGGAAGGGAAGTGAGAGCTCTTCTTCTTGCTTTGCAACCGGCCACTGTTGGTGCCCTTTAACTTCTCCCATGTGAACCTGTCTATAAAACAGTTAAAACAAAATAAACCGTGACGTAAGGTATAAACCCAAACCACATTTCATTGCCTTGATAAAGTCCACGGCTAAATAGCAACAGGACTATCAGTAAAACCTAACTTAAAACTTCACTGTCTTGCAAATAATGCATTCAGTACAAGAACTGTTGTATTGAATAAAACCATAGGTTCATCCCGCTTAATATCCTGTCAGCAACTGATCAAAGTCTAGAAAAAAACATTTCCATGTGTAAATTCACAGCTTCTGGAAACTTGCAGGTTAACAACATAGGAGTTGCTGCAAGAAAATCGTACAGTTCAGCAAGACACTAGGTGGAATGGCAAGATAGGAAGGATTTCTACTTTAGATGATATCAGTAGCATTAACCATATTAACATTACACAATCCTTCTACTCTTAGATATTGTTTCCAATCACTTTTAACTTAGTCCAAGTATTTTACACTTGGCAGCATTTTTCATGGCAAATACCTATCTAATGCTGAATATTTCCAAAAAGCATCAGCAAGGTTATTAATTTATCAAAAATTAAGTTAGAGAAGAAGAGATTTTTGTGTACAAACTAGAAGAACTATTGCTTACCTTTTACTGAGAAGCAAATTTTTGCCAGGAATGTTGCCTAGATGATGTAGATGTGATCTTTGCTGTTCTTGAGAAATTGTCCCATTCAGCCAATTGATAAGAGGTTTCTGTTAGCATGTGTTAAACAAACTGAGCACCCAGCATGTTCCAGGCCAGGGCCCACAGAGAGGAAGGAGGACCTTTCTGTGCAGCTGCAGCTCTGGTACCTCCTTGGGAAGCCTGTGGAGGCTCAGCTGTCTGTCCAGCCATAACAGTTTTGTGAAACAGAAAGCAGTCTTTGGAGGAGACAGGAGTCAGCCCAGAAACTGTGCAGGGTAAGCAAGTTGGCACGAAATGCCTTTATGTAACACCGCATAGACTTGCAGCAGAAGAGAGAAAAGGCTGCAAAATAAAGCATGCAGAAGCTGGTCATTCGGAGAATGCAGGTACTGCCCCCTTGTGATTGTGCTCTGATACCATCTTTAACTTCAGGGTTGCACAGTATTTGCAGGTTCCCTGTCTTCTTCAGTGCACAGCCTGAACATCCTGAACATCCTCTGTGCATCAGTGAGAGCCACAGGACACTGCCTCACCTGTTCCAGGCAGCCTAACAGAGGAGGGAGCCTTGTACCTAATTGTTTGCTGCCTGGAGGGCAGACTGTGCTCTTGCACCACTCTCCCACACTGATGCTGGTCAAACTGAACTAGTCAGAAGTGACCACCAGACTCATGCAGTTTGTCTTCTGGAGTCCCAGCCTACCACTCTTAATTCTGCAGAGGAGTCAAATTGCTCACAGCCATGACTTGAATATACTGACAGCTGTTTTGAACATTTCATATGCTGTGTCATGTTTCCTAGCGCAGATCTTCTTGCCTGAAATTTGGGCACCCGTAATGAGTGACATTTCTTGCCTCCATCTTTCTTTGATTCATGTTCCTGTTCAAAATGAATCCTTCCCCTTCACCTCAGAGGGAGGTTGAAAGCATTAATGCTTTGTGAAGCAATTAGGTTATACAGTGATGAGCACAGTGGAGAAGCTCAGGAGGGTGTCAGTAATTATTTATTCACTGATGGTTTAAATATAATGGAAGGAAGGCCTATGGGCATTACTCTGGGCACAGAGAAGAAACATATCAGAGGGCCTCTCGCTGAAGGCTACTGTGTGTCTTGTGCACTGAATGAGTTATGAATCATGCAGAGGGGAGAAGGGGTGTGCTGTCACATAACTAAAAGCTGATTGCAGTATTCATGCATGGGCAAGGACTCTGCACACATGGAGGAAAAGTGCAAAAAGCCTTTATTGCGTATCCGAAATTCCCTTAAATACCAGTAGCTAACTGGATATCACATCATATAAACAGGAAAGATGTTCACTTCAATGTCTCCCAATTACCTGGAGTATTTCCCAGACATTGCCTATTATGGTAAAAGGTAAACAATACCTTACAAGGTCAGAAACTACAATTATCACATCTCATAGGGCTGACACTCTCCAGAAAACCACAATGCTCTCTCAGCCCATCCCCGGTGACCTGGCTGTAATCCCAGGGTCACCTCTGGGTCTGAGAATGAGGGTCTTTCTTCGGCCAACAAGGCCTAATCTCTCTTCCAGCATACAGTGTAGCCCAACAGCTGATGAGTCAGCATGTGAAGATATGGGCAGGTTTAGTTCTGGTATGTTTAATCTTGTGGGTTCAGTGCTCTTTTACACCCATTTTTGCAAAGGTACTACTTGTGTTAAGAAAGTGTCTCCAGGACCTCACTGGTCTTTGTATTGGCTAAAAAAAAGCATCCTTGGCTGAAGGATTACATCCTGTGCTTCAGCACTGGATCCTGTATATGAGCACTGTGGGATGTTGAGGATGAAATCAGGTGAAAAGAGCCACATTTTGGTCTCTGTTTTTACAAAGCTAAGCACAGGAGGGCTCTGGTCTTTGACATGGATACTGCTGTAGTTTGAATAATAAATACTAGTAGTTTAGCATAATCCAGAGAGAGCTGGGCTTGGCGGGTGCTTTGCCATTGTCAGCTGGCAGTGCAGTGCTGTATCCTGACTACTGGCTGAGTACTTGAAAAGGGGATGACACTCCTGCTGACAGCTAATAGTGGATCTCCTTTAGCACACCAGGTAGAGCTTCTGCTTTGTGCATTTGAAAACACCTGGTTTAGGTCTCAGCTGGGAGAGATTATGCAGAAAGGAGATGTGTGAAATAGCATCAAATGAGGATAATCCTTCATTTGACATTTACTCATTTGGTTACCTGCCTCAGTCCTGAAGTGCAGCACCCCTGCTATTAATCTTTTGTCAAGATGTACTTAATGTTATATCTGCTACCTGTGACAATTATTAGACTTTGCACTTCAGTAGCACTTCTTTTTGAGAGACAGCATGGTCTAGAGTGAGTATAGAGGGGGTAATCACTTCCAGTGATATTAAGAGTACTGATTCAAAACCTTTACAAAAGATTAACTGGTCTTTAATTAACACAGGAGGCTGGGACTTCATGTTCTATGAGATTTGAAATTCAGAACCTCTAGTCCCTTGGCAATGCTGTGATACCAAAACTACAAACTCAGTTTTCGGAAAATGAGCCAAATTCCCTGTCAGATCCAAGGTTTTTAAGTCAGTAGTTCCACCTACTACAAGAGACTTTCTTTGGGTCTAAGCAGATATAACTGTGAATATAACTTAGCCATCTCATAACCTGTGAAAATTCAGTTTCATGTGAGCACAAGAGTCCTTTGGGATCTTCTTGAAGGTTTGAAAGAAACTGAGAAAGCACAGCAGGACTTTTTTTTCCCCCATGTGCTGCCCTGCTTCCCTGACATGAAGGAGCAATTAACATAGTGTGGTTAATTACAGCCAGACCCTGGCTGCTCTGTCCCCTGTCACTTTGGTCTGGGCTGATCTGAAGCATCAGGGAATGCTGGCAAGGATACTTTCACAAAGAGCACTAGAAAGGGATAGCCAGGTTTATAGAGTGAGCTTAGGCAGCAATGGATTAACATCAGTGGGGAAGACAAGAGTTGTGTTTCTGCAAGCAGGAATTGGATTCTCAATTATTTCCTCATCTCATATAAGCTCCTTGTATAGAATTCTTGTTGTATAATAAGTCACTGCCCTCCTCCCTGCACTGTGTTGTATCTAGAGACAAGTGACTAGGTATTAATTTCTCCGGTTTTCCTTTGCAAACACAAAGAGAAAATCAAGAGAAAAATAAAAATAGAATTAAGATATCCAAATGAAGTATAAAGTTATCAACAGAGAAAAGTGAAAGTATCTTTAGCAGAGAGCCCAACAGTCTAATTATACACTCTATTAAAAAAAAAGAAGGAGTATCCTTTCATCAGGTTTAAATTATCCAGTTTTTGAATTTAACAGAATGTCTCATAGCTATAAGACAGGAAGCCCTCATGTTCTCAATCCTCCTTCTTTATTCAATATTTTATATATTCTTATTATGTCTTCTTTTATTCATCTCCTTTCTGATGTTGTTTTCAGTTTGCTCTTTAGAGTTCTTGCATTGTCTTTTCTGCTGATACTGTCTGAAAGTCTCCTTCTACTGCATGCAATAATATTCCAGGGGAGGACCAGCAATTTAAATGCACCATGATTTTCTGTGTTTTTCCCCCAGCCAATTGTTTTAACATGTTTTTGCCATAGCTTCATGTTGATCAAATTTTCATTCCATCATTGAATTCTGCATTGAGACAAGCAAGTGCTTCTTGTCATTTGTCTCAGTTAATTTAGAGCCAGTGTATGAGTAGCACTGACTCCCTTTCAGTATTGATATGCATCTTGCTATCAGTACTGCTCATTCATCTAGCATACTGGGCTCTAAAGATAACCACTTAGCTTTCACCATGCTGCTCAAAATAATTTTTTCACATATGTAGATATAATTTTTTCATTTCTCAACTCCATGCCCAGATTGCTGACAATTGCATACGAAACAGAAGACCCCATCTGAGAATTTGTATCTAACCTTTACTTGAATCCAGTTACTTAATTTAGACTGTAAGTTTTAAGTTTGTGTATTTCTGTAATTTTATCCGTGTAAAAGGACACAATCAAATGCTGGTTAAGGAAATTAAAAAGGACATGTTTAGAGTAGTGTGGCAGTGTGCGACACTGAATTCTCAAAAATAGACTGGGTTGATTTCCCTACCCAAGACAGTGACCCAGAGGGCGAGAGTGGAGAGGAGACTGTGGGTGTAGCCCCAGTCTAAAAGCACAACCCATCTAAGTGTCTATCAGTTATCGCACCTGCCCTCTTTTCTAAAAGAGCCCAGAGCCCCAGTTTCCCTATTGGGTATCCCCTTCATGTTTAGGTATTACCCCTGTTCCATAGGTAATTTCGTGTCTAGAAAGTTCTCTGTTCTTTGGTTGTTCATTGGCTATTTTAAACTGAAACCTCTTCTACAGTACTGCTATTGGTTACCTGTTACCCCATCTTCATTCCCCCCTCCCTTTTTCCTCCCCCTGCTAGCTGGGGTATAAAACCCCATTTCACGTTGTCAGTTGGCTCTTCGGCTGGCATTCTCCCTTC
>VXBT01006392.1:328516-465551 GCA_013400235.1 Oriolus oriolus
TCCAAGCTTTATTCCCTCAGGGTGGAGACAGCAGGGGAACAAGCCGAAGGGAAAGTGCTACCAGAAGAGCAACGGATTTCGGTGGCAGGGGGTTTTATACCCCTGCCAGCAAGGGGAGGAGAAATGGGGGTGCAGGGAAACAACCAGTGAGGGGATGACAAGAGGTGACAGGTAACAAATCAAAAGGTCTCAGGGGAGGGTACATTTCAAATAAACCAATAGGCTAGCTAACAGAAAAGAACTTTCTAGCTGATATTAACATATTCAACAGGGGTAATGAATAAACCTAAGAGAACAAACCAATGGGGAACTTGGGGCTCTGGGCTTTTCTGGAACATGGGCGGCTGCAATGCTGAGTGGCAGGAGGAGGGCTGAGCCTCCTAGGCAGGGGGGTCTCCCTTGGCCTCTCTGTCTTCCCTGCCCTCATAGTCGCTCTCTTGGGCAGGGAAGTCAATCCAATTAATATCATCAATCTTCATAGAGCATTCAGCATTGCAGACCGCCACAGAGTAGCCCAGGTAGAACAAAATACATTCACAACAATGTTTTGCGAGAAGCTCATTATGATAGGATGTGTAGGATAAAGAGTTCATTCATTATGTCAGCATTATAGGTGTTTTGTTGTTTTATTGTCACTCTTATTGGGATCTGCCTAAGTTAGATGCAAAGCTGACTTTGACTGAAAGCCTTTCTTGTATTAAAAGCTGTCTATTTACTTGCATGCAATATATTGTAAATGAAGGCTTTGTTTCAGTTCAGACTGAGTCAAATTCAGTCCAAGTGTAACCCCACTAAAACAGGTCTATAACTAGACCTTCACATATGTGCAATATAGGGTTTTATTCTCTGTGGTCTTGTACTGTGGTAATCTAAAGAAGGGAATATAATGCTCTATCCTGCCATAATAGCTTCATTTCATACCTGCTTTCAAGAAGTGTGAATGACAGAGAAGTGCCACAAAGTGAATAAAAGTGAAATTCATCAGTATTACCGAAAGTTGCATCTATATCAGGCCCTGTGCAAATATAACCATGCAGCTAGCCTCCTGCAGAAGGCTCATATAGATCATAGGGGGGTGACATTCAGGGAGATTGTTTTGGAGGTCACCTACATCTTGCATTAGAAAGTGCTGGATGTTTCTCACCAGAGACACATGAGTGGCAAGATTTCTGCCTTTGGAATGTGCAAAATTTAATAAGCTGAGCAACATAAAGAATGCAGTCTGTGCAGGCACATATTACATGCCCATTTACATGTACAGATGCACCTATATAGAAATGTGATAATGTATATATGCCCATAAATGTGTATGTCACAGGTCTTGTAATTAAAAGTCCATTTGAAGCAACTTTCTCCAAACTGCCTCAGTGTTACCCAAAGAGTTTAAAGTCATTGAACCCAGAGCAATATTAGTTCCAGGAAAGTTCTCAAGCTAAGACAAGTGTGCTGGAGTTTAGCACTTTGTTACTCCATTTTCAGACCCTAAAAGCAAGTATTAATTAGCACTTTGAATGTAATAAATTATACCAGTTTTAGAAGCCCAGAAGTGCTTAGCCATGAATTTAATTCAAAATTATGTTTGCTAGAAGTGGCATAACCTTGCATGGCGGGAGCACAGATAAATTATGCGAGGTACCATTAATACAAAGTCCAGTTAGGATACTAAGGATTCCTTCACAGGAATAATCCAGTGAGAAGGACAAAGCTGACAGTGCTGTCTGAGCACATAAGGTTAATCAGTGTGGCCCCGTTGCTCTCAGTGGAACTATGCCATTTTACTCTGGCATATGGCAATGTATTCATGAAGAAAAATTTCACCTAGCCTGGCAGATAAAACAGAATAGATAATAAGGTAAGCTGAAGAGAAAGTACAAACCACAGACTCTCTTAATTTTAAACTGCTAATAGAAAAGTAACAAAATAAAAAAAGAGGCAATGATGTATGTGAATTAAATACGATTGTACAATAATGACTATTATCTGATGAAAACTGGAAAACCTAGTACAATACATGCTCTGCTTTATTAGATGCAGGATATGTGTTTCTACAAATTCCTATAGATGACTTGTCTCTAAGTTAGTGATTTTTAATGCAACATGTCAACATTATAAATGCAGAGGGATATTTGTGAAACCTAGTCATTTTTGAAATATTTTTTCAAACGATTTAGGGTCTCATACCTGCATTTAAGATCACACTATGTCTGGTTTCATAGTCAAAGTTTGAAATTGTTTTCCCCTGTACTTGAGTAACAAGCCATAAAAACTACTGATGACTTGTCTGCATTGCCTACTCAAAGCTCAGTGCTGTCAGTTAAAAAGTTCAGGGAGAGGAACAGAATTTAAAGCACAATTTTTTATTACTGAAAATGTTGCATTTATTGTGGGTAACTTGCTCCAAACAGAAGTGCATGTTAAAGTCTCTCTTCCTGTAATGCCACTTGGTTTTTGTTTTGTGTCTAAGATACTTGAAACAGTCAGAGTTTCACGAATCTCTTCAAGGCTGCAGGGTTGCCAAGTGCTTTGTCACTCGTATGTCCTGAGCAGTTTGTCAACATTCACTCTTGCAGGTTGTTTCCATCAGGAGAAGCAGAGGACAGAGTTGGAAACTTCTTTTTAATCACTCCTGTGTGTTTACAAGGAATGTACACAATTCCTGTTTCTGCCAACTCAAACAACAGGAGATGGTTTTCTTACATAATGTTACTGGTTGCTTCTTATCCTCTGGGTCCTGTCTAAGGAGAACTCACTGGCTTGTTTTCTTCTACACCTCTGCTGGGGTCTAACTATGAGTCTGTCCTGCTGACTGTCCACAGCTTCTCACATCTGACTATGTAGTGCTCCTGGCTGCATCCTACACATTGTTCCCTCAGAAGATGTATGAAAACTTCTACACATGAGGTCAGCTTATGCAGATCCCCTCAGCACCCATGGCTCAGCTCCCAGCCACGCTTACATATGTCCTGTGTTTTGATCAGTGGCTCCTACATGGCAGTTACTCATGGGATGAATAAAGCTGTTTCCTATATTCGTTTTTATTTTTAGAAAAAGCATCTGAGCATGTGAAAAGCAGTATTTGATCACTGTTAACTTATGACTTGTATTATGACTTACTTCAGTTGAGATTACTGTGTCTGTAGGACCCAGGCTTTAGGACAGCACTTCAGGACTTGCTGAAGTCAGTCCCTCTTCAGAAGTATTTAATAGTTATTAGGGTGCTTTTCTGAACAGTAGCTGGGTCCATTTGTAAAACAGTAAAGGTGCTTGTTTGCCTCTTAATAATTCTAGAAACAATTTATAAGGACTTTGAAAATCAAAATGAAAAACTAAAGGTGAAATCTTGGCCTAGACTAAGTAAAGGATAAAAACATCATTGAATTTGATTTGCTCAACATGAGTAGTTTTCTACTAACCTCAGTTTCTTGGTTTCCCTTGTCCACAGGCTTCATGCAACTCTTATGGGATAGTGAGACAAAGTGATGACACCTGTACCTACTTGAGCATGAGCTAGGTGTTATCCTAGTACGTGATGATCAGCTTTACTAAGAATGTGAAGGCAGTCCACCTACAAATTACTTATCCCTTTCTTGAACTGGGGTCCTTTTTGGAGGGATTTGTATAATTTGGTCTTGTCTAGTGTAAGTCCCTGATGGGGACTTACAAACTATGGAGGCCATAGAGCAAACAGGGAGTGCCAAGGCTTTTCCACAAGCCAGGAAGGGTCTGTGTGTCCCCTTGCAGTGCTGGTTGCACCCTCCCTCATGAAGCAAATGTTAGGACTGTGAATGCACCACCTGGAAATCAAAGACCCTTCAAAGGCCAAAGGGCCTGAAGCCCTCTCCTGCCCCACGATCTAGATGGAGACAGTGTGTCTCACTGTGCCCCATGTTCCTGCCCGGTGACCTCTTCTGCATTGTTTTTTTTCAAAAGATGTTGGACAGTTGGGGTACTACAAGGACAGGCAAAGAAAAGGATCTGAGGTCTGAAAAATTATATGGATGAGTTGAAATAGACCTTACCTGTTTTTTCCAGACTGGACAGGAAGAGGGTATAGAAATAATTTCAAGTATTTAAGAAAGAAAAGAGAGGAGGGGTCTGGGAAGGGGAAGGCAGATAATGAGTGCCGCGTAGAATAACAAAGAGCTGGTCTTCAATTGACGCAGGAAAGATTTAAGATAGAGGACAGGAAAGAAACTTTTAATATGGTAAACATAATGTGGTTCTATATGAACAAATAAAGATACCCCAAAGAAACAAATTTATCTTTCTGAAATTTAAAAATTAAGGAAAAAAAATTAAAAACATCAGAAATACCCCACTAGGTCAAACTAGAGGTGTTACTTTAGTTAATGCGCCTCTGATGGTGCAGACAGGGGATGCTATTTAAGCAGCACATGAATGCCCCTGCTTTCTAACCTTTGTTCTCTTAGTGCTCTCTCAGCATCAGTGTTCTTTAGGTTAGTGACCCCAAAGTATATGCTCTTGCTTGTTCCCTTTGGTCTTTCTTTATGGACCTGTTGTCTTTGGATTTGTCTAGTCACATGTGAACCTGCTGGCTATGTCTGCAGCTATTACCAAAGTCCACAAATGCTTTCTTTTTACTCTCTTTCAAGTTGTTCCCCTATGTCTTTCATTAAATGCTCCCTCATTTACATGCTTGGGAAGCTCTTGTCCTAAAACCTTGCAAAGCAGAACTAGAAAGGGGAAAGCACTGAGATACTTTTGCAAGACTTCCATGTATCAGATCTTGCAGAACTTTGTGTTTTCTAATACAAAGAGGGTACCTTCAGAATTTTTGGGAAGAAGAGAAAATACTGTGATATAATGAAACAATCCTTGCAGTATTCACAAAATTGGAATCTCCTCAGCATTTTTGCCTCCTGGGGCACACCTATGCAATATATAGGAAAAAAGGATTTTTCCTGACTTTAATTCACAGATGTTTTATGGTAAATTCCACAGCTGTGACCAGAAACTGGATGACGTTGTTAGCAGGACAGCCACAAAGTAGCCATGAAGTTTGGTTTTGATTATAATGTCTGTTTTTCTTCTTGAAGTCTGTTCTTTAAAATTTGATGTGCTCATGTAATTGCAATGTAGTTCACTGCCCTGGTTTACCTCCAGTGAAGGGAGTTTGAGACTTTGCAGATGAGGAGAAGAGAAAGAGAGAGAGACAGACAGACTGACAGACCGACACAGAAGCCTGCAGTATGATAAAATGAATGATATCACTGATGGGTTTTTCTGTCAGTGTATATGAGTTATTGAATGCTCAAGCAGAAATATTACATGTTTCTTCTAACCCTTATTCCTCATAAAACTCAACAACTAAAAAGATAACTGGTGTGTAATTTTTAGTGGCCATACATGCTTTCATCTTCTTTTCCTTTTCTACTTTGTTTAAAAGAAAAGTCTGTAACAGAAATACAAATGTAATTCCCTCCAATGGTGTAAATTTTCATTTCTCAGTAGGTAGATGGAAGAAAAACATCCATAGTTCATTTACATTTCTGTGAATCCAATATTTTTTGGAAGTGACTGGTATTTTTGGAAAACATGAGCGATTGGGGCAGGAATCTCACGTTCTTCTGGCATCTGGATTTTGGAAGTCTTGAGTTCTCCTTGTCTGAAATGCAGCCTCTTAAAACTGTGTTAAAAGAAACAAGACTCAAAATGAGGCCTCTGGAACTACTCATTGCTTTTCAAAAACCTGGTTATTGGTTTTAGTAGTTCCGGAGTCTCAAAATTACTACTTTCAGGTCTTGTTTACTGCTTTTGGGCGTAAATTTTAGGTGGTTCCTCAGTGATACTGCTGCCATCTTGGTGCATATTTCTAAGTAGACATGGTTGGAACAACTGGACAAGGCCAGCTGGTGCCACCCTTCCTGCTGATGCTGGCTGCCAGGTTAGGAAGCAGTGTGAGCTTGATAGGGCCAGCAGGAGGACATATGGCTGCTGGTCAAAGCAGAGGGATCACATGAGGCTCTGGGCTACAGAGATTCCCCATCCATCCTGTATTCAAGAGTTGCTGAACAAAGTGCAGTGAAAAACTTTGGGAAGGAGGGCAGGAATCCAGGCCTTCCCTTCACAATAGAGCACGCCATGCCAGCAGTGTTGAGAGCTTTGATTTGCTTTTCTTCTTTTTGGCCCTCAACATTAACTTTATTGTATGGTTTCTGAAAGGCAGAGAAAGACCTACCACCTTCTGTTCTCTTCAGAACCTTCTGATCTGTTCAAATCAGAAAAATCCTCCAGGCTGCCCAGTGACAGTATCGTGCATGCGAGTGACATTAAACCCAGCCAGGTCAACTTGCCTTACGAGGAGCTCTCCAGAAACAGCTGGAGAGAATTGTTATTTGAAGGCAGCTATCTGAGCTATTTAAGAAGTCACCCTGATGGCTGAACCATTGTCTCCATTTCTGAGTTACTCCCCTTAGCTGTGCTGGCTGTTTCTTTGCTCCCTCACAATCACCTTTTCATTTCATTCTGAGATGTTTGAAGTTTGGAGGTGGAGGGAATGAAGTGTGGGTTGTCAGGCTCCATAGGAAAATCCTAGTTCCTTAGACTGAAACCTTGCTGATGAGCACAGGATAAAAGAAAGATACTAAAGAAAAAACGATTCCTCCTTCCCCTAGCACATCTGTCCAGCTGTGTATTAATGCATCTGCTGCTGCTATCGCTGGTTTCCAGTAAGAACCTCCAGCTACGATGATGTCTATCTCCTCTATTGTACTCTACAATTTTGTCAATGCCTGGCTTAGCATCCTCTTTCTGGATACTTGCTTGTACAGTGTTAGGACAGGTGTAGATAACGAGGACATCTCTATGAGGTGAAATCTCTCCTTTTGGTGGAGGTCATTTTAATTTATGTAGGGAGGGGAATAGCAAGCATACTTACTTAACGTTTAAGCACTGCACTGCTTGAGTCATACATTTGTCTTTTTACCATGTAGGGTCTAAAGAACATTACCAAAATCTTGAACCTGGACTTGTAAAGCTAGGTGTTGTGCATGATCAAATGGAAAAAAAAGTCAAAAAACCCCCAAAACCCAACCTGCATTTCCAAGGCTGCTGTGTGCTTGGAACTGCCAATGAAATCAGTTCACTTATTTTTTTCTTTTAAACTGGCTCATCTGAAGGGTGAAAGTGTCCTAGGCTTTAACCACTCACAGAGAAATAAAACACCTCGCCCAAACTGTTTGTGTTGTGTTTGTTGATCTTGGTGAATTTGACAGCATCTTCAGGATGGTGCCGTCTAGCGTTTGAAGTGTATGAGGTGAACCCATGGTGTATGTGTGGAAGCAAAAAGCACCAGGGTATAGTAAGGAGGCTTTTTTTTCAGCCTCATGTATGGCAGTGTAATTGTGTGTGTTTTTAATGAACAGACCAGAGTAGTTACACTTAGTAATGTTTGTTCACTAAAAAGGAAAAGGGGTGTTAAATCATTATGTTCTTTGATGAATGGCTTGTACACTGAAGAATAAATTGAACAAACTGGCATAGAGCTCAGTGAACATGAAATCAGCTATTAGAAGAAAGCTTGTGAACAAATTCTGAGCCTGATATGCATCTTTTGATTAATGTCCTATTAATCATCCATAGTGGCTACCTTAGCTAAGTCGTGCTGTAATCATTCATGGTTGCTTACAGGAACACTAGCAGGGACTATAGAGCTTTAATAACTGAATATTATTACTGATTTCTCCCTAACTCTTGCTGTGAACAATTACTGTTTTCACTATGTTTCTGCCTCCCTTTATTAGAAAGAATACAATGCAGAATGAAAAGAGAGTTCCTCAAAGACCAGTAAAATTCTCCCAGGGTATTCTTAATGATATTCTGTTCTAAATGGGCAAACTATTGTAATGCAGAGTTCTCACCAGGAATAATAGTAATGTAATCACATTGAAGCTGTCTTTTTATGGATTGTAGTCAAACAGACAAAATATATAGTTATATTAAAGAACACGGAATTTTTGTAGAATTATTGCTTAAAATGGTTAAAATTATTTTGGCTCTTTGTATCACAGTATTTTCAGTTAATGCACTTAACAGCAACAGCAGTTAAGACTCCAGACTGTTAATTTGGATAAATTTTGACATTAGAAGAAGCCTTGACTCTTGGAAGGTATAATGCCTGCACCCCTCTCTTTTAAGACCAAATGTTTTCAATTCCTATAGCTCTTTTGAATTCGTGTAGTTCAGTGTATTTTTTTTTTCAGTCAATGAATATGCTTTTTCTTTCTTTTTTTTTTTCCTTTATGATTGGAAGTTATTGGCAAATATTTACAGGAGGATCTCTTATTCCTGTGTGTGAAGATTTAGTTCCACACCATTTGTTTCTCAAGTGTGACACAAAGAATGCTTTTGCACTACCCACAGAATAGGTCCTTAGATGGCAGTGTAATTTCCTCCTAAGTCACTGTGGTCTGGTAAATACGGTGAAGTAATGAAGTGATGACAGGTATTAACATGCATAATGGGTTTAATAGACATTTAATGTTGTTTAACTGGAAGAAGGAGAAGTGCTTTCCCATTGGAATATTTCTACATTGGAAGTCATTGATCACCAATTTCAGAGGGGAAAGGTTAATCCATCAGTTTCTGTAACCAAACGGCACTGATGGAAATTCTTTAGGTGACATTCCGGATGAACTGAGCTTTCCATCTTTGCAAACAAATGAGTGATATGACAAGCATGGTGTTCAGAACACATTTAACCAATTGATTTTCTCTCCTCTTGTAATAAGATCTAGAGACATATGAAAGAGTGTAGCATGAGCCAAGATTAAAGGAACTGCTTCATACACAAGAACATAGGGGAACTGCATTATCAATAAAAGTACTATAAAGCGTGGAGGCACCCATTATTTTTCTTTATATAAAGTTTGTTATTGCAATAAATAGCTGTTATTGAACTGCCTGCCTTTTATTTCAGTTTTTCTGAATTTTATTTCAGTCAGCTTTCTGTGGTTTCCTGGAAGAGGTTAGGAAAAAATGTTACGTTTTGTTATGGTATCATTTTTGTACTCACTAGTAAATCCAGGGCAACTCTGGATTTAAAATCAGGATTTATCATCCTTTGGGGCATGAAGAAGGATATGAGGGGGAGGGGAAACTCTGGCTTCAAGTAGTTTAAAGATATGAAATATATTTAAAGGTTTATCTGTATGGTTCCTTACTGTAATGATCCTCATCTTTTTCCTCCCTCTTCCCTCCTTTTTCTCCCAAATTCAGCCCTGCTCTGAGTTTCACATACCCTCCTACACCAGTATCCCTCCAGCAAATGCATCAGCAAATTATAAGTCGTCAGCAAACCCTAGGTTCAGCCTTTGGACACAGCCCTCCACTCATCCATCCTGCTCCAACTTTTCCTACCCAGAGACCTATCCCCGGCATCCCCAGTGTCCTGAACCCTGTCCAGGTCAGCTCTGGACCTTCTGAGTCCGCACAGGTGAGAGGCAACAAAAGAAACCTTTACACCCCGTTAATTTAAAAATTAAATAAATGGCATTGTCTCGATGGCAATTAATCACCACTGTCACTGAGACCCTTCAATAACAGTTTTCCCGTAGCTCTAGCGTTTGCAGTCACTTCATTATGAATCACAGTGCAGTTCCTGATTGGTAGTGTGCTTTTTAGTCCTCATAAATATTCCAGTGTGCTGCAGCAGCTTCTCCTTCCAAAATGCCTCTCCTCGATCTTACACAGGAACTTAGTAGAGGTGGGGAGTAAGAAAAGGGGCAAAACACATGAGAACACCAATGTTTGAAAGATTAGCAGCCTCACCTTCAGTTTAGGCTGACTGTAGGATACACAGGGTCATATTCTGCCCTCCTTGTACAGCTGTAACTTGAAGCGAGTAATTCTGTGAGTAAGAGAGTAACTCAAAGATAGTGAAGAGGTTTGAGGTTTTTTCTCTGATTTGTGCAAAATTTGACTTACTGAGTTTATCATTTCAGTAAGGTGCATTCTCAAAAGCTGGGGATGAGCAGCAGTGAATCAGGCCCCTAATGTGGAGTTTATCATGGTGTGTGATTCGCCTGTTATTAACTAGTGCTGTTTGTTTCTAGATGACCTGGGATAGGTTATTTATCAGTCTGGAAGCTGTTTATCTCCTGGCCAGCTTTTACAAATGTAGAGGAAGAACATACTGCTGTAGAAAACATATTGATTTTTTGTGGGGTCCCTGCAAGTTCAGATATCTCTAAAAGATCTCTGGATTCCTACAAGATCCATTTGCAGGTGTAGATAATGGTGTTCAGTCGAGCACAACAAGAGAAAACCAAGATTCTGGCCTGTTTATGTCAGCTATTTTGCTATTAACTTGTGAGAATCCAGGACTTCATCTAGGATTTTTTGGCTGAGTCTCACACTAGTGTTCAGTTTTTCTTCCTATCCACCCATTATAATTGGAAACATAGTGAAGGAGGTGAGATCTTGGGTGCAGATATTAAATGGAAAACCTTTCCTTCAAGTGTGAAAAAATAAATGTTTCTCTTGTGTTTATTTGAGCATGCTGTGATTTTGCCTTTCCAAAGTTGTCATTATGTGGAAAATCAAGTTATTCCTACCTCTCACTGCTCTGACAAAACCAGCATTGGTTTGTAGCAAGCAATTTCATCAAATGCTCCCCTTCCCACTCCCTCCCTGCTGTGCTACAAGGTTGAGCAATGCAGCTCTTCCATGAGTTAATGCTGTATAATTGAAGAACAATGTAATTGTATATCCAACATAATTAACTGTGCAGCTTCTCCATACAACGTTGCTGAGCAGATGCTGCATATTTTTGTTTGGAGCCACATATTTATCACAGTCTAATTTTGTCTTCTTCTGGGGGGAATAAAAAACCCCACCTGCCTGCAGCAGAATAAACCCACAAGTGAATCTGCAGTGAGCAGCACGGGAGATCCCATGCACAACAAGCGCTCCAAGATAAAGCCTGACGAGGACCTCCCCAGCCCGGGAGCAGGAAGCATGCAGGTATGGCAGCCAGGTTCCAGTCATGAGCCTTCCCTCTTGCTGCTGGAGGGAAAATGCACCTTGCCTGTGGCACACGTGTTTTCAGGCTCCTTGCACTTTGTGTACTGAACACATGGGCAGCCTCCGCTTGCAGTAGCCAGGGCTAAATGGGAACAGCTCCTGGGGTGCAGGGTCAGTGGCAGGAGGAGGGCAGAGAGGAAGGAGGCTGATGGAGGGGCACTTCTGACCAGTCAGAGCACGCTTGACCCTCTGTTTGCCATGGAAAAGTGAACAAGAGGCATTCAGGTTTTTTTTAAGGACATGTCTTCTGTCAGCAAAAGTACTTAAGGCTACCTTGATTTTTACTGGGTCTTAGCACTGTACTGCACTGGGGCCCCAGTGCTGGGCTCCACTCTCGTTTGCTGTACTTTATTTACCAGTTTTTTGCCACTGGTTTTAGTAGAGTGACTCTTGATTTACAGCAACTCAGGGGAGATGAGGATCAGAGCCTCAGTCTTATGAGTGAATCCACGAAAACAAAGCAGAGGTCTGCCTAAATCCTTCAGCAGGTTTGAAATGGAAATATAGCAGGAGTGTATAATCGGAACCAAATGTTTACACTAACATCTGACTCTTATCCTCAGCAAATAACAGGGTGAGGAGAATGAGGCACCCTGATGAACTGGAGGTGGGAAATCTAACCCCAAAATTAAATACTTTCTTCTCCTGCTCATCCCTTTCATGCACATCTTATGGGCAAGAACAAACTAACAAGTAGCTCAGAAATTACGAGTCTGCTCTTGGAAAGGTTTTAGCATGCAAACCTGTTACTGTTTTAACAATGGAAACGCACTGGATTACTGGTGATCCAGTTTGTGTCCAACTCTAGTACTAAAATCAAATTCCAATTAATTCAGCTACATTGAATAGTGCCTTTCACATTAGTGGTGCCACTGAATCATGAAAGCCAGGTGCACAAATAACAAGCTGTTAAAATAAAGTGTGAGGAAAGACAGGCCATTATGATTTATTTTTAATTGATATGTAAAGGGAATTTTTTTTTTACATTCTCTGCATTGAGTATTTCTGGGAAAGAAAAATTTATTTTGCATGTATAGTTTGCAAATGGCTTCTGGCTTATCAGGCCTGTTTTGGGCTTCTGTATTTTGTAGAATGGAGTAGCATAGTGAAGTGAGAGTAAAATAATCCTCCCTCCCCCGCCTCCTCCACACACACACACCCACCCATCACCTTTCTTTTAATGCTGAAGTAATTCACTTTTCTTCCTCCTCGGTTTCAGAATTTCCTCTCTCTTCTTCTCACACCTGTTTTTTTTTTCCTCTCTCCAGGAACAGCCAGAAGGAATGACCCTGGTAAAAGAGGAAGGGGACAAAGATGAAAGCAAGCAGGAGCCTGAAGTGGTCTATGAGACAAACTGCCACTGGGAAGGCTGTTCCCGGGAGTTTGACACGCAGGAACAGCTAGTGCATGTAAGTTAATGGTATTCAGGAACTAGGTTTTAAAACTACGTGACCTTTTTCATGGGGGTCAGGTTCTCTGACCCTGTGCTGAGTCAAGTTTCTTAGCTAACAGAGCTGCAAACTGGAGAGGGGTTTATGAGTTTCTGAGAATAAAGAAAACTCGAAGCCACGGTGCTTGACCTGTTCAGTCAGCTAAAGCTTAGTGTAAAATTCAATAAAGTCTTCAACAGAGATTGTAATGGCTCTGATCCTGTAAGCCAGAAAACGCTATTTTGAGTTAGAGACTTTGATAGTTATTGAGTAATAGTAAGCTGGACATGAATGATTATTAACCTTTAGCCAAGTTTGATTTTTTTTCTCCCCAAAGGGGCTGTAACAGTAGAAATGGGTGAGGGGAATTTTTTTCCCTTCCCTAAGGGAGGTTTTGCTATCAATTTACTGTTGTGTATAAACTGAAAGGGATTATTTAGCTAAATACATGGGGACTGAGTTACTTCAGTCCTTTTAGCAAAAGCAAACTGTTTAATCTTTTCTATGCTACACCAAATATCAATTTTATCTCCCTTGTTTTTTATTCCTCTCTGCCACCTCTCCAAAGTAAACAATTTATACTGTTTTGTAGTATTGTAAGCTAGAAAATGAGCAATCGAAATCCGGAATGCAACCTGACAAGTGCAATCCCCCCGCAATTCTAACCTAGCAGCACCTCTCTTATTTACTGGCATCATAGATCATATTGAATACTCTGAAAAAAAAAAATTAATTCCTAATACAGAAAAGAGAGGAACATCTTCAGCAAATGAGCAGTGTGACAGAATTGTATTTAGTTTAGAAAACTGTTTAATACTTTACTGAAGATCATGCAAAATCTATTGCAAAACGTGGCTAGTACTACTGAAATAGCTAGTTGAAAAATCTACTTTTTCACACAAAATAATTAAAAACAAACCCACCATATATTTCCAAACACTGTGCAAAGTGGTAAACTGATCCTGCAAAGCTGGCTTTAGTAAAGCAATGTCAGCTTTCACTTGCTGGAGTGTGAGAACCTCTTGGTGTTGCAGTGATTCGTCAAGATGTATTTTCAGGTTCTTGTTATTATTAGGTAGAAGCAGCAGCAGTAACAACAATAATGATCAATGAAAGACTATCAAAAACTAAAATAATGTCCAAAATGTGATGTTTTTCCAAGAATTCTTTAGAGCCATATTGCACACATAATTCCCTAGCATTTTAATAGGCCAAAATGAAATGTGAGGAGAAACTGTTTTGATGTCAAAGTATCTTTTTGGGAAGAAATGCCATACCAATGGCTGCTGCAAGTGGTTTGACACATTTAAATTAAAAGATCAAATGTTGGTCTTTGAATTGATTCTGTGCAAACAGACCAATTGACATCATCTGGGGCTCCACATAGGCAGTGTCTTTATATCTGCTAGTAATTGTAAGGCTGAAGCTTTATGATGCCTGGCAAACCCTTCAGTGTTCAGAAATGATCCCAGTGATGATGATAAATAATATACCCAAAAATACATTAAATAAAAGAGAAATTCAGAATAAAGGTACCCTTGGCAATGCAAAAAAGAAAAACGATTTTTTTATGTTTCAGGTATAAAATTTAATGGAAATCCACTGAGCATGTTAGCTAATTGCTCATATTTTGTATTTTAAAGTGAATTATATTGACAGGGTGATAGTTTAGTTCTGGAGGTTTTTAAAATTGATTTGTTGGTTTTGGTGGGATTTTAATAGCAAATCTGCCTGCATTGTAATGGTCAACAGCAAGACTGAGAAAAGTGTATTTCTTATGCTTCTGAACAATGGCAACATCTGAAACAGGTTTCACTAGGCATAGAAAAGGAATATAAAAAGTTTTCTATGACACAGGGAGTTCTTTTTGGCAGGGCTCAGGATTCAGGTGTTTTGTGACGGTGTTTAGGATTACAAGGTACAAGACTTGACCCCATACCCTGAAGACAATAAACTCATCATGGCAACCATCACATTTAAGTAGCACAAATCATGCTGTAAGAGTCAGCGGGATTCAGTGATGGGGCCATGGTTTGTGATTTCTTTTGCTGCTCTGGCAGAGCCCTGCTGTGGGGACTCGAGCGAGTTATTTCTGCCCGGAATTGCAAAGGGCTTTAGACATCTAAGTCTGTTTGAAAGCCTGGCCGCTCACCCCAGTCTGCCTTTTGCACATTTTGTCTGCCCTTGATTGCCTCAGCCCTCTGATGTACCTCTGCAGCAGCTAGGGAAATGAAGTCTGGTCTTAGTAGGGCTTCACGGGAGGGCAGCCCTGGTTTTGCTTAGGAGTGTCAGTCTGGCGGAAAGTGTTCCATCCCTGAGCATTAGGTCCTTGAAAATCTCAGTTGAAAAAGTGGTGTGGCTCATGTATGCCTCCTATCCAAATACTGTGGGCTAATCCAAGTAGATACAAATTGCTGTAGCAGCACTTAAACCGGTGTCAGCACGGTTCTGAGTGCTGTGTGTGTGGCATGTGCACGTGTGTGCCTGAAACAGGCACAGGCAGGGTGTGTCTCTGGGCTGTGCCCACGCCTGGCTCAGCAGCACTGACACTGTGGTACCAGCCAGAGGCCTCGCCAAGCCTGAAGCCTCCCGGTGCCAGACGCTGCTCAAACACGGGAGAAGGGATGCACCTGACACGGGCACGAGGTCTTTCACCCTGCAGCTCCAGGGCCACGTACATCAGGCTGTTCATGCTGTCTGGAGCTACTTGAGCCTTCTCGTGTGCAGATAGGACTGGAGACAGGTTCATGCTGTTAGCCTTCAGATCTGGTAGCAGAGTTCTGCCACCATGTCTCTTCTGGCTGCATGTGCTGCTGCTCTCCTGATCCCCAACCCACTGTCAGACTCAGCAGAGCCTGAGCTGCTCCAGCTGAGCTTGAAGAGCTTGAAGGTTTGGAAGTGAGATGCTGGACAGGATGTCAAAAGTATAGATAACCATCCTGTTTTGTTGATTCTGCTGTGGGGTAGTAATCACCAAGACAGGGGCAACTGGCATAGATAAAGGCAGTAAAGGCTTAAATTGCCCTAGCAAGACTCATCCAGATGACATCTGCCATCTTTCTGTATGGCTGTAATCATGCATAATAGTAAGAGATCAGACCCAGAATGTCCAGTGGCACAGGACAGACTGTTATCCAAGCCTTGCACTTGATAACAGCACACTGGAATTTTAGAGGAGCTGCAGTGTTACGGGAAGAGATGGAAGTATGCTTCTAATTGTTTTTGTTGTTTCCTGAAGGGTTAGGTAAATCTATGTGAATTCCAGTCATGCCAGGTTGAGCAGAGCTTCGAAAAGCTTGTCCACAATACACAGTGCACACTGTGTTCATGGTATAGATGTCATTACTCCCACTATGTATAGGGCGTATGCACAAGCACATATGCATGTGTTTTGAAAATGGTAAATATGAGTTTGTGTATATTCTGGTCTTCCTGTCACATAAGGATAGCTTTGTCATCTTCTGGGGAATTATGAGACGTGATTTACTTTGAAATCAACTGTAGGTGGATCAGCATTACAAAGTGATGTGTTATATAGCATGTATGAAGTGGTAAATATAAACAAAATCTGTGTCTAAATATGTGGTATAGCTTTGGAGCAGAAATTGCAATGTTGTGCACAATAGTCAGCATTTAATGTCATTTTTCTGCATTTCTGTAGCAAAGTCCTGCAGTTATTAGTGTAAAATGTGGCTGCCAGTGAAAGTGTTCTTAGGTCCCAATGTTTTCTGACTGAATTTATGAACAGAATCTGTACTGCTATGAATAAATAAATGAAAAGCTACCTTAAAGAATCATTACTGACCCACCCAGAAGGGTCTGACACTGAAATGGTTTTGGCACGGGTGCTCTTATTTTCAAGTGATATGTGCCACTTAGAATTCATCACGGTTAAATTTTCATGATGCATACACCAAAAGGCAAGGTGTTAAACCATCAGATGTTCTGCCTTATTTATAACACCTATCCATCCTTCCTCTCCCCCCCTCCTCTCTTACAGTTAATAGAAAGATTCATGATTCTTCATGGTTGTCTATCTAGCGTCTGACAGTACCGACTGCACTGCTAAAGCAAGTCACTATCTATAATTGATATCCTTCTATGGAATAGGGTACCGGCTGCAATTGAAGGGTTTTGCTGAAAGCTCTTAAATCCTGACAAGTTCTGCCCTTGTTCTGGTTGTTGCTGAGCTGCACTGCTGAGATCCCAGGGTTATTTGAAGTTGATGCAAAAGGGGTGTGTGTGTTGCACATTAGCAAGACGCAAAGTTGGCGAGCCACGTTAGAGCTGCCACTGCATTCACCTGCCAGGTAGTCTTATTTACAGTGCACTGCACTCCCGAAAAGGCTGGTCACAGTACTGTTTGAAATGTGTGTTATAGGTTTCTTTCTTTCCCTTTTTTCTTCTCCTCAAAAAATTAAAAAAAGATCTTATTTATTTTAAAGCCTCAGTTTGCTGCTGGGGTCTTTATCATTCAGCTGTTTAATTAATTTCTCTGCCCAGCGAGATATTATAATTGGGCTTAGTTGAGCTCAAGTTTGTTTTAAATATGTGAGCGCCTAGAAGCTAATAAGATATTGTATATATTTATAAATCTGCTTTTTGTTGCAGTTTGTCCCTTTTTTCCCCCAGAAATCAGTTTAAGAATAAAATATTGCAAAAGGGTTAGACACTAAAGATAAAAGTTTGTTTAAGAAAATTATCCTTCAAGGAAATGACTGAATTTATTGTTAAATATTAATACAATGGCAATCAGAAAAACGCAGCACTGCCTATTTCTCATCCCCCTTGCTGCGTAGCCTTGATGATAATTATTTTTTATTCAAAAACATGCTTGAAGAACTGTAGAGCTCTTTTTTTGTTAGTGTTTTCTCCTTAATTTTACAGCAATAAAATTCTCTCATTGTTGTTACATTTGATTAGATGAGATCAAAAAGCCCTAAACTGACAGCAATGGCTTACATTCAGGATTCCATTTGCTCAGGTCTTCCTGCCTGTTTGCAGAGCCCTGGTGACTGGAGCACTCTCCCCAGCAATCCCTGGGGATTGTACTGCTCAATGTCGCTCCCCTCTTGCACCAGAGGGCAGCTTCTTTTGTTTCTCAGGTACCCACATGTTCCCAAGGCATTGCAGTGCACTGAGGGTACCCAAAAGAACCATTACATGCAGTTCTGAGACAGGAGTTTCTTAATGTTCTTGCTCTCTGTTTCTACAGAAAAGGGTGGGTTCAACCCTGACCAACAGAATTTGGCCAGCAATCCGTGGAGACCTGCATAAACCCCAAACTGTGCCCACAGCCAGCCTCTGCTCAGGTTTTACAGCATCTGTGAGGAGCCTTAATCAATCCTGTGTACCTCAAAACACTTAAGATCATCAGGAGGTGGGGAACACACCACTCTGAAGGATTAGCCCTCTTTACAGTGGCTGACTTTGGTTGCCCAGAAATAGGGACACTCAAAGTCAATAGATTTGAAAGTCTCGTTTTCTCTGCTACTGTGCTGTCTTTAACCTGTGGCTTCTTCCTCAGCTCCTCTCCTGCAGGAGAGCCATAGGTAAGGACTGGAGAGAGGTTCACCGCTCTTCTCCTAACAAAGATCCAACTGCAACAGGAGGATAAGACAGATTAAAGCAGTTCCCCTGAGTATCAGCTACAGTGCACCAGACCTGTTAGTGACCCTGAGAGTTGCACATTGCCCACCACTTGCAAGAGGAGAAACTGGCCTGTAAGCAAAGAGCCCCAAGCTGCCAAAGCCAAGCGGGTGCTGGGTGCAGCTGTGTGAGTAGGCATCTGCACTATGGAGGCAATTGCTCACATCTGGCTCAACAAACAGATTATCCTTCAGGCATTAGTGGTTTCTTTTCTCTGGGTCCTGCAGGTGTGCTTGCAAACTGCTCGTGGTGCAGGTGAAGTCCCAGCTTTGTGAAGCAAGTCCCTTACAATCCCAAAGGGGTGTAATCACACATCCCAGTTTGCATGCTTCTCAAAATATGCTCGAGGTTTGCTTAATTTTTAATTCTTCTTTGCAGAGGCAGTTTTCAGTGCATTTCCATTATAGTTTTATTTGGCTCTGGCAGAGTAACACAGAGAAGCCTCAGCCCATTCGCAGGCTCATTGTGCGTGGCAATGACAGCTACTGCCCTGAAAGGTTCAGGAATGTTTCCTTTAAATTGAAAAGAGTAACGACTAGATAAGAACATGAAGTCCATTATAGTAATCATTTTTTTCCTGACAAAAGGAGAATGTTTTATGTACAACAGCAAAGGGGTTTTTGTTGGTGGTTTTATTCTGTTTCATCTTGTTTTATTTTTTACTCACTGGGGTCTAGACCCTAGCTCATACTTGGAGAAACAGTGCTGTGGACAAAAGAAATCAGTTCTTCAAGTGAGACAAGCCCAAGGCTTGGGCTGAAAGTTGGGACAGCTTGGAGAAGGCAGGGAATTGTTTCAGCGGCAAACAAGTCCCATGGAAAGGCTTTTTTCAGTTTGTCCATCCCCCCAGTATATTTGATCTTAGTAGCTGTGGGGGTACAAGGGAAAGGAAGAAGATGGAGAGAAAGGAAGAAGAGATTATAGTAAATAATAGTAATAAGAAACATCTGTACAGAAGTTTTTATATTTTGAAATCTCTTCCTCATTACCTGTTTGAAGGCTGAGTTCTAATTAAGACACCGCCTTACTGTGCTGGATTATAAACTGCATCCTTTTCAACTGTGCCAGAATCGTTGAATTGTTTATAGGCCAGCAATTTATTAGATGGCATAGCAAAGCTGGTAAGCAGATCTGTGCCCTTGAGAGCATGTTCATTCTCTCTTGGTTTCTGTCTGGGTACCTAACACAGGCTTGTTTAAATTAAGCAAGTCTTTAACCCCCCATCAAAGGTATCCATGTAAGTGCTGTTGGGTTTTAAGGTTAAGTAACCACAGACGGACCTCACTACTGTTCTGGAGCCTCTGTAGCCCCCAGGCTCTGGCACGGCCCCTGCTTGTGCTTCTCAGCACATCCTTGTTCTGTGTCAGTCACCGTGATGCCCTTTGCCTCCCAGCAGTGTTAAAAGTCATCAGTGCTGCCTTGTGAAGAGATCATATTCGCTCTGGGCTTGACCCAAAGGCCAGCTGTGCTTTGGCTCAGGTCCTCTTAAGCACTCCACTACACAAGTGCATCAGCAGTCTCCCTGCCTAGAGCCTGGCTTTTGATGAATCACAGAGGAGAAGGGGGAAAAAAAAAGTGGGGATTTCTTTTTTGATAGAGAAAGGTTTACAACAAAATAAATCCACCCTAATCTGTGAAGTATTAAGAGGGGATTTAGAGAGAGAAATGTAATCATTTTTTAAATTTTAATTCCTCTGTAATTAGCATTTCTTTCACAGCATTAGGAAAACTTGTTGTTAGTCTGCTGCTGCTATGGCTTCTGTTCCTATGAGTTGCCAAAGTCATTGTCTTTGAGTTGGTATCCCTGAAAGGGGTTGCTAAACTATGACATGTCCTTTAAATAGCACTTCTTCACTGTTGTAGGCAGGGATGAGCAGTGCTCCCCCTGTGCCCTGGGAAGTTACTCTACCCACTCTACCCTTAATAAGTGGGCACTTGAGTGGAAAGGGCTGTGCAGGGTTTGACTTTGGTCCATGCTTGTAATCACACAGCACTATTCAGGTGGTTTGTGGATATACATAATTGAGAGTAAGTATGTCTGAGAGTTCAGCTGGTGAACTCTTCCAAGTTACTGGTATTTCATAGGTGACATCCAGTTTTGGGGAGAACTGTAGGATAAAAAGCTGCCAGCCAAGTCCCAGGGGAGCCTGTGCTGACTGAGTGACAAACGCATAGGCAGGAGTAAAGCTGCAAACTGAGCTGACTCTTCAGCTCCTGGCTCTTGTTGACATATCACGGGGAAGAGAGAAAAGGGAAGTCCCTGCCTGCCTTAGTTTTGCTGCCTCAGAGCTGCAAGGGGGGCTGGGCTTGTGCACGGACTTCAGGTACCTTTCAGTCCTGACCAAAGGGCCGGGACAAAGCAGATTCACCTGGACAGAGCTGTTCTTTCTGTGCAGCTTTTTCATGCCCTGCTACTGTTAAGTGATTTGATGTTACATAGCCTGGGTTATTAGGGTGAGCCATTGGAAGATCTGTCTTGATGTGTTCGGTGTGGTATGTCTCTGCACTGCTTTTGTCACCCATATTCTACCTAAAAATCTACCCACAGTAAACACAGTCCTGGGGAGAATAGAAATCTGTGAGTGCTGGCTCAGCTGCATGTGGAAGTGCTTTTTCTGAGACAGAAGTGGCAGATCAGCATGTACAAATGGAGGCAGAGACAGGCAAGTTAAATACCGGCATGAGTGAAGTTTCTGCATTTGGTTTTGAGAGGGCTAGGCTGCATGGATTCCTTTTTGCAGTCTCTATTGTTTGTGTAACCTCTTAATAGAAAGAAAAAGAAAAAAGAAAAGCAGATGAGCCTTTTATCATGGGGAAACAAATCTAGTGTTTTCCCGTGCTTAAACTTTAGTGTGAGCTTGACTTTTCTTCAAGGTGTCGAGTGCTTAATCTATAAAATGAATGGGTGGTGGTTTTGTCAGGAGTGGGTCCTCTGGTGGCTTGCACTGTAGGTATGAGGTCTGCATATACCATTCTTATGTGTATCGCAGGGCTGAGATGCTGCAGTTCTTTGTGAGATAAAGTAGTCAAGCTGAAAATGAAACAAAGCTCCAACTGTATCCCTCCTTGTGTTTAGCAGAGATAAACTACAGTGGAGTCTCAGTGCTGCTCCGTTTGGCTTCTGGCAGCAGCTTTAATTGGTAAAATGCAGATTTTTTTTTTGATCAAGAGAGGATTATTCTTGTTATCAGTCTGGAGCATCTTATTTCAAGATGAAAAGGCTTCGCTGAATTACAGATGCCAACATTTTTACAAAGCACTTTGGCGATTGACATCTCAAAGAGAAAGTATGATTTATTAGCCTATAATGGCTAACACTCAGCACTGGGCTAGGTCCCACTGATTTGTGAAATTGCTTAATATGAATTGCCTTTTTGTGCAATTCAAGCCTCAGGTTTTTCAAATAAACTTAGAATATAAAGTGTATTAAACATTACATACCTGAAAAGGGAGAAGGGTAATGGGACTGTGTAGCTAAAAAGAAAAGAAAAGCAAAAGGAAGAAAAGGATAAAGAAAGAGAGAGAGAGAAAGAAAGAAAAAGAGAAAGAAAAGAGACAGAAAAAAAAAGAAAGACCTGTTTCTAAATCCATCTTGGTGGTGCTTTTTTACAGTAGTTTGGTTGAAATGTTGGCAGGGTAAAGATTAATAACAAGCCTTGTCGCTATCAGTACTTGCTTGTCGATTCTCTGTAACAGGGCTGTCTGTTCAGCATGGAAATTATTGATTAAATAAAAATTGCTATTAGATTGTGATGTGATCCATAATCACAAACAATGGTGGACATTCTTCTTTCAGATCCCAAGCCATGCATCAAGTTTTTCCTTGCAGCAATTTATATTGTGCTGACACTCGCACCCATTAGGCTTTTATCCTCTCCTACATGTGCCAAGAAAGCACGAAAAGAAAGAACAGCAGCAGCACAGCAGCAGGTAGGCACTCACTAAATTTTCAGAGAGAGGCGCAGTACAGATAAGTCTGTCCTTTGCTTCTGGTTAGCACCTTACCTCAGCAGTGATTCCTGCCAGATAAAGGCAACACACCTTGAATGCATCCAGGGAGGTCCAGTATAGTTTGCAGAGGGGAGGGTTGTGGTGTATAATTTTAGGATTCTGTAGCGTGAAGGACAAGTGTCTTTCCCTTATTTATTTGGCTCTGATGCTGCCTAATTTGAGGAATCCAGGATTGGAGCACATCACTTAGAACTGCATTACTTTAGGCTGAATTAATTAAAAAGATAATATCTCACTCTTCACAGCACATGTGAGCATGGTACCAACTTTCTTTCTCCTGTGAAAGCCTTTGTCTAAAACGAAAGGAAACTTACTGAAAAAAAAATTTCAAGGGTTTGGCTGCTTATAGGAGCTTCTCTGTCCCTTTGTTTCAGAATGCCTTAAACACAACATATGTATGTCAGAACTGATCAAGCCCACCTGGCCTGGCTGCTAGGGAGAGGCATTCCTGTAGCTCTGGTTTGTTCATTGTGGAGTGTTATGCCAGTTACCAGCATCAGGCAGGATTACCACAAAGGTTCTGTACCTCTGTACAAGAGCTGAGAGTAGAGAATCTTAATGCACTGTGGATATGCAGTGATTTTGTTGTTTTTGTTAGTGTAAGTTTAAACTGTTATCAGTGCTAATTATCAAACAATGTATTGTGCAATTTCTCTGTCTCACTGCCATTGGGGTAGTGCTTACATTTCTTTATTGTGCCCATATTATTTGTAATATTGCCTCAGATAACCAAGAAAACCCTGCCATTTGCCACATTATACTCAGCTTTAAAGAGTGTTTAACAGTGAGCTTAGCTTACTTCATTGTGTAGGGCAAGTACGAAGTTTTCAGGCTTGGCCACTGTCATTTAAATCAAGAGACCACTTCATTTTGCAAAGTCAGAGCATGTGCCTTGCACGCCTCCCTCCAGTGCAGCCACTCTCTCTGCATGGCTCAGAGCCAAGGGATTACCAGCCAGGAAATTAATTGCCAAGGGGATTCCGACACTTAGGGTTAGTAAAAAATGCCTGAACAAAGAAGTGTGTTTTATATGACATTCTGAAGGCGCCAGGCTCCAGTTCTGATAAGTTTTTGGATGAGGAAGAGTTACAGAGATACAGGAAAGCTCTCTGGTTTGCTGCTGCAGATTTCTGTGGTTGACTGCCAGCATAAGTCTGTCCCATTCAGATGGTGCCACAGTGGGGTATAGGAGAAGATAGGAATCTTTGAGATAAACCAGACTATTTAGGATTGATTTTTAGTTACCAAAAGCCCTTGTAAGTTCACTGGAAGTCAATTAAAGTTAGTGTGTGGAATGCAGGGGCAGAAAAAAATTGGCCTTGGCTCTTTTCTAAGTGTGTTAGGTGATACTCCCATGTTCTCCTAAGAAGTCCTGCACAGTTTTCATTGCAACAGCTCAAACATACATCTTTAGATACAACACAGGACTGTTTATGGTGTGTATGAGAGGATAGAAAAATGTTATCCCATGGCAAAAAAAGATGAAAGAAGGTAACGCTGCTGCTGCTGCCTGAAGTATCAAGTGAGACTAACTTCTAAAATGGGACACAGACCTTGAATTTGCTAGCATGTGACAGGGATGACCAACCCTAGCATAGATGCAGAAGGGAAAATTCTAAGTGGATGTCCAGTAAAAAAAACCCAAGGAGGGTCTTAGAGCAGCAATAAACTGCTGCATGTGCTGAAGCTTGTTAGACATGTTTCTTGGAGGTGCTAGGAGGAAGAGCCCAAATTACTTCCTCCAGTCCAGTCGTGATGTCGTGGTTTTAACACACTGCTGCTTCTGTCAGATACTGAGGCTGGATTAATTCTATCAGGATCTCCTCTGTGATGAAATATATGTTAAAACATTTATTGCCTAGTAAAGATTTTGGCATTGCTTATCACTGCCAGCATTTTTCTTTGTAGTTTCTGTGAAAAGTGTTCTGTGTTTTTAAGTCACTAAATTCTCTGTTTTTGTAGGGGTTTTTTGTGCCTTTCATTGCTAAACGTGGATCAGGCATTATCTCTAATCTGAACTGCAGCTTTGATAGTTTATGTATAAGGAGACACTAAGTGCATTTATTGAAAAAAGAGCTGTTATTCAATAGTCTCTTTCTGCAGACAAAGCATCGGTATTTTTATCATATGAACAATTTATATGTGTCCATGTTGTAAGCATAAGGGCTCTCTTTACAAAAAATTAGAAAGATTTACTGATTGATTTACACAGGAAGATCCTGCTGAGGAATATATTTTCTTTCATTTTAAGTGGATCAGTGTTAGCTGTGCTGTAATTATTAATAAAGTACTAAAAGTAGAAGAAAGTGCATGGTTTTACAAAATCTGGTCTAAGGTTAAACTAAAGGAGGTGCATGTTTTTCAGCAAGTCCTGTCTCCGTGCTTAGTGCTAGTGCCCACATGCTTAATGCACTCTGAAAAGCAGATCCCATTTAAATATCTGACTTTTACCTTGCTCTTTATCCCCTTTAGGAACAAAAGATTTTCAGTAAAAGAGGCAGTGGTTTAACTTTTTTGTAAGGGATCAAGTATTTTGCTAATCTTTTTGCATAGATAGATGACCCATTGTACCACTCCTGGAGTTTGGAAGAATTCAAAATCTTGTTAAAATGGTACTTTTTAGCTTTTCCTTATTTTCTCTTGCTACAGCCTTTAATAGGTTTCTAAGCTGGTTCAGGGGATTAAGCAGTTTGTCTCTGCTAATAAAAAATCATATAAAGCTGCTGTAATATACAGTTACATTTTAGCTCAAAGAGCCTGTTGATTCTAAACTGGTCCCAGTGTATTTCCAAACCCATGCACTGAAAGGCAGTGTAAATTTTAGCAGATTTTTGTCATTACAGCCTTACAATTTTTATAAAACAGGTCTGTCTTTATACATTCATTTGGTGCACCAGTTGTTGGGATATTTTGCTGGGTATTTTTTCTTCCATTTTTTTTTTCTTCTCTACATATCTTTACTCTTGAGCTTTTATTTCTTGGCTCCACCACTCTGGTCTGTGCTGTGGAATTTAAAGATTAGGAATCTCTTCCAATTTTATTTTCTTGTGAACATGCCCTATGTTAAAGGAGAATATTATTACTTTTAGTATGGTTTGAACCCACAGCTCAATAACTATAAGAGTTGCTAAAGCCCCACTCCTGCAGAGAGCTCTGGGTGTTTGGACCCAATTGAATTTAATGGGCTCCAGGCTGCCATAAGAGCTCGTGTCAGCAGAGCAGCTCACAGAACCAGGATCTTTGCATCTTGGCCAGGAGCAGTGGCTGGAATTTATCAAAGCCAAACAATATGGGGGGAGAACAGTTAATTTCAGGTTTAATATATACAGCAGGTCTGATTTCCATTGAAGTCAGATGAGTTATGGTGGCAGGAAGGAGGCCTATAGTTTTTTGTCTTCTGCAGAAATGTGGGAAAACATCCAAAATATTTAGTTCTGCCTCGTGTGTGCTGGTGTGCTTCTGTCAAAAGTAGGAATGGTATTTTCATTCTTCATACTATTTGCAAATAAGATGAAATACCTTATTATAATGCCTCTTTATGGTTACTTCCTTCTCATGTGTGCTGGCAGGGGTCCTCTGTGGTCTGCCTTTGCCAGTGAGAAAAATCCAGAAATAGAATATATGCTTTTAAGTGTGTTACACTAACATATGTGTCAGTGCTAAGTGTCAAGCTGTTCAAGTTTTTCAATCTTTTGTTAAGGTAAGTCCTGTATGTTTTTGTTAAAGATTGTACACAGCTGTATGTGAGTTCAGATTTGTAAAGAAGAGTAAGCCATTGCTCACCTTGGGTACTGCCTGAGAGGGAGATTTTTAACATGGTTTTCCTGGAAATTCTCCAGCAGTTGCACGTAAAATCAATTTTTATCCTTAAATGCAAAGATCATGAAGCAGAAAATTTTGAAGTTGAGCTTCAGGTGTTTTTTTTCTCCTTCCATATTCAGCCACTCCTAGAAGGTATCAGATAGTACATTTTCTAGGCAGCATTCACTGGCAGTCTTAGAACCAGTGAAGGGCAGATGTTTGGCCAGTCTTTTACCCTCTTCCCCATCCAACTGTAGGAAGACCTCTGCCCTGTTTGTGCACTACTGCTTTGACTAGTTTGAGAGAGGAATATCTAATGGATTTGAGGGGAATGTGGAGCTCTTTGCACTGTGAATTTCCTCTCTTGTGAGCTTATGACTTGAACAGGCATTGCACCTCCTTGCAATCATGCTGTTTCCTGAAGGCAGGAGTCCTTCCTGCAGCTCAAGCTATAGAATTCCTGCCCATAGCCACCTCTCAGAAAGCCTGTGGAGAGAGCTTGGGTGCATGTGTGATGGAGAAGAATGATAGAAAAGCAGGCAGAACAGGCTGGAGATCATCCGTGCAGGGCTAGGGTATAGGATTTGGGAGAAGACCACCTTCATTTGCTATTGCACTGTACAGACCAACATCACAGTTTCATCACATGGTCAGCAGTGGGTCTTAAACCCTTCAGCAAATGGCCTTTGTCAACTTTCTTCTTCCAGCTCTGGTCTTTTGAGCCAAATTTGAATTCTCTATCACTGGTACACACTTCACCTGTCTTTTTTCTCCCTCTGCTTTTCTCCTTGCTACTCTGTCTTTGGTCTCTTGGTTTGTGCTGCAGGCACCAAATTACCCTGTGTTTTTCTCATATGACCTTTACATAGAAGACAGGTGAAATGTAGGTGTAACTGGGGGACCTAAACATAAAGAGCATTAAAAAAACAAAGTAGAAGTGAGCCAAACACATATATATAAGATTATTTTTGTAAAAGTGAATTCTGTGCATTGCTGAACTGTTGGTGAAGTTGAAAGTTGTAATGGAGTTCTACCTGTGATGTTGCCTTTTGAAAAGGAAAACCCTACAGCAAAAGGCTTTCGTGCAGTTAGCACAGCAGTTCAGATGCTCAGAGCAGCTCTCAGCCTTTGTGTTCAAACACACACAGTTTACACCAAGAAAGATCCTGGAGCAAGTGGAAGTTGGAGGAGAGTTTGCCAGCACCCATGCAGTGGTGTAGAGCATGTAACACAGCCTGCAGGAGCTGTGCAGGGAGTGCTGCGGCGGAGGCAGCCGGGAGCGCAGCCAGGAGAGCTGGGAAGCACTGCAGACAGCAGGCAGGTAGGAGAAAGTGGTTGGGAGAAACACCAGGAGTGCTCAGCTTGTGGCTGGCACCTTGTACTCTTCCAGGAGCACTGCAGGGGCACTTCTGCCCTACAGGCTCCTTCATCCCAGTGCCCCAAGAACTTGTCATCCTCGTGTAACCCTTTTGCATCTTTCCCTGCTTCAGCAGTTCTCAGGAGAGTAGGGTTCCTCCTTGACGAGCAGAGATTTAACCAAAACATCCCTGTTTGAGAACAACTGACTTGAGCATTTGGCTTATGGTTTCCATTATCAGTTCCTTCTCTGCTGCAGCCTCGTCACAAAAATGCAATTAGCCTGTCCTTGGGCAGGTCACAGATTGGGCAGGTGGTTGAAGAGAGAAGTCGAGCTTTTATTTTTTTTGTAGTATTGCTAAAATGGGGAAGCTGTGATACCTTGCTTGAACTAAAGCAAATGTGATACACAGAGCATCACTGCTGGAGGAGATGGTAAAGCCCAGTTATCATGGCAGCATGCACTGAAAAATTACTTCTCTACAGCTGGGGAAAAAAAAAAAGAGTAAAGAAAGCTGGAATTACTGTACCATCCCAGCTTCTCCTATTAGTGTCCCAGCTAGTAATACAAGAATGCAAGTTTCAAGAAAAACAAGGCACTTGATTTTTGAAGGAGTTATGGAAGAGAACATCAAAGAAACAAACCTGAGAGTCATCAAAGCACCTTTCCTACCACTGTAAAACTGGAATGATTAATGTCCACAACATTTATGTTGATGTCCTGGCAGAATCTCATTTATTAGATTTTCAGGTTTAGCAAATAAAGATGCAATTTCTGCCCACTGCTTTATAGCTGCATGCCCTGACACAGGAAATCAAGGGAGAGCTGTAAAACATTGCCCTTGATGGAGCTGCATTTTGCTGCTAACAGACTTAACTGTACTGTATATGTGAATATATGTATATTAAATGAAACAAGAACAAGATGTGATCTTATTGGGAAAGAATCCCCGCAATATCCCATAAGTTCCATTCACTCCACAGAATATCCCAGAGCCTACCAAGAAGCAGTCCAAAACCTGGAAACAGATACAGGCTGAGAGAGTTGGTTCCCAGCCTGACGAGCAAGCTGTGTTTGCCCTGTTGGTATTCTATCACATCCATACTGGATAACTACTATATCAGAGATTAAAAGAAGGTCATGCTGTATTATGAGCCACTGTCTTTATTTTTAGGATTAGATAACTTTTCTCTTTTTTTCCCCCCACTGATTCTCTTTATGTCCTAAGGGCAGATCCTTTCTCTTGGGTCAGGAATGTAATAAGGCAGGTTTTCCTCTCTCCAGGATATTGTGTCTGTCTCACTGTGTTTAAATTGCCACAGAAAGCTCTTCTGAGCAAAATACAGTATTTTCTTTGTACAAGAGCCAATGATTGACGTATCCGTGGGGACTTCTCTGTCTTTAGCATTTAAACATACAAGTTGGATATGTTTAACCTATTGATAGGCAACAAAGGATTTACTGCAAGAGAACAAAAGGAGAAGCAGAAAGAAAATACCTTTTTTTTTAACTGGAGGATTTAGAAATTTTATTGCTGTTGTTAGGGCAGAGAGATGAAAAAAAATAACCAGACCTATATTTTCAGTTGAAAGAGGGAGGTAAAAAGTAAACAGTCCTGGTGAGCTCTGTCCTTTGAATTAGCATATTCCTGTTTATTAGTAGTACAGCTTCACATTTAGAGAGCAAGACTTCTCCAGTCCCATACATAAAAAGTCATTTGATTCGCTGTGGCTTGGTTAAACATCATTTGAGGCAAAAAGATGATTCCTGCTCAGGCATACAATAAATTCCACAAAATGCAAAAGTTCATTAGTTATTATTAGTTTGATTGCTCTTGGCCTTGTCCATTCCTTTCTTCTGAACTGGTATGCCCCATGAAACAGGGACAGTGTCTGTCCATGTGCTGCACTGAACCCCAGATCTTTACTAAATTTTTAGATGTGACTGTAAACCCGGTCTCCTCCCAGTGGCAGCTGTGCTGGTCCAAGAAAGCTGTTGACCCCAACTGTTTGTTGCAGCATCTCTGAGGTTCCCTTCAGTCTACCATTTATTTGAGAATGTTCCCTTGGACACTGGAGTCCTTCTTTCTTACTGTTTCCATCCTCTCTTCCAGACCTTGATTTCCATGCTGCCTTCCTCCTGTGCCTGTCACCCCTGTCCTTCTACGTACACAGGCTATCCCAAGTTATAAATCGTTGTAATTTTTCAGTTGACTTAGGCTTCTAATTTTGATCCCTCCCTTTCTTCATTGGCTTGCTATTGCCAGCTCTCAAGGGACAGAAATGGGTATCCAGGACAGCAGAGTAATAAACGAGCTTCAAGCGTGAATTCAGCTGGAGTGCTTTTTATTCTTATAATTAAGTATTAACAGTCATGGACACAGAGTTCAAATGTTAAGTTTGTAAAATAGGTAAGTTACATTTCCCATTTTGCACATGCTTCGCTCCTTTTTGAAATAACCATTTTTTAACTGAAACTTTATGTAGTGATTTTTTTTCTTAATGAGTAAAACATTTCTAGTCACACTGGAGTTACAAATATTTGCAGTATATACATAATAGTGCATGCTTTTATCCTGGTTTTGGCTGGGATAGAGTTAATTTTCTTCCTAGTAGCTGGTACATTCTGTGTTTTGGATTTAGTATGAGAATAAGGTTGATAACATACAGATGTTTTAGTAGTTGCTGAGCAGTGCCTGCTCTAAGCCGAGGACTTTTCAGTTTCCCAAGCTCTGCCAGGGAGCAGGTGCACAAGAAGCTGGGAGGGTACACAGCCGGGAGCAGCTGACCCAGACTGACCAAAGGGATATTCCATACCACAGAACATTATGCTTAGGATATAAACTGGGGGAAGCTGGCTGGGATGCACCGATTGCTGCTCAGGGGCAGGCTGGGCATCAGTGAGCAGGTGGTGACCAAGGGTGTTGTGCATCACTTGTTTCTATTGGCTTTTATTCATGTCCCTGTTCTTATCCCCCTTTTTATCATTATCATTATTAGTGCTATTATAGTTTTTATTTTAGATTTAAACTGTTCTTATCTCAACCCATGGATTTTGCCTGTTTCCAATTCACCCCATCCTGCTGGTGGGGTCTGGTGAGAATGAACATGGTAGGTAGTTGCTGGCTTGTGTTAAACTGCTACAACTGTTAAAAAGTCACATTCCTCTCACATGTAACCCAAAAATAACTGATTATGAAATGTGGCATGCCACTAGTCTTCATTTAGGTTTCCAATCATGACCATATCTAGGGGGAGCAAGGGGCTTCATTTGTTAATAGTGGGAAATGTTGAAAATTAAGTGTAGAGATTGAGTGACAAGATCAAACACTGAGGTGAGGAGTGCAGTGCACAGACACACTATTTAGTGTATTCATTATACACAGAGGAAATTGCTGTGCAGTGCTTTTAAGATCCAGCTGATCTTAACTGTGTGTATTCCATTTCAGCAAAGGTGTCAAGACTGTGGAGGCACTGACCTTCTTTGGGCCAGATCAGGAAACTGTATAAATTGTCATGTTGCTAATCAGCGTTAGCAGAGATCTGTCACAACAGCATTCTTAAATCTTCCATAAAGTGTGAAAGACAGCCACAAGAACTCTAATAGAATAACAATAAATGCATCCAAAGGAAAGGAAGCAGGACTGGAGATAGTTATCTGAGCTTCTCCACAGCCATGTGCCGATGTGGAAGTGCAGAGTTCTTCATGTATGGCTGTAGCTTCGGCTTGGCTTTAAGGAACTGCAACCAGCTTAAGCATTTATGCCACCATAAGGGCTTAAAGCAGCTTAAGTGCTTCTTCCGTCTCAGGAACTAAAAGTGGCTTAAGTACTTATGCCACCCTAAGGACACAGGGTCAAAAGTGTACTCTCAACTTGAGCAGCAGGGAGGAGACATTGGTCTCTTGGGGCTGTTTTGCCTGGTTATGCCTGCAAATGATCTTTAGTAAGGAAAGGACAGAGGGATCTGTACCTATTTTCCATCAGATAGGAGGAAATTAAAATGCATGCATTGTTCTAACAGAGAGTCACAGAGGTTAGAGAGAGACTCGATTGCAGTGATTGGAATGTGTCTGAGAAGTCTGCTGGCGATTTCACTCCATGGAGATGCATTTTTTTTCCTCCTCACAATGAGATTTCTATTGTAACAGGAGATTTCCTGGCTCACCAGGACCTCCTTTATATCCTAACTTTTTTACGATGCTTTTGTCTGTTCATCTTGCTGTGGATCATGGAGTCAACCTTTATCAAGATGTTAATGAGATGGTAGGGAGGCCTGTCTGATGTCATCTCTCAGTTGCCTGACTACCTAAAATGGTAACAAGGAGCAGTGATGAGTCGCAGATTGCATCCCTGGGGAGCAGGCAAGCTTGGGGACTTGCTTAAATTCTGCCCTGTCACTGCTCTGAACACTGATACTCTTTTTGCAGTCACTTGGCTATCTCAGGAAGCTGTGTAGGTCAAGAACCTCAGAAGTATGTACACCACGCATGAACAAGTGACTACTTTTAGTAGGAATCAGAGATGTAAATACTTCTATGAATGTAGCCTTTAGATTTCCTGAGCCTTAAGTCTCTGCCTCTACTGTGGCCATCTAGAAGATACTCTTTTCTGAGTTTTGTTGTTAGGAGAGGTACATTCACAAGCTATGAGGTACTCAGAGGCTTTGGTAATAGTCTCAAGTCTAAAGTGAATGAGAGATCTATACTTACACCTAAGTGGTGACAGGGAAGTTTGAATTCTGTTACACCAAGTCTGGTGAGCTCTGGTGTACTTCACATTATTGTGGTCAAGAAGGCTGAAGTTGTACTAGAGCAGGTGAAGAGGCTGAGAGGGCCACTGATGGACTAATACAGCCCTCAAAGTGGCAATGGGGAGCCTGGGAACAAAAAGACAAACAGGACTCAGAGACCTCCCTACCTCAAGCCAAAGCAGGTTAAGGGGGAATGAGGACTTGGTCATTGTAGAGAAGACCAGAAGGAACTAGTTTATTTAATCCAGCAAATGAAGACAGAGGAGAGTGCTGTCTGCCAGTTAGTTAGGGTGGGGAAGGGAGAGAACTAAACACTCTGCAGGGAAGCGGAGCTGTTTAAGCTGAAGGATATTGCTGGCACGAGAACAAATGAATATAAATTGGCCATGAATAAATCGAAGCTAGAAATTAGTTGCTAACCCGCAGAAGAGTGAGTTCCTAGAAGCGCCTTCCACTGGGAGCAGAGGGAGCTGATCACCAATGTACTTAGAAGATGAAGCCCTGTTTGTGACCAGGATTATGTGCAGTGGGGCTTGCCATAGCAAGGGGAAGGGCCTGCTGACCAGGAACCTGTTTCTAACTGTATGTGGGCTTAAGGACAAATCTACGTTCCCTATGCAAAACACAGAAATAAAAGTGTTCCCTGCAGGACTTGCAGGTCAGGGACAGCTAATCCCATTCCAAACCGGCTTCAGATCTATCCAGTCTCGTACTGCCAGGCACAGTCTCTGCACATTTCCTTTCTGCAGCCTGTGAGCTCCCCAGCTCTCTTGTGCAGCTGCAGGATGAGCTGTGTTTAGCAGCTGTTCCACTGTGATGCCTCTTCACCTTTCATGCTTTGTCCCCTGTGCATCAAATGCAGCAGCTCTGCTGGTTTGAAGGACTTTCTGTACTCTGAGTACAGAGGGAGATTTGTGCTAGAAGATGGTTTAAACACTGCTTCTGCTTGATGTCAGTGGTGAGATCTAGTGAGAAGTTATTTAGCACCTCCTTTTTAATTTTTTAAAATAGAGGGAAATAACTGTGAGAAGATAAAAGTCTGAAATTGTCATTGTATAACTGAAATTAAATCTAATTTTGGCAATGGTGTTATCCCTTCCGCTCTACCACTAACTTACCACATTATACCAATACAGTGTGGTCTCTTCCCAGTTTTCTGCTCCACTCTAGGGTAGTATGTCTAGGTTAGAAAACAGAAACGTGAGACTCTCCTGGAGTATTCTGCTCTTGCCACCAAATAGCACTCTACTTTTAGATGCAGTCTCAGTTGCAGCGACGTTCTTTTTCTGATGTTCCTAAGTTTTTTCCGCTCATATGGAGAGGCTTTTCCTCCTGCTGTTTGACTACTGTGAGAGCGCATTTGGCCTTTGTTTATGTATTGAACAGCTAACAGGTATCATGCAGTCAGCTAGGACGTGAGTAGATTCTGTCTTCTAAAAACCCTCGTGGAAGAGGGAAATGGAACACTAAGATTATTGCAGATCCTACCTCCAGTGTCATCTCACCTCATCTGCTACAATATGAAGTAACACATGTGGTGGGTATGGATTATGCGAGAACTTGCATGATTTAGGGCGTTCCCTTTTTCAGTAGTGTTTCTTACCATGTAAGCATTTATGCTTCCAGGATACTGTGGATTGAGTTTCCCATTACCTCTGGTTTTTTAGCTTGCCCAGTAGAGATGACAGGCAAACTTCATCTTGATTTCAGTTAATCTGGTGGGGTTTTATGCTCTGGAATTGAAATCCATCTCACAGCTTCCTCCTTCAAAGGCAGGTCATTCTGAGACCAAAATCAGTATTTAGGTCAGCTCCCTCTGTTCATTTTAGGGTGGAACTGGATGATAATAACAACATTTTTTAAAGAAAAGAAAATGAGCCAGGACAAACAGAGGTTTGGTAATGAGCATTGAAGTAGCATGAAAGTGACTGGTATTCTGTAAATGACCCCTGTTTAGCAGCTTTTTGGAGCTGTGTGCAATGGGAGATAGCACGTAGAATTCCAGCTTTTAATGGAGGCTTTTTTTTTCAGGTCAGAAATTCTTAATAATACAGAGCTGGTGCTTCAGAGCCTTATGCGAGCAAACCCGACACTAGGGAGTAATATCATTGGCTTTCATGCGCCTATTTACTGTAATAAGGATTACAGACATAAGTAAAACTTGCAGGTTTGGGCCCACAAAATTAAAAGAAGAGCCTTTTCACACCCTGAAACTGCATCAAAATTCAATTTCACCAGGAAAAAAAAATCCTTCTGATCTAGTCCCTGGAATGTGACATTTCATGGGTGTAATAAGGTTACAAACAGATTATAAATTGAAACCCTATAAATCCTTATTGTACTGTACCAAAGCTTCTGCTTTGCATAATACTCTTATTCCTGACTGTTCTTTGTTTTACAAGCTCAAAACTGTTCATTTCCTCTCATAATAGAGACCAGGGAACCAAAAACACCGTGTAAAATCCAAAGGTAATTAATTGAGTCAAACAACCTGAATGCCAGAGTTCACAAACTTCTGAACTTTCCTAAATGGTGTTGTTTGCACAGTGAGACCTCCCTCTTCTTTAAACATGTCGCAAAAATTCCACATTCTTTCTGCCAAATGATAATGGCAAAAAATCCCAGTGTAGATTTAGTTCCTGGTTTGTATTTGTGTAGTTCTGCCTGTATGTCCATAGCAGATGACTGATGAATTTTCACATCATAACTTGAGCAAGTGAAGGTGTTTGAATCTCAGGATTACAAACACTGTGAATCTCCTTACCTGAGAGCACTGCTGGTGCTGATTTTATGTCTAGCAAGTGTCTTTCTCCAGACCAGCCTTTCAGTATTTGCACGTTTGTAGTTTGCTAAAATATCACCCCTCTGCGAAAAGCAATTAAGCAGCTCACCTGTGAACCAAATAAATTACCCAGATTAGGAGATCGCAGGCTTATTTCTTCCAGGCTTTCCCTAAAGGTGAGGATCCACAGAGGGACTGAATGAGAAGGAGATGGATTTGCAGGTGAGCTCTTGGGGGCCACTTGGAGCATCAGAGCAATGAGGGAAAACAGCACAAAGAGGGGTTTGATTGTAGGAAGATCAGAGAGTCTAGGAAAGGATTGATAGAACAAGAGAGCAGGGCAAATGTGCGTGGAGGGCCAAAGTTGTGAGAGACCAGGGGATGATCACAAGATATTTGACAGGGAAGCAAGTGATGGAGAGAGGCAAATGATCAAGTCACCACTCTCGGCAAGCTTTGTCAGCTGCTGCAGTGAGCCTGGGCTGGGGAGGGAATGAGGAAAGGACTTTTAGGCCCATGAGAAAGGTCACTTTTAGAGGATGCTCACGCTGTTAAAGGCTAGAGGTCTGGAGCACAGGGAGCAAGCTCATTTGCAGGGACAAAGAGAAAAAATCTGTCCTATGGAGATTTTCTCTGAAAGAGCCTCCATGGTGCCTGAGTGTCCACACAGCAGGAGGTAAAAGGAGGTGCTGTTGTGAAGTGATCCAGCCTTGAGGTTTTTGTATCGAATGGAAAGCCTGTGTCACACACTCAAGTTTCATCCCCCTCGTGGCTGTGTAGGTTTAACCATATAACGCGCAGTCTGTGAAGTTTACAGAGAGATTTGACCATTAATTAGTTGAATGCACTGAATTTTGTCCTGTTACTTCTCTCTTTCAAGAAGGAGCACACATTACCCTCACTGTACCCTTTTGATGGCATTTCACAGCGCAGGGCATGTGTATGCTTCTGGCACAGGTGTGTGTATTTTCAGTGGCTACAGACCTGCACCAGAAACACAAACTCTTGCAGATTACAAGTCCTATGTTGCCCTGCACCTCTGCTCTGTTCATGCATCATGTGCCCCATAACAACTTTTAAGAAATGGCAATAAAGTTTCAGAAAAGGAGCTGTCATCTTTTATAGGCAATGGATGTCTGTTTTCCATGGTGATGGTGCATAATTTTGAACATATGTGATTTTATGTGGCTTTCTGATTGATTTCAAGACTTCAGAAAAGATTGTGATTATCTTCTTTGCGTTCCAGTATGAACTACTGAGTTTCTGTATGGCTGGCATTTTCTGTGGCCCATTCTGGAACAGATACAGATTTCATCCCTGGGCTGTGATCGAATAAAAAGTGGGAAGATTTTTTGGTGGTACCTTAGTGGGAATAATGTCATTCGCTGAGTAATGCAGCCATCTAGTGGCACAATGACTGAAGTACGGCAGTGTGGAATGGTTTCTCCAAGAGAGTCTGGGAGGATGAGCCAGGTAGCTCCTACTGGAATAAACTTCTAAAGTCTATGTATAGTTTTCTTTTCTGTTGTTTTCTAAAGCTGTGCAAAAAAATTCAAACAGTTAAACCTTTAAAAAAAAACAAACCAATTTTGAGGCTGGCCCTGCTTCACCTGCCTGTTTCCACTCAAATACAGAGAGAATTAAATCCATTTTTAAATGCTTTTCTGAACTAGATCTTAGTGAAAGAAACAGAGCAAGCTACTTTTGTGGAAGAGTACAAGGTACCCTGTCCTGCTTCTGGATACACTCACATGGATGACACTGACCTCAGCAAGACGTGCCTGCAAGTCAGCAGGGCTGGGGCAGTTGTCACTCCCACACACATTCAGACAGCCAGACTTGGCAATGGCAAACACTGGCTTGATTTATGCTCCAATACTCAGAGTTTCTTTTCACAGTGTGTAGGGGTTTATTTTCCCCACTATGACCTGTACGTTTACTGAACCAAATACATTTACTGAAAGAAAGTATGGGTAGCAGGGAGTGAGTTAAAATTTGGGGTGGAAACTTGGTTTAGCAGTTCTGTTGATTTTTAAGGTTGGAGGATATATTTATTTCTAAAGGCCTGATTTTGTAAACCTTGTTTATGTTGAGCAGCACTTAAGTTATGCTTCCCTGCTCTGCAAAAGCAGTATCCAGTGTGAATCACACAAGTGGAGCCGTGCATGAGATTATCCAGGATCCATTTATCAATTTGTATCCCTGAGGCCTGAACCAAAGCCTGTTGATCTCAGTAGAAACAAATTCATGGGCCTTAGTGGACTTCCAGTAGGATCTATAATTTGAACCCTGTGGTCACTTGGGAGTGCAGATGATCTTACTCTTTCAGTACCACAAGGACCTGGTTCACACCGGAATCTCTGGTGCTCTTCCAATGCAAAATTACAGTAAAGCTGCAGCTGATGTTGTATTTCTGTTAAGCTGTAATCTCTCTTCTACCTGAACAGCACATCAACAATGACCACATACATGGTGAGAAGAAAGAGTTTGTGTGCCGATGGCTGGACTGTTCCCGGGAGCAGAAACCTTTCAAAGCCCAATATATGCTGGTGGTCCACATGAGGAGACATACAGGGGAAAAGCCACACAAATGCACTGTGAGTAAAGGGGCCTGAGCTCAAGGCTTGTACAGGGAGGCTGGGGCTGTGCAGAGAACAAACAGAGCAGGACAAGTGCTGCGTTCCCTGAGCTCTTGTCTGTCAGACGCTTGTGGAGAAGAGACTGCCATGTCTGCTTCATTATCCAGCACAACCAGATCACAAAAGCTTTGGGAAAGAGATTCCCTGGTTGATTTGACCCACTTCCTCAAGTTGAAAGTACAAAGAAGCCCCAAAAGACATTATTAAACAGGGCTCAGTTTGCTTAATTATTTAAAAGCACTTTCTCTTACAGAGCTGGATATTACTTCTGGCCACCAGCCTCCCGATGGCTTTGCAATGGATTTTGGTCTTAGTTGAAGGACACAAATAATGTGGTCTCCTGTAAGAGAAGATTTACATAATGCTGAAAGCATTTTAACTTGAGCTGTGGTGGAGTTTGCCTGGGTAAAATTAAAACCCTCCAAATCAAAACTACATTGGACAAGGTTACGAAGGCTTGGAAAATTTAGAAAATTGGAAAATTTCTAAGCTTTTGTAAGTCCACTTTTACTTTTTCCTGCAAGTCCAAAGATTAAAACTAAACCAGACTTCTTTCTTCTCTGCAGTTTGAAGGTTGTACAAAGGCCTACTCCAGACTAGAAAACTTGAAAACGCACTTGAGATCTCACACTGGAGAGAAACCGTATGTGTGCGAACATGAAGGCTGCAACAAAGCTTTCTCCAATGCATCTGACAGGGCCAAGCACCAAAACAGGACTCATTCCAATGAGGTAAGTAAACACAGCTTCAGAAGATTAATATAATTCATTGTTGAACAGACTTACAGTGTGGTCATAGCAATGTATTACAGAGGACAGGCACAGCAACCTCATCAACCTGAAAGGAATGTAGGTTCTGGATGGCTCTTACCAGCACAGTATGTCATACAGACTTGGTGTTTTATTACGTGTAGGAGAGTTTTGAATGAGGGAGTTTAATGGAAACACATGCATTAACAAGGGACGAGATCCTGTTTTCCTGGTAGAGCTGGGATCCTTTTTCCCTCTGGAGCAGGAAGGGCTTGTTGAGTGCCTGGAGCCATCCCCATGTCTGTGTTGGCACCAGGCATCTGCTGGGATGTAGCTTCCCCAGCGCACTTTGCGGTGTTGCAGACAGCCACAGTCTCCGCATTTGAAATCATGGGTTGCCTTTTAAGTTCTGAGTTATGCCTTTTCTGTCTTCTCTGGCCTCTTTCAGTCTTTCTTTCCATGCTGAACAGACCTCACGGACTAGGGATGCAGCAGAGGAAATATGACCTTTCTCAAGGAAACCAGCTGTGGCAGTCACAGCTGTTTCCCAAACTCTCCGTGTAACATCTCGTTATTACTGTGTTTCCTGTTACTGCTGCCTCCTTTTTCAGGAATCACACCATCTTCTTGCATTTTCCTTGTTTTATTGCCCCATTTCAAGCTGCACAGTCACATCATCTCAATCTCACATCTCAGGTCCACTCTCTCCTCCTTGACATGTCCCTATACTCCTTCACCTCTAGCCTAAACCTGGAAGGGCTGGACATACCATAGCAGCTATATCCATTTCCACACAGCTTGTATCTTTCTCTGGCTGTCCGTCAGGTCTGTTGCAGGCACTCACTAGGGCTGGCAGATCTCCAGGGAGCATTCATCTTCTTCCAGTCCCTGGTCCCTGCAGCATCTCTTCAGTCACAAGGGAAGCAGAGGGCATTGCACATCTCTTGAGTTTCCTCACTCCTGCCGTGTGTGTTTTCAGCAGCCCAACTAATAATGGCACTGAAGCCCTGCAGTGATTTTGTGAATGGTCACCAAGGTAGAAGGAAGTTCACCAAGTCTTGCCAATAGCTGCCTGAGCTTTCTTTTTTCATTCACTGTCTGAACCAGCCTGTATGTTGCCTAGCTGATGAGTTAGTCCTCATACTTAACGATGTGACCTGCCCTTGTGTTAAAATCAGATTTTTGTGTCTAACAGTAAGTCAACCGGAGAAATTTTATGCTGCACATCATTTCTGGTAGGTGCAGCCACAGGGGCAAATGAAACGTTTCCTTCACCATTACTTCACACCAAAACAAGCTAATCTTCTAGGGTAAGGTATACTGGTAGAGTGATGTGAATACCATGAAAAGCACAGACCAAATTCAGCATTTGCCTGCACTGCCATTTTGGTTTTAAGTAGGTAACCTACAGAGAGCTTTAAAAGCAGCTGACATATCTTTATGAAGATATGCCTTACTCATGCAGAAGAGAGCTAAGTGACTTGTACTTCCACAGCAACTTGAGAAAACCTGCCTCAGTAGCTCAACATCATGTTTAAATTGCTCATTTTTGTTCCTATTCAAGTAAATGGGAGGTTTTTTCCACTGATGCCAGGTGGAAGCAGGCACAGGCCTTAGACAGCTGTGGAGAAGCTGTATTTGTCAAAGGCTCCACAGTGCCATGTGTAAGCAGACAGAGAACCCCTCTGAGAAACTCTGCATGACGGTCTCTTTCTATTTTTTGAAGGCTAGTATAAAAAAACCCTTTAAAATAGTAGTTTCTTGGAAACAATTCAGTAATGAAAGTGAGGGAACAATACTTTGCTTCCTGAGGCAATTAAAGGATTTAGGAAGTGCTCAACTCTTCTTTCTAATCCCCTCATAATACAAGAACAAAGGCTTTGTTAAATTATAAGACAGTGAATTTACTTTATTCTACATTGCTTAGTGAACTATAGAAATTCACAGATAAAGTGGTTTCTAAAAAAATGAGTGATGAGTTATGCTAGTAGGAGTAATAGTACCAGTGCATATATTGCTGCCACATGGAAGTGCTCATGGCACTGTATGTTATGCTTTGACATCATACTGGTGATCTTAAGTAGCCAGAAAAAAATGCTTGCTCAGTTAATTCTGCCTGAAGAAGTGGCCCAGTATCTTTTGAAGGGGGTTGTTTGCCTCTCAGTGTCAAGCAGGAGGTACTAGGCATACTGGAAACACTATCAAACTGCTGAGGGCAAGGGACAGGATTGAAAATTAGACCAGTCTTCTTAAATTGCCATAGCTGTGTTGACTCTTCTGCTAAGATAAGTGAAAGCTGTGCCAGTTGGTACCATGAGAGACTCTGCCCCCTCAGTCAACTATGCAGCATTAATTGCTGCCTTCTGAACCAAGGGGATCTAATGGCCTTGACTAGGTGCAGTCACAGTTTGATAGAACAAGGGCTAATGGCTTTAAACTGGAAGAGGGTAGATTTAGATTAGTTATGAGGAAGAAATTATTTACTGTGAGGGTAGTGAGGCACTGGCAGAGGTTGCCCAGAGAAGCTGTGGATGCCCCATCCCTGGAAGTATTCAAAGCCAGGTTTGAATGTGGCTTTGAGCAACCTGGTCTGGTGGAAGGTGTCCGTGCCCATGTTGGGAGGGGAGTGGACAATTAGATAATCTTTAAGGTCCCTTCCAACCCAAAGCATTCTGTGATTCAGTTGCTGTAGAGACCATAAATCAGATAACAAATTCACTGTGAAAGGTATCACTGTGACACCAGTGGTGCTCCAAGGAGTTCTTCAGGAGTCCCACATGGAATTAAATCCAATTTAAGTGTTTTTTGTGTCTTGTCAGAAACCATATGTTTGCAAGATACCGGGCTGCACAAAGCGCTACACAGACCCCAGCTCTCTCCGGAAACACGTGAAGACCGTGCATGGCCCGGAGGCACACGTCACCAAGAAGCAGCGGGGAGATATCCACCCAAGGCCTCCACCACCAAGAGACCCAGGCAGCCACTCTCAGACCCGGTCACCAGGCCATCAGACTCAGGGTGCAATTGGTGAGCAGAAGGACCTCAGCAACACTACCTCAAAGCGTGAAGAATGCCTCCAAGTGAAAGCGGTCAAGTCAGAAAAACCAATGGTATGCAAAACACCGTGCCACTCCCTTTGTCCTTTTTCTTCCTGCAACCAATTAATAATACCTTTATGAAATGCTCAAGTCTGTAAACGCTAGCTCACAAGGTTTGATTTTGTGAGGTTTTCTTCTATGTTTACATTGTAAAATGTTTGTAAAGGCTAAGTAATGAGGTGTGTGGGGGGGGTGGAAGCAACCACCACAACAGATAAGAAATAGCAAATGAAAAGATTACGTCTGTGCAGTATGGAATAAGTGCAGTGCTGGCAACTGTCACAATACCTGTTTCTCTTATAAAGTTCCATCTTCTGGAATAAGCACAGTATAAGAAAATCAGAGTTTTCATTTTTAAAAAACCATTTTTTCCACTCGTCTGTTTCCAGAAGAAAGATGGTGAATCTGAATCTTGAAGGCTGAAAGCCAGAATAAGAAAAAAATGAAACCAAACCACAACAAGTCCAAATGACTAAAATGATGATGTTGATGATGATGATTATTTTTGGAGAACCTGGGGAAGCAATCAGATTTTAGGGGCTTGAGGCTTTTGAGTCATGGATCAAACTGAAGCGGGATGAATTGACTTTCTTAAACAGCAGATGGGCATCTTTTAATAACATACCATCTCTGTTGTGATGTGACCTCTTATGTTTATCTGATACTTACACAAGTTTACCTAATCCAAGTTTAACTAAATCAAGTTGAGTTAAGAGTCTGAAGGTCTTTTCTCTGATTTACCTTAACATATTGCATTAAACTGTTGAAAGGACTGTATTCCATTTTTTGAGATGCTGTCTTAAATACACAAGTTCTTTAATTTGCCTGAATTTCATGTGCCATCTGCCCTCTTCACAAGGGTTAAGTCAAAGGCAGTCACTCCATCTTCTTCCCCATCTGGGTCTATGATTCATCTGTATCCAGCCCCTGGGGACTACAAATATGAGCCCTCCAAATTCTGCTCATACTGTTAATCATGCTGCAGTTCAAAGTGATTACTCACTGAAATATGAGTTCCTGCTATGTTGTGCCTAAGGCTTATGCTCATACTGTTCAGTATTAATACTGAATTCAAAAACTTCCAAGGGCTGAGAGTAAACTCCTGCTGAAGTCTAAAAGAGGTCCTCTGCCATCTTTGGTGATAACTACCTTAGTTTACAAAGGAGCAAAACCTCTTTTGCTTTGCTAGGTAAATGTGCAGCATTATTAAGGCATGTTGAACACAGTTTTAACATGAAAATTTGTGGAAGAGGGGTACTAATACCTATAGCTTACATAGTATTAGATGTTTCTCACTGAAAATTATATTTTAAAAATAATTCTGTGTTTCTTGCTTTTCATTGCACATATGAATTAAGATATATTTTCTGGTTTTCAACTAATCCAATGTCTTTTCTGTTTAATGCTCTTAAATGTCTTATTCTAACTTCCTAAGGACAGTGGGTAATAAGGTGAGGGCATTTTAACTTTTCTGCTGTTTTTCTTATTGCAACATTATTTATGTTTTTGTTTTAGTCTTCTGCCTGTTGATCAGTCATTCCTTTATTTAGTAATGTGCAATCCATCAAGCGCATTTCCAGTTGTAATGTGTTGTGAGCATTTTGCAACACTTGACATGTGAAAAATTTGGCTTATATTGGTGAAACATCTTCAGGAATGTCTTTGTACTTTCCCCTCTAGATGAGACATCCATTTTTTTTTCTGTATTGCACATCTAAAAATATATGTTCTGCATAATACAGTTCTTATTTCCGTACCCTACCTCACTGTGATCTTGACACGTGCTACAAGAACAGGCTTCTGATCACTATTACTCTTCTTCCATATGGCATGGAGCTATTGTCCAGAAGCACAAACTTTCTTCCGAATAATAACTGTTATTTCTATTCTTGTCACCAAATCTGCTATGGCCAGGATTTGGAAATTAACTTGCTCAGTGTGGCCTCATAAATTCTAAGTATCATCATTCAAGTTAGAAATAATAAAATAGTTATTGCATCTCAAGTGGACTCCTTAGGGGCATATGAAACTACAGTAGTGCCATGAATCTGTGTCTTCATTCATTGATGTTTAAAGTGAGAGTCGTCCCTGCCACTTCAGAAATTCTAGACAGCATTTTTCAGCAAAATATACATAAAGATCACAGAGTGGCAGAAAAAAACCAAAAAGCAAAACCACATCAGAAACCCTAAAAGTTAAATACTTACATGAGACTGTTCTTGGGAGCAAAATGATACTGCATGCCCCACAGATTTGTGATCACACTGATAGAACCTTACAGTGAGATATTAAGCCCAGAGACTCCTGTCTGTCTTCCCCTGTTTTGTCTGTCAGTTTGTCAATTTTCCCATTCTTTTGCGAGCACTTTATAAAAGGTCTGAAAAGTAAATCAAGCCTGTGTTTCCCCACAGCAAGAGTTCTGCTAGAGCAGCAGGGAACACTCTCTTTTAAGAAAGAAGATGCTATTGTGGCATGTTTATATCCCTGCAGATTAGCAGCCTGTATTGTCTACTTAAATTCTTGCACTTAAAATCTTAAATTCAAATGAAACAAAGGATTCGATTTAGTAGATCATCACCTTCTTGATTCAGGGCAGAGGTGGTATAAGAGGGGGTATAAGTTAGACCTGAGTGCTGCCAGCGTCATGAGATGCTGATAATGTGATACAGTATTTTTTGCACTGATGCTTTATTCCTGTTTTATTACATGCCAGCATTTCAGGCCAACCACTGCTTGTAACAATGAGCCTTAAGCCTGGAAAATGCTTACATTCTTTAGCCACAAGTCTAATTAAAAAAACCCAAATTCCAGTGTTGTTGGAGTCTTGTTTGTTTGTTTGTTTGTTTGCAAGCCTAGCAGTGTAAACTAATACCTTGTAACATGGCTGAATTCTGGTTTGGTTTTTCTGATCTGCAGCTTCAGCTGGGAACAGCACATGAGCAAAGTAGGGTATCCATCCATACATGCTTGCAAATGGCTTGAAGTGATGGAAGAAACTGCGGGAATAACTCGGATAAGTGTCTTATGGAGACATATTGTATGCCATCAGCAAGATGTGAAAGGGGATTTTAGTCTTGTGTTTTACAATGCCATTCACAAGCTGAAATCACTGTCTAGAAAGCCTCTTTAGGAAAGATCACTGTTATCAGTTACTGCTAAACTTTTCTATACCTATATCTTTGGCTCCATTTAGACCTTCATTTAGCGCGAGTGCTCCGGTTAACAGTGTTTGCTTAATCCTCACATTCTTTTGTCTCTTGCTTTGCTCCAACAGACATCTCAGCCAAGCCCTGGTGGTCAGTCTACATGCAGCAGCGAACAGTCCCCCATCAGCAACTATTCCAACAATGGGATCGAGCTTACTCTGACCGGTGGTGGTAGTGTAGGAGACCTCAGTGTCATCGATGAAACCCCAATCATGGACTCTACCATTTCCACAGCCACCACAGCACTTGGCTTACAGGCCAGGAGGAATATGACAGGGACCAAATGGATGGAGCAAGTGAAATTAGAAAGGTTGAAACAAGTTAATGGGATGCTTCCAAGACTGAACCCCGTTCCACCTTCCAAAGCCCCGACCTTGCCGCCTCTCATAGGAAATGGTGAGATATGCATAACAGGAGTGATAACGCTTTTCGTCCTTAATCTTGTTGCTTGCTAGCTCAATCTTGCAACTCTTGCAGGAGCTGCACAGCTTAGGAAACTCAGCAGCTGTGAAATGGTTTGTAAATTGATCACTTTCAGTTTATTCTTTCATTGCAAGTCCTACTACCCACCCACTGAGAACTCTGATAGTCCTGTGTTTTATAGAACAGGGGCTGGCAAGGGAGCTGTGAATCACATTTTAAATATTCCCTACAGTTAAAGGTTTTGACTCAAGATCATTATAATTCTGTCTTGTTTTGAGGCAAGGCAGAAGAAATAAATACCTGTGAGTTTATTGTATGGAAGTCTTTCTGAAGCGGCCCTTGCAAGGCACCGTTTGCAGAAATGTGTTGGGCTTCCCTTTAAATAACCTGCTCCCACACATAGAAGAAATCATATGTACAGATGCTACTGCTGCAAAGGCAGATATCCATGAATGGGAGCAAGGAAAGCTAGAACTCTGAAGATCCTCAGTTGTTTTCCTCCAAAGAGCTGCTCATGACCAAAATGGATGTCGCTGCTGGCCCTACTTTGCCTACAGCATGCGTGTAGGTTTCTGTGTTCCGCCCAGCAGTGGCAGCCCAGGTTTTCTGAGACCCATTCAATCAAAAGAAACTATGTCAAATTAAGAAATTTATCCTGTTTACTTAAAACCAAAACAAAACAAGGAAACCAGCAAAGATGTTTTGCAGTTGTTAGGAGTTATTTCCAGAATATTTCAAGAAGTCTTAGAAATGACCTTGAATAGCCTTCAATTTGTATATTTTGCCATTCCATGCAAATGCCTGTTCAATTATATTTTGCCTATAAAAAGCTCCCTTACGAATGTGTCCTCCTGGCACATCAGCCAGCATAGCTGCACTGCAGGCTGGAGCACTGCACCAGCTGATGACAGTTTGTGGCTATGGGCTACAAATTTTCTGCTGGGATTCATGCTGAAATGTTACCCTTGAGTCTCTGAATTAGCTTTTAACCTAAGGACACACTTTTTATCCCTACTTCTTTCAAGAAAGAGCACTGCTATGATTGGCTGTGATGATGTTCTTCCCCTATACTCCGCTTACTTCCTTACTGTGTGTTTTCTGCACCAGTTTCTGGATAATACCTCTTTGTCTAACTGTGAATTCTACCTGCAGGTACCCAGTCGAACAGCAGCTGCAGTGTCGGAGGATCCATGACTATTCTGCCAAACAGGAATGAACTCTCAAGTACGGACATCACTGTGTTGAACATGCTGAACAGGAGGGACAGCAATACTAGCACAATCAGTTCAGCCTACCTGAGCAGCCGCAGGTCCTCTGGAATCTCGCCTTGCTTCTCCAGCCGGAGGTCCAGCGATGCCTCCCAGGCAGAGGGCAGACCGCAGAACGTGAGCGTTGCAGACTCCTACGACCCCATCTCGACGGATGCCTCCCGGCGCTCCAGTGAAGCGAGCCAGTGTGATGACCTGCCAAGTCTTCTCAGCCTCACCCCGGCCCAGCAATACAGGCTGAAAGCTAAATATGCAGCAGCTACTGGTGGACCCCCACCAACTCCACTGCCTAACATGGAGAGGATGAGCCTCAAGACAAGGATGGCACTCTTGGGTGACTGCAGGGAGTCCGGAGTATCTCCACTGCCTCCAGTGAATGCCCCTCGAAGATGTAGTGATGGTGGGGCAAATGGTTACAGCAGGAGGCATTTTCTGTCTCACGAAGCTTTAGGAAATGGGACGAGGAGAGCCAGTGATCCAGTCAGAATGGCCTCTGACAACCTCTCTGTCCCGCGAGTCCAGCGTTTCAACAGTCTTAATAGCTTTAATCCTCCTGCTTTGCCTCCATCCATGGAAAAGCGCAACCTTGTTCTTCAGAACTACACCCGTTCTGAGGGTGGCGTCTTCCGCGGCTTCAGCTCCCCCTGTCCTCCAAGCATCAGCGAGAATGTTGCCCTGGAGGCTGCTACAATGGAAGCAGGTGGCAGTCTGAATGATGAGGATCTCCTGCCAGATGACGTGGTCCAGTATCTGAATTCCCAGAACCAGGGCATGTACGACCACTTGTTGAACAATGTCCTAGACAGCAACAAAATGCACCACAGCTCAGTTTCAGGAAACAACCCCAGCAACTTTGACCAAGCCCCTCCACCGAGCAGTCAGCAGGCGGGTCCCGAGGCAAATAAGAGCGACTTGCCTATTCAGTGGAATGAAGTAAGCTCAGGAAGTTCTGACTTATCTCCTTCAAAGCTGAAATGTGGTCAGCGGTCAGCAGTGCAGCAGGCTCGGGCCTTCAGACTGTATAACAATATGATGGTTCAGCAGCAGAACCTGGAGAGAAGCAACATGGCCCAGCAGAATGGCTGTCAGAACCTGGTGGAGAACAACACTTCCTACAGTTTACAGCAAAACATGGCTCTTGGCAGCGGAACCGGGAATTCTTTCAGCATGCAGTCCAACAAGCCTTACAGTGAAAGCATGAGCAGGCAAGCAATGATGTCTGGGGTGACAGACAATTCCTGTGGCATGGCAGTGCAAGGGCAGAAGCTGAGAATCAGCAACATGCCAGTGAATGGGAACCAGCAAAATTTCAGCCATCCCATGGCATCCAGTGATCAATCCACCAGTATGGCAAACGGGATGCAGAACAGGAATATGATGGAACAGGAATATTTGCAAAGCCAACCAGTCGGAGACGGCATTCATTACCAGGGAGTCAATCAATCTGGTCACATGATGCTAGGGCAGGTTAGTCCTACCTCACAAGGCAGCCTCTATCAAGGGCCGCAGAGTTGTCCACTGGTGTCTCACACCATTGGTAGCCAGCCTTCAGGTTTGTCAGTGGCCAAAAGTTACCAAGCATGCTCTAATTACAGCAGCAACAGACGGCAAAATGTGTTGAGAAACAACCTGTCCCAGCAGCAAAGACACGTAGGTGATGGCAACCAGACATACAGGGTAAACACCATTAAGATGGAAATGCAAGGTCAATCACAGCAGTTCTGCTCTAACATGCAGAATTACTCTGGTCAGTTATATGACCAATCCATGGGCTTTAGCCACCAAGCTATGAAAACAGGTTCTTTCTTTGGTTCGGAAGCCAACTGCCTGCTGCAGGGGACTGCAACTGAAAACTCATCTGAGCTTCTTTCCCCGGGGGCTAACCAAGTGTCAAGCACAGTTGACAGCATTGACAGCAACAGTCTAGAGGGTGTGCAGATAGATTTTGATGCTATCATAGATGATGGGGACCATGTCAGTTTAATTTCGGGAGCCCTGAGCCCAAGTATCATTCAAAATGTCTCCCGCAATTCCTCACGCCTCACCACTCCCCGAGCATCTCTTACATTCCCAGCTATGCCTGTAAGCACAACCAACATGGCTATTGGGGACATGAGCTCTTTGTTGACCTCACTTGCAGAAGAAAGCAAGTTTCTTGCTGTTATGCAATAGACATAAAAAACAAAAAACACTTAGGAGATAAAAGGTGGAAAAAAAAAAAAAGACTCATATTTTTTAGTTGTGTATGTATTTTAGCAATCTCATCTCACCTAAATGGGATGTGTTTCAAGTATATTCCTTTTATGGAATAAGGACTCTGAAAACCCTAAAGTGTTCTAGGGAGAAACTGTCTTCCATTTCAGTTTTGAATCAGTATTGCTACGCCCATTCCCTCCCTTTCTCTCTTTCCTCTCTCTTTCTCTCACCCGTTTTGAATGTCTGTATGCTTCTTTTTTTTTTGCTTTTGTTTTTTAATTGTAAACCAGTGTAAACGTGTGAAGTGCATGGGGTTTTTTGTTTTGTTTTGGGTTTTTTTTTGTAAAGAAAGGCCTGATGAAATGGGAATTTTCTGTTACTCAAACGAAGCTAGACCTTGTAAAACTGTTGCAACTTTTCCCCTTGAACCTATAACCAGGCACAATGTGAAGTGAGCACACAGTGATGAAATCCTCTCTGGATGCACTGGACACATCACACTGAGGTGGAAAACCAGTTTAGAAATGCACTGCCATGGTACCCCTGGGCTGCAGTTTCAGAGACCTGGAGCACAAAAAGTTGGGAGGTTCAAGGAAATAAGAAATGTAAAAATCATCAGCCCTTTGATCTCTAGCAAAAGCTTAAGGTTTTTCTACACACACACACAGAGAACTGTCACTGCCTTGAGTAATGAAACTGAGATTGTGTCATGTTCAACCTGTTTCAGAGGAAGGAGAGGACCAGAAAGCTGCTTGTAGTCCAACGCTCATCTTTTGCAGTATTTGGTATTCTGGTTTTCAGCCTTCTTTTTTAAATGGCTGGATAGCAAATTTATGGGCGTATGTAGTGACTTGGATAGTCTGTAGTCTTCTCATTGCATACCACATTTGTGGAGATACAATCAGGGTCTTATGAAATATTTCATACAATGAAATAACAAAATAGCAGTATTTCATACTGAGGAATTCTTTTTTTTTTTAAATGCAAATCCTTGAGGTGTAATTTGCTGAGCCACTGGTTCTTATTTGCTGGAAGAACTGTATGTACATCTCCTTTAGCCCAGACAGCTCCATGGATACATACAGCTTCAAAAGCATCATGGGTATGTCATGTAAAAGTTGAAAATGAATGGCTGGTCCAGTTCTCAGACTAGCCAAATAAATCAAAGCAGTTGCAAGCAATCTGCTAATCTTAAATGTTTTTCTGCTGTGTCCAGGCTTTACAAAATTAAGATATTTAAACTGCCATTAAAAATAGCAAAGAAACAAGGGGAACAGCAAGTATTCACAGATCACAGAATATTCTGATCTGGAATTATTATCAGGTCCAACTCTTCAGTGAATGGCCTGTATGAGGATCAAACCCACAACTTTGATGCTATTAGCACCATGCTCTAACCAACTGAGTTGTCTGGCAACTAATCAAAGCTCAGAAAAACCAACCCAGCTTCTTTCTCTCTCTCTCTCTCTCGGTGATACCACGTGCATTCAATTTCAAAGCAAACCAGTGGGTCAATGCCCAGGCTCCGTTACACTGGCAAAAATTGAAACCAACGCACTGCAGTTGTGAAGCTACTCACTGGTAGAAGTGAATGGCATTTTGTTCTGTGAGCACTGGCTTGTTTTTGGCTCTGCTGGGCTCCATGTCTGCACCCCCAAACACACAGTGCTCCAGGGTGAACAGACTGGTGTGGGAAACGATGACAAGACCATGGTTTAAGTTCACCCATTCCTAGAAGCTGCATGGAGTTCCAGCCCTTGCAGACTTCTCAGTTAAATCCCAATAGTGAAGTCCTACTACAGGATGTAAATTGTGCAGGCACTTACAGGCATGGATTTGATGTCTGTAAGGAGCTGGTGTTATAGCAGACATATAGTGAGAAGAGGGAGCATGGTCAGTTTTGAAATACAGATAAACTTTAGCCCAGTCAAAATCAGAAGGTGACTTCTGTAGGCTAGAAAGCCATAGCATTTTTTTCAATTGTAGAACAAAAGGTGAAATGCCAGCTGATTCAGGACATGGCATTTGAGGAAATGTGTAGGAATGGAACCTCAGTAAAGCTGTCAGATAACATTAACAGCTGTTAGAGGATGAAGCTATAAATCAGTAGGAAAACATCACAGGAATCTGGTGCAGGGGCCGTATTTGGGCTTATCACAGCACGTACCAAGAGATTTGCACTGTGAGCTGGAATGTCAGAAATCAAGACAAATGTAAATATCCAACACCTTTTATCATTATCTAGCTCCGTTCTTTGTATCTTTAGCCAGCATTTCTTTCCTCCCCTCTCCCATGCACACATATTTGCTCATCCTGCGCTTTGCCCTTTGCCAGTTCCCCTCCCAGCCTCCCTGCCCCTGACCAGCTATCACAGCTCGCCTGCAGTGGTCCCTGGGCTGCGCGGGCAGTTGGGCACAGCTCACCATGGCAAAGGACTGGTTTGCTGCGGCAGTGGGAGGAAGCTGCTCCCTGTTGCCCTCTCATTGCCCAAAGGCCCTGTAGAGACCTGCTGCCTGTACACAACCATCGTCCCTTCCCTGCTGCTGGGACAAGAAGGGATGCATCCCTCTGGGCAGGTCCCCAGGGGCAGTGATGCTCCAGGAGCCGTGCTGTGCATTGCAGCGCTGGGATACAGCTCACAGCCTTGCAGAGAAGCAGCACTATAGGCATGAGGAAAGGCTGTGCTGGACATGTTTCAGATGGTGCTCAGTAACCAATCACTGGCTGTTTATTAAAGCCATCAATTACATGTTTATAAACAATTTCAACAAACAATTTCAAATGACCAGCCTGGGAGTAGGTGGCTTGGGAGAGAAGTCTTTTATTGTTATGGAGCCAATACATTAAAAAAACCCCAACCATCCCCAACTATTTTTTAAACTCAATTTTCCAGTTCATAATTGTATCTGCTGGTGCAATTGATGCTGGGAAGCTATTAACAGATGTGATCCATCAGAGCTTAGAAGGAGCCATTCATATTGCTCCAGGCTAATAGGGACTGTTTGAGTAGCTAATTTGCCTTCCTGGATTTGACAAACCTTTGTCACTCACTTACCCTTGTCTTGGGCCAACAGTGTGTCTTGGCAGAAACCACATGCTCAAGAAAGGCATCCCATTTGATTTGGCAAAGCTGAAGAATCAGAGGCTCCACTGTGTCCTTGGGGAGTTTGTTCAAATGATTTCTCATTTTCACCATTAAGTGTATGTGCCACTTAGGTTCATATGTCACTTTTCAGTTTTTAGTGTTTTCTCATGCTTTTCTGTTTTATACTAAAGAGCCTGGTTTTTGGTACCTTTGAGGGTAGCAATACATTGGAGCCCAGCTATCTTGGGTTTTGGTTCTGTTTTGATAAGGTAGACTGGTCTCTCTGAGCATGGCACTGTTATGCTGGACACCAGCTTTCATTTGTCAACCTCCTTCTCAACATGTGGCAGTCTAGGGAAAGTCCCATCAGCACTGGTGGGATGTGTTTACTAGCACTCCTCTACTCTTCCACTTCAATTACAGAGTCAAAGCTTGCTTTTGTGTACCTGGCACATCAGTTGATTTTTGCATAGCTGTTGGAAACCCACTGCTCACCTGAGAGTACAAGAAAATGCACAAAATATCATGAATGTTCTATTTTTAAAGCATTGCAGCCTAAGTCTAAATCACCATTTCTTCTAATGGCTCTGTGAGGGTCTTCCGTGTTCGTTACTGTCGGCCTTGCGCACATCAGTAACACCGAGCCTGCCTGAAGCGTGTGTGTTTCTCCAGGCAGTTTTGCTTTCCACGAAGTGGAAGTTGCCAGTGAAGAGTTTATCTGTCAGTTAAACCCATGTGAAGGAAAGGTGTGTTTGCAGGGAAGTCAGTGGGCTTCCACATGGGCTTTACTGGGGAGTACAATGGTCCCACACATCCACATGGCAGATGATGTTATTCTCTCCTTGGAGAATGGCCCCAAATGGTACGTGCATTAAGATGCTGGCTGGCTGCTCACTTCAGTCACTGCTTGCCCCGCCCCTCAGTGAGATGGCTGGTTGGCTCACCCACACCTGTCCTGCAATGGCTTGTCCCGCTGAACAGCAGTGTTTATATTCTCGCAATGTATGTGCCTTATTTTGCGCTGACCCTGTAAAAGAGAGGGACCAGGATGTGTTGCCAAATTTTCCTGATGAGGCTGTACTTGCCATTCAGCTAATAGCACATACCACTGTTAATAGTGTCCGAAATGTCTTGTAAATCTCTGGTATTCACGTGTTATTGTCCTTGGATTGGTGGAATGTCTCCTATGGAACAGTTACTGTTGTCAGTCCTGCAGATGTGTAAGATAAAAAATGTGTTGCGCTTTTTTTTTCAATTTTTAAAATTTTTTTTATAAAGCTTGTAATCCTTTTTTTTTTTTAAAAAAAAAAAGAAGAGAATGTGTAAATACATTTATGTACGGTAGGAATAGTGTTCAGCTGTAACAGACCTTAGTGGTCTTCATTTGATAAACCTGCAGTTATGATCTGATGTTTCTCAAGCCTTAGGTTGATCTGAAGGGTCTGTAGCACTGTGTACATATGAACTGTACTTCTGCTTTCAGAACCACTTAGCTTTTTTGTAACAAAGAAAAAAAATGTTTCTTACAATGTCAATAAAAACAAAAGCCTTTGTACTTAAGTTCTTAGCTTTCAGCTTCTAAAGTATCTCCTTGGGGGAGGGAGTTATTTTTTCATATGTCTGAAAAGCCTGGTTGCAATCAGCCCTTCTGTCGCTTCCACTCAGAGCTGCTTTCTGCTCCCCAGCCTGTTGCTTCACTCCATTCACAGTTTAAATACAGATGGGAAAACAAAACAGGGTGTTTACCTTCTCTCTAAAGAAAAATGGCTGATGGGTGTCAGGTGGAAAAATGAATGAAAATGCAGTGTCACACAGATGAAGTGTTTGAAAGGAGGAGAGAGACTGACCTGGTTAACTCTGCTGAAGGGGCAGTCAGTTCAGAGGCCAAAGCCAAGGTGTGCTAAACTCTAGGCTATTCTATGGGGGCTGTGTTTCCATCCCTTGCTTGCCTAGGGTGTCTCACAAAGGCTTGCCCACCCATGAAGAAGCATGGCAAGGAGGAAGAGAAGTTCCCCTGGCTGGGTTAATCTGTAGATGTCCACTCAAGTGGGTTACAGCGTGATCTGCAAAGAACTAGATGCAGTTATCTTCAAAGCTGGACATACTTAATGAGTATGTCCTCCTCATAACAACTGTACTCCTGTTGAGTACAGTTGTTATGGATGATGTCAAGTTAGTGGTGGCAAACAGTATAGTAAATGTTGTAGCACTGCTTGGTCTTAAGGTGTCTTGAGTTGTTCTCAGTTCAAAGCCTTTTGTTTCCATTGCTGGTACCTTGGCAAGACTCAGACCACTCTGTTGAGCTGTCAGTGCTCAGCTTCTGCCTTAGTCCTTCCTCAGCCAAAATAGATGAGCCATTTCCCAGCCAGAGGGAGGTAACTTTGCATTGTTATTTGCTCGCTTTTTTGTGTGTGTCCTGTTTTGTTGGGTTTTGTTGTTCACCCTTCAGCCGTTATTAAGCTTTTGTCATTTGGCACAGACCTTAAGGTTCAGGAGGGACGAAGGGCAGAATGGAGAGCTAAAGCCTAAAGCATGCCCAGCTGAGAAGCCAGTGAGGCAGAAGAGCCCTGGGAGTGGCCTGGTAGGGGTGAAGGAGACTCTGCAGTTTGAGAGGGAGGTTTATGGTGGCCATGGTGCCTTAGCTTATGTGCTGCAATCCAAAATTCTCCCAGAGTTTGGCAGTGCTTCAGCATCAGCTCACTTTGGGGGGTGGATGTGTGTGACAGTGGCTGCCCCACAACTTTAACCAACAGGCGGTCAGCAGCAGGGATGGAACAAGCCTCAGACAAAGGCATGATGGACCAGCAGAGAAATGAGCAGGCCTGCGGGGACTGGGGAGTCAGTAGCAGGATCCATGCTGACTGCAGATCATGGCTGTCAGGGGCTTAGAGCTGATCAAGGCATTTCTGAGCCTCACCAGCCGCCTGCAGGCAGTGGGAGGTGAGGGACTCCCACTTCTTACATGCTAATGCAGTGAAGCCCTGTGCACGTGCACGCCTGCAGAGCATCGTGCTAAACAAGTGTCAGTAGCATTGCACACCTGCTGCCGTAAGGGAGCCCGCACACTTGCACTGACAGCTCCTCTCTCTGCTCTGTGCACCAAACTTGAACCACTGCCTCTACCTTTAACCAACCCCTGTATGCTCATCTTCCAGCTGGATCTCCTCCACCAGCTGGGTCTACTTCAGGATGAATGTCAAGAGGGCAGGAGATGCCAAGGGGCCCACTGTCCTGTTCAGCACCTTGGTTGTTCACTGCATTGAGGGTGCAGATGAAGGTGCTGCCGGGCAGTGAGAGGTCAGGCACCAAGGTTACAGCATTTCCAGGGCTGAGCACTGCTAGGGGCTCCAGGTCATATTCCTGGTCCTCCAGCCCGACCCTGGGATTAGGCTGATGAAAAGATGCATGTTCAAAGCTGCAGCCAGAGACAGGAGGACCTGTGTTGCCATGTGGTAAAGCTCTATATAATGCCAAGTTCTCAGGAAAACAAAAAATAACGGGGCAGTCGTGGTTTATACCATCCAAAATCAGCATATGCTGTTGACCTTTAGTCTGTGCTTTAGTGCCAAGGCTGTAAATGAATTAATTTAATTCATTAAATTGGTTTCTTACTTCAGAAGGGCATGTACCCGAGAGACAACTGCAGTTTGCAAAGCCTGAAGAAAATACAACAGAGATATACTGCATCAATCAGGAAGGGAGGAAAAAACACCCCATAGCCCCCCAGTACCCTAAACAGGTGGCATGACATTACTGCACTCAAACCCAAAGAGGGGTAACAAAAATCACCAATTATGCTAAGGCCTGGCCTGCCATGGTCGAGGATGAAGCAGGGGAAGAGCACAGTGTGGGCCCACAGTGCTGATGGAGTTACTGGGCTGGGTGGGTGTAAGCAATGGCACTGTAGGGCAGCCCAGTGTAATTTTTTTCCTTTCCCAGTTTTTGTGGGCTTGACTGTGTAATCTTCAAGCTGCTTTTTCAAAGAGAGGGTAATGAGAAGGAGACGACTTGTTCTCTTCAGGCTGAAACACAAGCTATTTGTGTTAGGAACATGGCTTTGTTACATGATTAGTGCAATGGGAGCCCCTAGGCACCACTTCCCAGTACAAACAACTAGTATTAATAGCTCATGTTAAAATTGCCTGCTATTTAATAACCTGGGCCTCTTTCCACCCCGAGAAGCACATAACTTGCTTTGTGTTCCCACCATCTCCGCCCGTCTTCCCTCACTGGCTTTGGACTCTCCCTGTGCATTTCCCAGGGAAAAAAGGAGCAGGTTTGCGCAAGGAAGAAGGAAGAACTGACAGTATTTAACAGGAATCCCTGCAGCCCATGTCTGTGTACCTCCTTGCCCACCCCCCTTCCCCCCCCCCGTCACGGGGTACTTCTCCTGCATCTGATGCAAGGCGGCTTGTTGCTGCCATGTCTTGCAGTCTTGGTCCCCTGTTTTCACCCATGTTCTGGGGACGGAGTGACCTATTTCATGCCTTGCCAAGGAAGCAGCCTCCCTCCCTCCGAGCTGCCCCAGCTGGCTGAGACGTGATAGACCAACACTGTTACTCATGGGTGGGAGGCCCATGTGAGTCACGCTTCCCTTCGACCCACATGCGGGGTGGCTGCGGCAGGAGAGCGGGGAGAAGAGAGCGGGACTGCACCCCGCGCACGGCCACACACGGCACAGTTGGGCCCAGGCGGGAGCGAGAAGCAGTGGGTAGATCAGATGGTTCAGAACCATAAACAGGATCGTTTCCCATGGGCTGGCTGAGCTGTTCCAACCTTTGCCAGCAGCACTAGGATGGCTGTCAGGTCTGCGAGGCGGTCTCTAAGACACTCTGCTCTGCAGAAAAACATTACTAATGTTCCCACGACCGGAGCAAGAGAAAAGAGACAAATAACTTGGACAGCAACATGAAACAGTGGCAAAAATCTGGAAGACAGAGGAGGAGAGAGGAAAAAAACAAGAGGGTGGAAAGCTCTATAATGACTGAAAGAGCCCCAGATGGATACGAACCGAGAAAAGGCCAGAGACAGAAATAGTAGCACTAATTAGCTGAGCTGAACGACCCCACTCCTCTTGTACCTGAGCATCCTCCGCTGTCCTCAGAGCCCTGACGCTGCCAGCCCTGGGAGAGGAGGAGTGGGAGCAGGAAGCTGCTCAGACCTGGATGAACAGAAGCAATTAAGTTCCTATAGCAACGCTTAGTGAAAAATCCCAAAGCAGAGGCACCTATAGGGCTGGGTAGAAAAAGGTTTGTGGCTGCAGGCAGCATCCCCTGAGGGAGAACCACTAGAAATGTTTGCTTCCCCATCCTGAGCACAGTTCCTGCTGCACCTTTGCTGCTTGAAGACTTTCTGTTTCCATTATACGAGCAGCCAGCCCTCCCAAGACACAGGAGAAGTTCACTTTGCTTATTTTGCCTTGAGGCAGTTTTGTTTTGAAGACCTACAGCACATCCCACAGTGCCAAGGAATTGTGGCAATGTTTTCGCTAGCAAATTTTTTTATCTGGAAGGCTTTTGCTGGGAAAAGGCAGATATATCTCATCCCTGTCATTGCTGACCACTTCAGCCTCCAGTCAACTGCATCCAGTAAACTCCTTAAGTTTTGTCTGTGGGACCCCATGGCATGACACTGCTTAAATATGGCTTTTTGGATGGAGCTTTAAAGAAAAAATGGTCTGCATCATCTTGCTTCAGAAGCTGAACTTGAGCTCTCATCAGAAGTTTACAGATGTAAAAGAGGGCTAAAAACCCCCAAGTCATACCTTTTGTGAAAGCAGCCATCAGGCACTGAACCCTCAGAGTTGTGCAGTTCAGTGCCAAAGGCCCCAGTGCCCATGGTGAGGCTGGGGGCTGCTGCAGCAGAACCCAAGGGCTGCAGGGCAAAATGTGCTGCAGCATGTGTGGGCACTGGGCTTTGTTCCCTTCCAGCAGCAGTACATCAAGCTGCCCTTTGCAGCCATCCAGGGAGAAGTAGCGTGGTCAGTCCCCCGAAGGGCTGCTGTCTCCTCTTCACATCACCTTTGGAGTAGGCAAAACTCCCGCTGCTGATCCAGCTGGCAAAAGCTCTCCACTGGACACCATTACTAGGACACACCATGCCATGCTTGGTTTTTGTTGTAGGGAATTAAAGCAATTCGTGTCACTTTGAAGTTTGCAGTGCGGTGTCCCAGTCCAGGCCCACCATGTGGCCTCACTGCAGGCTGGCCCAGCGTGAGCAAGCCCAGTGGCACAGCTCCTACACCTGCCCTGTGTCCGGTCCTTTCCTTGCCTCGGATGCCCTTTCCTCGTCTTCTCAAGGCTGGGCTGCAGCATAGGGGAAAACCAAAAATACTGCATGCTGTTTTTTCCTCTCCTTGGCTGGTCCCTTGGAGATTGCTGCTGTTTTCTCCCAATTACAGAAAATGCTTGAAGCTGTGCAGAGGCTTAGCCACACAGCCTGGGAGGCAGCAGTGCCTTTCTTAGATCTGTGGAGTGCAGTCTTGAACCACTGTAGCACTTCTTGCTTACCCTTGTGCCCTGAGACATCTTAGGTTTCAATCTTAGGTTTCAATTGCTCTTCACCTGAGCTCTGCTTGGCATGGCCAGCCGGAAAGTGCCGGGCTCCAGTTTAGCCGGAGCATTAGCAGAGAAAGGGAAAGCTGGAGCATCCGCCAGCAAAATGTAATAGGGAATCCCCTTGCCCCCATCTCTGCTGATGCTAAAGCCAGGGCCTGCCTTTCCTGCTTGAAACAGGAGTGGGGGTTGGGGTCGCCTGCTGCAGGGTCTGCTCTGCCTTTAGCAGCTCCCATAGTTTCAGTAGCTTGTGTGCCAAGCTCTGCTTAGAAGCTCTAGTGCAAAGAGCCCCATTCTGCGGAAACCCCAGGAGAATACAAAATCCCCTTGGACTTTTCATTGTGGAGGAGGAGCTGGTCAAAACCAAAATCAACAGTCCTGAAGCAAATAGTGCAGGCTTTGATCTACCCAGTTAAATATGAGCCCTGGTGAACTGGATCCTCCTCTCTTTGTGCATGTTCTCAAACAAAGTATTTTCCTTCAAGAGAACAGGCTGCAGACTGGCAAGCTTTCTCTTCTCCTGCCCTACACCAGATGATGAGTTTTACGACAACATTGTCCTGGCTTAAGTCATCTCATGCTTGGCTGGCCTTGTGCTAAACTTAAAAATGGAGAGCCTCAAAACCCCAAATGTTGTTCCCAGTGTGCCCTAGACAGTGGCATTGCTCAGATTTGCTGGTGCCACTGTGTTTGCTGAGCATAAGTATTTGGTCAGTCTTTTAACTGGTAAGTGCTGGTCTACTGCAATGAAAACATCAGATTTAGAGGAAGAAAAACAAAAGAAAAAGACAGCATTCAGTAATTTTAGAGACACCACATGCATTCAGCAAAAATGGAACCAGCCCATTTTCAAACTAGGGGTGTCCTTGAAAGCTGTAGCCACATATGACCACCTCAGGGCTGGCTTCAGGGCTAGCACTTCCTCCTCTGCCCAGGGACCATTTAATGTTTTTTGCAATACAGGAGGGCTCCAAAAAGCACATCGGAAGCCCTCAGGAGTTGAGCACCACTGCTGCTCACCACTGGTTCAAGGAAAGCTGGACTTTGGTGCCTGGCTTTCAGGTCCTTCCCCAGGTAGCACAGCTGGGACAGGGAGCTGACCTGTGCCACCCTGACCCTGGGTCTGGAAAACCCCAGCTTAGGTCAGGGGAGAAACAAAAGAAAAACCTCCTGAAAGGCAAAAAAAAGGGCAAAAGTGAAACGATGAGCCAGTTGCTTACAAGGAAAATCCCCCAGCTGCTCTGTGGGTGGTGTGGGAGCACAGCCCCATGACCGCTGGGAAGTCAGGGCCCTTCTGGACAGCTGTGGGAGCCAGGGGCATTGCAGTGGTGGTGTCCAAGGAGCACATGTCCTGCACAGCCTGGCCTCCCCAACCAGCTGCCTTCCCTACAAGTTAAAGTCGGCAAAGTTCTGGGGTCCCTGTGCAGAACCCCTGTGCAGGAAGCAGCCACAGGATTTGAGAGCAGGAGGGAAGGGGTTCACCTGGCTCCTGTCCTTCCACCCAGGACTGGGGCTGGGTGCCTGGTTTGCTCTGCAGTACTGCTCACTGTGCTGTCACATCTTGCTCAGTCTCACATGGCCCCTTGGCTCCATCACACTTTGGCTTTCTAGCTTCTAATAATCCTCTTCCAGTATTCAATGCTCACCTCCGAGGACTCAGCAGCGACCCTGTCTGCCCTGGATGTGTGTTTTCCCTTGTGCCACAGCTCACATGGTTGGAAACAGCGGGGAAGAACCATCTTTGTGGCCGAGGTCCCACGGCTGTATCAGCAATCCAGTGCTGCCACGCTGTGGGAATCACGGCTCATGTGTGGAGCTGGCCTGGCTGCAGAGACATCCCACTGTGGGCATGCCACTCCATCCACGGGCTCTGCTGGGACCACTGTCCGCCTGTGAAGGAAGTTCCTTAATTGACTGACTGAGGCTGTAATGCAGGGTAATGATGAGCTTCTTGCCCCCACTCTGGGCTGGCTTGTAGTCTGCAGCCAAGACACAGAGCCATCACCTGTCGAGGCTTCAGTCATGTTCCTAGGACTGACACCTCTCCAGCCTCCACCACCACTTTCCTGCCTTACTTTTTGGATGGTCAAACACCAGGCAGAGTAAATCCCACTGGAGCATGGAGAAAGGTGGTGTAGATGGTCTGGCTGGGGAACAAGTGTGTCATTTTGGCCTGTCATCACCCTTCCTCCCTGGAAGCATCCAAACAAGTGAATGAGGCATCCCAAGCAAACCCCCTGTTGCCTTTCAGTAGCAGGAACAGCAGTGACTCTGCCGCCAGGATGAATTTGGCAGCCATGGAGCAGATTTTTGCATATGCTCTAAACAGTATTTGGATGGCAAGTAAGGACAAAAACAGCTTTGCCCTTGAAAGCAAACTACCTGAGCTGGCTGCTGGCACAGGTAATTAATAGCAACTGCTTTACATAAAGCAGCAGGAGGAGCAGTCCATTTTCCACAGCTCCTAAACTGGCCTGGTGGTGGCACTGGCATTGGGACAGAGGGCCCACGGCTGGAGGACCAGCACTGCTCACAGCAATGCCCACAGCACAATTTGCAGCCTCTTCCTGAGCTGCACAGTGCTGCCCTCAAAGAAAAACCACCAGCCGTGGCCAGCTCAGCTTGAGAAGGCTGATGGGCCGGCAGCCCAAAACAGTGTGGAGTTTCCATGGTCAGTTATTGTGCTGGCATGGCCAGGAGCTGCTATTATTAGATGGCATATGAATCACCAGCACGACTGGAATTAGCAGCCTCAGCCTGAGCCGAGCTGGGCACTTATTGGAAAAGCCTCATTTAAGGCCAGCCAAGAGACAAAAGTGGACAGGGCTCAGAGAAATCGCTTGCCCAATGCCCACTTCAACCCTGGCTGCCACCTCTTCCAGCTGAGAGGGAAGCTCCAGCTCTGGGGGTCTCCCATGGCCCTGACGGTGTGACAGGGGAAAGGAAGGATCAGGAAAACTACATCCCTGTTCATGCACTGCCAACCCCATGCAAAACATAGCTAGAGAAGAAAAACTATGGGGGATACAATCTTAAATCATGATCTGATGGGGTTGGTTAAAAGGTCACAGCCTGACAAAATGTGCAGGTGAAGGGCTTACAGCTGCCATGCCTGTGCCTCAGCCTGATCTGCTGCAAAGGGACATCAATGCGCAACACAAGCAGATGCTGAGCAGGGCAACAGGGCTCTGTGGCTGCAGGGCCCAAACTGGCAGATTACTGGGAACTCACTGGGTGCAGAGCAAAAGATAGAAAAGAAGGAGCTGGAAACACATTTGCTTTTCTGGATGGGAAAACACTGATGCCCTTTGATTCCTGTTTTGACTCATTTAAGCCTGGAACTGCAATAAGACAGCCCAATAAGTAACATAACTTGCAGGAATTGCAGCTGCTAAAGTTTTCCTTCAGTCTCATCGCTAGTCATTTCCCCATGTTGCTCCTCATTTACTCTTTTGCAAATGAGATAAAGTCCAGTCTCCATGTTCTCTGGTATGGTTGTGAATCAAATGCATCAGCAACAAAGTTCAATCACCAGAGCTGTGCTGTGAGCTTGCTTCACCCTGAGCTTTTCCTACCAAATTAAAATAACACACTATGTCATCTTTTCACAGGACATGAAATAGAATTTCGTATGCATTGCAAAGTCACACCAAGGCACATTGTGGAGTGGTGGAGTACACACAATTTCTTATAGCCTAACAAAGGAGCTTTTATTTAATAATGAACTATTACAGCACAGTACAAAGACTTACTTTGTTCAGTGACTAGAAATTGTTTGCAGATTTTTCCAGCCACTGGGAGCTGACAGTTCACTTAGGAAATCAATTCTTAAAGCTAGAGTGCCTACATGCCTGTTTGGCTCTTGGAGCACTGCAAGCCCAGAGCTGCACGGGGTCCAGTCCAGCTCTCTTTTTCCATGGACTGAAATAGTGAAACATTTTTGAATGTATTTCTTGGTGGAGGAGGCAAATCCATGGTTTCAGCTGTTTCTCCCTCATCACCTTCAGGAAAGCTTAAAGCTTCTAATCCATACTGCTGAAAGCAAGGGATGAGAGGATGAACCTCAGAGCAAAATGTTGGACCTGGTTGCTTCAGTGTGAGGCACCCTCTGTGAGGGTGCCACAGAGGGCTCAGCTGCATGTGGGGTGGATTCTTAGCTCTCTGAAGCAAAAACTAAAAATATCCATATCCTGGTAGAGATGATAGATAGAAAACAAGGTGTACAAGGACTGGGGTGATGCACTGCAGTGAGGAAGGGTTTCCACCCAAGCAGAGCTAAGCACTGTCAGGAAAGAACTGGGATTTTCTCCCCTTCCAATCTCTTCCTCTACTTCTATTAATAGGCATTAGTACCAAAGCAGCCATGAGGTGCAGGCACACAGGATCCCTGGGAAACCCATCCCATGCATTAGCATCTCTGGTGAGGGAGGTGATGATCTGGGACAGCTTGTCTCAATCTTGGAGCAAGTCAGATTGTGCCTCTTGGCTCAAACACATACATCACACAGCCAGGGTGTTAATGAATGAGGAGCAAAGATGGCTCTTTGTCCCAGAGCCGGTGGGCGGTGGGAGGGAACAGGAACCGGCATTCAGGGGGGCTGTACCGGCAGGCATTCCACCATGGGGTTAATGCAATTACCAGGCTGTTTTCTCATCATGAACCTTTAACCATTTTATTTATACCCAGTGAGCTTCTTGTAGAAGGGTGAAGGAGCAGGAGCAGGAGTGTGCTTGGCCCTTTAACTCCAAGTGAGGGCACTTAATGAACGTACTTCTCCTTACTTACCAACCAGTTTTCCCAGAAATATCAGAGCACAGAGGAAGGAACTGCCTTGATACCAAATCCTTTGGCAGGTTTAAAGGCACCAGAACCACAGTTCTGCCTGTCAGCTAAAGAAAGGTGATCTCTGAAAAGTCCCAGCACAAATTGCCCATGAGCATCTTGCTGAGACTGAGGAGGTGAAGTCCTGAGTTCAGGAGAGGTACTAAATTCTCTAACATCAGCTTCTGAAGACTTCCCCTCTTTAGGTCTTTCCAAAGAACATCATGTGCAGGTGCAAATATATACATATACACACATGTTCATTTGTTTGTCTATTTTTAAGCAAATTAACTCACTTTCCTGATTTTTTTTCTGGGAGGGAAACTAAAATCCTCTAGAGCACCAGCCCCCCTCTGTAGCCAACAAACTGCAGCAGGGAGTTGGAAACTTGGCATTTGGCCCATGCATTAGCTGCACGTTAGTGCTGGGCAGAACCAGCTGCAGTAGATCTGAAAAGCCTCATGTCTCCTCTGCACTCTGCTTTGTTCTGCCAGGCTCTGCCATAATTTCTGCACATGTCACCTCTGGCAAATGCAAAAATACTGTTAGTAAATAGGCTTGTTGCACATTGGGATGCAGTGGCAAGGAACTTCACAAATGCATTGCCCCATGACATGCCTTAAGCTTTTGTTTGTCTTTCAATGGTGAAAAAGGTAAAGAAAAGAGTGAGAGGGGGAATTGACTTGAAGTGGCTCCGTCTAACCATTTATTTACCTTGTGTGCATGCCTCACACTCTTACTCATGGGTTACAGCCATGGGTGCACATAAGGTCTTCAGGGTCCTCAGCACAAATCCCTCAAGAGAGGAGCTTGTTCATGACATGCACAAAAGCATTCTTGTTTCATTACTTTTCTCATCAGATAACAACATAACTCCATTGCTGCTTCCAGCAATCTCTGCACTTCCTTTCCCTACATGTCCCTGAAGCACACGTGTCATTGGAAATGCTCCTGTTTTGACACACAGCTCAGCGCGAAACCAGGCATCCGGGAAAAGGATACAGCAGAGCTGAGCCAGAACCCCCTGATGCTCCACAAGGATATGAAGATGGGCCTGCTGTACTGAAGTCTGGAAAGGAGAAGCAGGAAGGAAAGAGGGGCTGGGAGTGGGGAAGTAACTGGTCACACAGCAAGTTGCAGTGGTGTCAGGAGGGCAGTAACTTTTGCCTGCAAACAGAAAAGCAGAGGTACCTGATCTGGTTCAAAATAAACATAGTCTTGGCACTAGGGCGACATCCCACGGTGACTTTTATAGGCATTTTTCTTAGGCCATTTCCTCTCCAGCTTTGCACTCCTCACATCCTCTCCCGCAGTGAAACAAGCTGCGGGTGAGACAATTTACCCCACTCCGCTGTGGTTACTCAGCATTTGCTGGCAATGCCCTCATCACAGCTTGGCCCTTTGGTCCCAGATCAAATAATTTGGTTTGGACACCAGATAAAGGATGAGCTTTGTCTAACTTTACAGACCTACACTTGGCCCCTTTATTGCAGCTCCTTTTAAAAGCAAAGAAGAGAAATGGGCATGATTCGCCTGACCTGTTCTAGACACTGAAATGAGGAGGGGTGACTCTTAGATGTGCCTATGCTTCCCCATATTCTCCTCCATACAGGGAGCCTAATGTGACTATCTCAGATGGAGGCATCTATGGTTAGTCAGATGAATCCCACCCAAAATGACTGCAGCTGCTGGAGGAATGTGAGCTTTCCCATAATCACTTCCCTTCCTTCCCCATAGTTTTGGGGCAGAGAGAATTATTGGAACTGATGAGTCCTTGAAGGATTCCTTGCAATTTATGCAAAATCTGCTCAGAAGCATGTGTGTCTTCTTGCATCAGGCCTGAACACAGCTCAGCAGACTGTGGAGGTTCCAGGCAATAGGGCATTCAGAGGGCAACACAACACTCTCTCGGCTAGCAGGCAGCCTTAACATGGAAAAAGCAAAGACAGTAACAGAAGGAGCATCCAAGACCTCTCCTGGGTTTGGACAGCTACTAAGTTGGCCACATCCAAAGAGAAACAACTTCTGCTTTGTCCCCTGGCTCCTACCGTTACCTCCACCTTCCTCTTTTCCTTCTGCTTTCTTCAGTCATCTCCCTCCTGAATAGAAACTTTTGGGAGGCTTATTTCCTTGCACCTGTTTCTGCTGTGATGTAACTGTGGTAATAACCACTGCTGGACACATTTCTTGGGTTTTTTGGTTTTTGGTTTTTTGTTGGGTTTCTTTGGGTTTTTTGTTTGGGTTTTTTTGCTGGGTTTTTGTGTGTGTGTGTTTTATTGCATTATGGTTATATTTAGAGATAGGCTCAGATCAGAGCTGCGCAAGAGGCACACTCCCATGGTTTGGGAAGATCTGAAGCAAGAGGCAGACCCCTTCATCTCAGCTGGCCTTCTTCTTACTAAAGTGCAGATCCAAAACCCAAGGTCAAGCTGGAGAAATTCAAATACAAGTTGCAGTGCAAACTCTGTAGGTGAGGCCAGTTTGTGGTTGTGGTGGGATAAAGCAATGTGCAAAGACTTGAATTCTGCCTTAGCATGTGCTTTCTGCACTCCTTGATGGAAAGAAAGTCATTAAGGAAGGCTGGGAAAGTCAACTGCTGCCTTGCCTTCCAGAAGCAGCAAATAAGACAACAGAGAGATCAAAGTTAATGTCAATAATAATGGTGATGATGATGATGATGATAACATAGGACTCCTGTCCCTAGGTGGCCTTAATCTCTCTCCATGTATTTTAAGATCTCATGACCTGTATTTGCAGAGGAAACTGCATACTTGGACCTGTGGTTTGATATTACCTGATGCTCTCTACAAAATCATGTTTTGACCCCCAACTCTCATGGCTCAAACTGAGCCTGTTGTGAACAACTGGCAAGCTGCTCAGGGCAGTCAGCAGTGCCAGCACTGAGCCGGAAGGCTTCAGACAGACCAAGACACCACAGGTCTCTGAAAGCAAAGCTGCTTGGTGCCACACATAAATACCAGAAAAGACCAAAGCAGGAAACTGGCTCATGCAATGTTATCAGGTGATTTTGGCAGGTGATTCTGAGGCAGGGCAATTATCAGCAAATCCTCACAGAAGTGGCAGCCACAGGCAGAGCCATAGGCAGGTCCCAAGGGGAGAGAGATGTGCTACATCATCTCACAACTCCAAAGCATTTACCTCCATCTATATCCAGTGCTTCCAGAGATACCCAACAACACGCTACCTGTGGCCCAAACCCTTAGAGCTGAAGGCTGGGCACTACCACTGTCTCAGTTTAGAGCTGCATCAATGAGCAAATTGAGAGAAATGTAGATTTTTTTTTTTACCACCCTGACAGAGAGGAAGTGGAATAAGAACGGAGAGATAATAATTCCAATCAAATTTTACACACTCATGCTGGAGAGTATCTGAGCTTCTGTCCTGCAGTGGACTCAGGCATGTCTGTAAAGGCAACCCCCTGAGGTGATTTTGCCATCTCCTGCCTGTTCAGCATTGCCCACCATTAGGACAGATGGTTTCATGTCACAGCTGAATTAGAGTCACTTCAGTGGCCCCTCACTGCGCTGCTGTGATCCAGCATTACAAAGACATAACAAACTTTGCCTTAGAAAAGTTGACTGGATGGCACACTTTAACCCTTATAAAGGCTTTTATATTCCCAGCTTCCTTCCACAGCATTCCAGTGACCATGCAGGAATCCCCAGCCACCATATCAGCGGTCCTCCACAGTTTCCTCTTTCTCACTGAGGTGTGGACACGGTGAGACCACCTGGTGCTGCAGCCCAGGAATGCTCCTGCCTATGCTTCTGCCATCTCCAAGTCCTATTATTTGCTTCTAGGTTCCTAGGCTCAGCTGAGCCCTCTTAGCCCCATTGAACCAGCAGCTATTGTCCAGGCAGTTACCACAATGACCCCATAATCCTGTTTTCCAAGGCAGAGTCTCCTGTCCTGTAGGTACAGCCTGAACTCTTTGTTCCCAGATGTATTGCTTTTCATTTAGCTAAATTAAAACACATTTTCTTGGATTGTGACCATTCAGCCAGCAATTCCGATCCCTCTGTAACTGTAAACTATCCTTGCCATTATTTACTGGGCTGCAGGTGGACAGACTGAAACACTAGCTCTGCACAGGCTGCCCCCATTCAGCTCAGTGGGCTGTTGATGCTGTACACTAGTGACAACTGTTTTGGTGTCCGGGGAGAAGATTATTTCATGACTGACTCTTTCAGCTAAACTATTCATCTCTTCTGAGATTTGGGAGCACATTTGGGATTGCTGAAGGAGTAGCATCTTTTTCTCCACAGCCTGTCTCATCATTGAATGATAACCTCTCACTGCCTCCCCCTCTTCATTTCCTTTGTATATGGAAAATCACAGATAAGAGAGAGAGAGAGAGAAAGAAAATAGACTTACTTCATTAATTTATGCTCCGAGCCATGCAATGACAGAGCCACTGAACTGACATCAACCCCTTTCCTGTCCACCCCACCACAGCTGAATCCTAGCCCAAGCCATGTAATGTGGCCAAATAGAGAAACTGAGGCACAGGAAAGATGAAAAATCAAATTGTCACCTTCCATGCTAATGCACATAAACTGCTGCAATGAGGTTTCCTTTACAGCTCCTGGTACAATGTAGGAAGGTAGAGGTCTGGAAGACCTCTCCATAGCAATTCTAAGGCTCTAAAGCAAATACAGAGAAATTACATACATTTATTGGATAAATACTTTTTTTTAAAATCCTCTCTATGTCCACAGCATATCTGACAACGGGATAAGTATTCTTTCCATGCAACTCCAGTAAGGTCAACAAACTTACCCTAGGAATGAGTTTAATGACATTTGGCTCAGAAATACCCTGCAAAACCATTACTGCTAACAGCTCTGGCTCAGTGTGCAGGCACACCAGCTCCTTCACCCTCCCAGTGCTACGTAGCCTGAGTATCAGATAGCTGAAGAGGTGACATGGCTTTTCAGCTCTTCTCCTGGGCTATGGCACAGAGGAGCCCTACAGATCAGGACAATCAAACAATACTAAGTGATCTACCAGAGGTCAGATCCTGCTCCTGTAGGATGAGCCAGCAGGTCAGGGAACTCACCCTCTGTGACAGAATGTTAAGCAACTTCCCAGGAAAATCACTCTCCTATGACCACATCTAAACCATAGTGTTAGCAGGAAACATGCAGCCCTACAGAGCAGGCTTTAAACAGCCCACACTGCATCCTCTCGGCCACAGAGATGCATCCCAGCCGTGGCGTGTGGCTCACCACCTAGGCTCTTATCCCTCCGTTTACTGAATCAGAGGCTGGTGTCGTCACAGCTCGTGTTGCAGAGGCCACCGGGCCACACACACGTACCTTTCTTGTGCACGTTGCCTAAATCTCACTGATCAATGACTTCCTGCATGGTCACTGGAATGCTGTGGGAAGAGGCACATAAAATTCCCTGCTCTCATTTAGCCCTCCTGTCAAGGCTAGAGAAGTCCTGGCCCAGCTTCAGCTACAAAAACATATGAAATATATCAGCTGAGGCTGAACAGAATAGAAACCGATGGCCAGTCCGGATATTGCTGCTATTTCACTGGGAAGGTTTACTTCTGAAGCCAGTGCAGATGATTCATTCAAGAGCCCAGGTGCTCAGGCCCTCGCCAGGTACTAAGGTAAAGGGGGCCAAAGCCAGGCTAAAGGTAAATCACTACAAATCCACTACCTATAGGCTTAACTTGCCAATGGTTAAAGCACTACAAGAACAATGAGAAGCACAATTCATTTTGCAGCATTTGTGCTTTTGTCTTCTTTTCATGGCTCCATCTTGGGCACTCGTGATGAAGTAACCAGAGAATTGAAGGAAGAGGGAAGCCCAATCTTGGAAAGGACTTCCAGATTTTGGTATCTGACTTGATTTTAAAAAAGAATGGAAAACAAAAACATTCTCATGCTTCTAATGGGAGCCTGATTAAAAACAACAACAACAACGGAACAATTATAAGTTACTGGATCCTTCAGTTCTATGGAATCAACTTGGAAACGCTTTCAGACAAGAAAACCCAAGACAAGACAGTAGATGGTTAATGCCTTCAGAAAAGCAGGTTCCCTGTACAACACAAGTCTGAGAGAACAAAACAGACACAAAACACATTACTTACCAAAAAATTCAGCCCTCACTAGAAACATACAATTTTGAGAGATGGCTGATGAAACTTTCACAGACACAGCCTCCACAAGAAACTCACAGTTCCTTGTTTCCCTGTCTGGACAGTTTTTAAGTTGGATTTTCCTATTCACATCAAGCATTGTTTGCATGGAAACAACTGCAGGGAACTGCTAACTAGTAAAAGAAAAGGACAACAGTAATTTCTGTTGTGACTTTAAAGTACAAATAATGAGAGAAATGCCCATGTAGGTCTAAAAATCAGTAAAATACTTGATTATGCTGTTCTTAAACAAAGCATGTAATTTTTTTATCACTTAAAAGCTTATGCAATTAAGTCATTGTTTTATTTGACTAGAAATATTTGTTAAAAGATAAATGCAAGGCAAACTCTTATTCTCAACTGTATTAATTTCACTGTATGAATCTCAAATGGGCATAACAAAAATGAACCAAGCCGATCTGATAATTAACTCAAAGATTGAATAATTTCTTTCAAATACGTACATAGGAATTCTGCAACTTGGTATAGCTGGCAAGGAGACATGAGATAAAAAATGACATTAGGCTGGCTGAAAAACCTCCAACACCAGGATGTAGTAATCTCATCAGGAATGGAAGAAGCAATAAGACAAATGTGTTCTGGGTGCCACCTCCTTCTAGGGACTCAGACTTGAAGTTGGGTGTCCACACAGAGAAAACCAAAGAAGAAATACAGGGACCTCTCAGGATCACTTGGCCAAGGAAAAGGAAAGGTTGATTTACTCCTTCAGCAGTTGTTTTTTTTAATGCAGAAAAGAAAAAAACGTATTGGTTCCTACAGGTAATTTGAGTTTGAAATATTTTTGAGGTTCCATTGATACCACTGAGAAACAATCTAGAGTTTCTAAAACTAGCAGATGATACTTACACAGCAATTACACACAGAAGATGACTTTACTGTGGACCTCATTTAGGCTGGTTGTGTCAGGACTACTAATTGTGATGTGATTACAGTCTCTATGGGCAAAGAGAAATTTGCAAGTAGTGATTAACATACCCAACTGTTGTATCAAAAAGATTTCCCAAAGTTCCTGTAAACTACATTCAAAATTAGTTAGGATGAAAAATCTAAATAGAAAAAAACACGAATGAAGCTTGTGCAGACATAATAAAAATAAAACAGAAATACTTAATTCGGCTCCCTCTACAACCAAGCTTAAGCTAAAAACTCATTCAAATTCATCAGCAACTGGAAACTACTAACTAAATCGGTAACAAAAAAGGAGGAAAAAGTAAAGAATATTGATGACGTTGTGAAATGCAGAAATGCAGTAAGGGAAGCTGTGGGCCTTGATGGAAATCGTGCTTCAATATCCAGGCTTTCTATATTTAGGCAAAATAAAAATTTAAAAATATGTTAAGAACAAAAATAATCCTACCAAAACTGGCAAAGCTGATGCAGAAAAGGCTGACATAGTTACCTATTACTTCAGTATTGGAAATGAGTGGCAAGGAAATTATTTTATATGCAAAGGCAAATTATCTACCAGTCCATTAAGAAATAAATAACTATTAAAATTCAGCAACATCTTTTTTTGTCAGAGAGTTCTGCCACAGGGGTCTCAAGAGGCATCCTGCAGAGGGCTCTGCTTCAGAAACACCACATAATACCCAGCTGGGCTGTAGGTAAGCGAAAAGGTCAGCATGCCTCTCCTCTGAGCTGGGAGTAGGAGGTGGAATGGAGCAGAAGGCGGGGGCAGGGGACAAACAGGGCACTGCAGCCTTGCTCTCTGGCGCTGGAGCGCTGGCTTCGGCTGCAAGGCATGACTGCCAAAGGAGTGTTAAAAACCTGCCAAAAGCCACACAATAAATGGCGAAACTTCATCCAAGCGAGACACTTTGGGAGGGGGTTTATTCATGCAATCACAAAGAAGATTCAGAGGCGTCTCAATTTCTGCATGAAGGACAGAAACAGTCCCCACTAAATCTTTCTCCATCAAGCAGAGAAAGCCATCACAACAGTTCAAGCAGGAGAACTCAAACCTGATCAAATGTGAGAGCTGGCACCAAGTGCTAAGAATCAGGGAGAATAAACTACTTGAAGAGGTTGTGGATGTCTCTGTTTCTTGATGTTTTCATTAGCTTCAGCAAGGAGAGATTTCACACCACCAGCCACGGTCAGCCAAGTCACTCAGCCAGTCTCTCTAGCCTGTCCCTGGTCCATGGAGAAAGAGAAAAACTCCAACACGGGATGATTCACTGTGCCTAAATTCAGCATCTGCTTTGAAATGCCTTCTGGAAGCAAACACCTCCCCCCTGCCCCCCTTCCTACTCCCTGGTTATCAATGGATCTGAGGGAGACCAGGTGTTTGCCAGGTAAGCAACTAGGTGGCAAACTTCTTTCTACTTTTGAGGAAAGTCCTCTACAGAAAAATCAGTGCAACAGGCTCTTTGTAAAGGTCAGAATGCAGGCACTGGTGAAAATGATGCATGTGGCCATTTCTGAAGATCCAGCAAATGACTTGTAAAATTCAGACTCTGAATAAAACATTTGCCCCAAACAGGTTACAACCCCACCTCCAGACTTCACTCTGTCCATAAAGTATTTGTTCAGTATTGCAGAGAAGCAACTAACTAGCTTTCATAGGTTACTTCCAGTTCACAAATGGCTCCTATCAAAGAGAAAGTGAAACGTCATAAAATAATCAGTACCTTCAGTAAACAGGCAAACCCACTCTTGCAAGCACTGAGGCAGGAAGAACTTCTGCAACAAAAATCTTGAGTTAGACAGAACAAGGTCTAATTGCATTTCTTTATATCCAAGTGATATAACCCCTCCTTGGCAGGGGGGTTGGACTAGATGAGCTCCAGAGGTCCCTTCCAATCCCCAAAATTCTGTGATTCTGTGAGAAAATCTAGACTGTGGATTTGTCTGTGTTTTGATTTGCTTTCAGGAGGGACATGAAGACACTTTGTTTTCCTCTATTATTTGCTCTCTATGAGTAGTGGTCATTTTTCTCCATCGCTGCAAACATCTATATTTCTTCCTTTACAGCAGGTTTGCCAGGTACCTTTTAATTTATTACACTTGTCACCTGCTAAAGTGCCATTTATCAGCTGATGTCTTCAAAACTGCATGCTAGGGATGGGCTGTCATCCATCACTGAATCTGGTAAAGAAGTCACAGCTGTGCAGCTTTCCAGCTACCAGCTGCCCAGGTAAAACCTTAAAACCTCAGCGGACCCACATGCACCATGAGCCACACTGAGGAGCTTGTGGGGGGCAGTGTGGGCTGTGAGTCTCTGTGGCTCACAGGGCATGGAAGTGAGCCCAGATATTCACACTCGTAGATTGTCCCTAATGAACACTGCACATCGCAGGCAGGATGTGCCCATTTTATGTGTGGTGCTTGGAAAGGTGGCCCCACTCTTACTTTTCATCCAGTTCTACACTCACTGCTTGCAAATCTTTCTCTTGAGTTGCAGTTTAGTAGTACGAAGCTAGTCAAGGCTAAGGGCTTTGTCTCCATGCTAAAAATCTCAGTGATTTCACTCCTATCCATTTCTAAACTGATGCAGTTAAACCACGGAAACTCCGGTAGGAACACTTTGGCTGACTTTTGGTTAGCACATCCAGATTCTCAGCCGATTAAAGCTACACTAAATTAAGCATAGTGCAAAACTGTGCTAAGAGAATGCAGTTGGAACTTGCTCTTCTTAATCTAAAGTGGTTTACTAGACTGAAGTTGTTCATTCATGGCAAAAAAATGCAATATATTCCTAAGTACATTCACAGTGGAAAGCTGCAAAAACATTTTGTCTCTCATTCTTAGTCTCTCATTAAGGGCCGCACATTGATTATTTATTTTTTCTAATTTAGCAACAGCAGTAACACAAATTGCCTCCTTGACCCGAGGTAGTTGCCAATTGTTTAGTTCAGAACCAATTTCAGTGCTACTGTAATCCCCTGAACTGGAGAGCTAGAGCAGAAGTAAAGCTGAGCCAACCTGAAACTGTAGCTGTGCAAATGGCGCCAATCTAATTAAGTCATGAAAAACTGTCCCTCTGGAGATGACTCTCCTGCAGCTCACAAGCAAAAGGTGGAGAACATGTGAATCTGGCCACAAGCCCCAACTGTTGACAACCCAACTTACAAAGCATCTGTACTCATGCCCTTCAGGAAGAAAGATAAGTGGTACTCTGGGGAACCACATATTTGTTTAACTCTTTGTTCTGTACTTGTCCAGGCAAAGAGAAAATGTTTCATATTATGCTGAATACCATCTCAGATTCTGGCAGGATTACTTGTCAATATTATTACAGCCTCTTCAGTTACAGTGCTCTAGCAATAAAGTAGTTAGACTGGCTTTGAAATACAGAAATTCAGGCAATACAATCGCACTGTGAAAGAGTGCTCATTAGCCTTTGGCTGACCTTGAAAAATTGCGTTTCTCTCCAATTCTTCCACAAATTGCCTTTAAGGAGACCTCCTTATTTCTACCAAGTCACAAGGTTCGACTGTGTGACTCATGTTTTTTAGCCACTCTCTCACGATCAGAAAGCATGCTTGCCTTTTACACGCAGCCACAATTGCTACAAGGAGGATACATAAAAATGCTCCGACAGTCTTTTAATAGGGACATGTTCTTATTTATTTGGGATTTTTTTTTTCCAACCTCAAAAGTTTCATAATGAAACAGTTGGTCTTATAAAAAGTGTCACTCATCAACTCAAATTTTATGTGTAGGTCACTGTAAGGACTTTGTCAGATTGTGACTGGGCATGGTCGTAGCTGAGGAAGCTGAATTAAGTGTAATCAGATATGTCTGGCGGCATGAGTGGGCTCTCAGAGGGATGTGTTCTCTTGTTTGAGACAAATAGCATTGCCAAAAGATCTGACTGTTGCTGGACATAGGTCACCAAATATGCTGAACCCATATCCTGAATCTATGCCTCTGCTAACAACAGCCCTTGCAGCTTAATGAGAGATTGTCCAGCAAAACACTTGTACAAAGGAAGGGGGAGCTCGCTTCAAGGTGCACCTTGCCTCAACAAAGCATGTTTTCACGCCTCCACAGTGAAGGTCTCAGATGTCCTCTTTCCAACAGTACTCGGCACTGGCGTGCAGCACCTGACATAATTACCTGCCTGCAGCAAGGCTGGAGCCAAATCTGCTCAGCCATTCTTCTCTTCCTGTTGCACAGCAGATGATGGAGCGGAACAGTGCCAGGGGTGGGGAAAGGCACCACCCGAAGAAACTGCAGCTTGGATGTCACGATTCACCCAAGGAACTGGAGCCGGTCTGAGGAGCCTGTCACAGTGGGATCAGAGCATGGTAACAGACTGCTGTGCTGCACCTGTAATGCCATAGCCACGGTGCTCTTGGACAGCATCCTTGCTAAGCAGAGCCTTTGCACACTGGCACACTCAGCTTTCCTCGCGGGAGCACTGCTGTCAGCATTGCCGCAGGAGGGGTCCCTCTTCCTTGCACCCAGGCGACGCAGCAGCGTGTGCTGGTGGATGAAGCAGCCGCACAGGTCTAATTCCACCCAAAAGAGGGCAGTAGAGCTTACGGACACACAGACACAGTCAAGGCAATAGTTTACACTCTGGCTGCTCGACTTTCCCAACCAGCTGACAGAAAACTCCCCAGTTCTTGGCACAGGCAGAGCAGTCCACAGAGCTCTGTCTTTCACACATTTAGTTAGCCTCTGCTCTCATTTCCTCCCTTTGACTCATTAGTTGTTTTACCATCATTTCTCTGGAAATATGATGAAAAAAATCACATGGATCCATCCATGCCAGTGCTGAGTGCCCCGTACCAGATGCCTCTGTGTTACCCCCATCTATCAGTTATTCAGCTGCCAGCCTGTACACGCCTTCTGCAGAAGCAGCTTCTCAGACGAACTGTGGCTTGGGTGTAGTCAGGAATGGAAAATTGGATACACCACAGTTTATGGCAATCAAGCAATGTTCAGAAGTTTGATGTCACAGGAAACCACTGATATTGTGAATAATTCATTGCAATTAAAAAAAATCCCCAATATGACCAACTGGTTTTCTCCTATTGTAGCTGCTATGTTTTTAAGTACCCTGTTTGTCCAATACTTTCACTCTCACCTTTGACAGGTGTCGTTTACAAAACAGTATAATCAAACCCAAGCACCTGCCATTAACACTTGTACTTACCATGCTCATCACTCAGCCACAGGGCTGAGTGGTCGTACACACGAATGCAGGTCACAGACTTGAAGTGGGGAGAGACATTTGCTTTGTTTCCCAGCATCAGAGGGTTTCTCAACCTGGCAACCTCTGCTGTGTTGAGATCGTTCAGTTAACGCTGTTTTCTTGGCTCCTATGCTAAAAACACCAGACATACTAGCAGCAGCCAAGGTATTAACAACAAAAACAGCAGCAAAGACAATAGCTACACAAGTATAGCTCATGAGCTTAGCTTTGTTTAATGGTACAGGATCTGCACAGCCTCTGGGAGCTGGACCCAGAGCAAAAACCACAGCCAACTTTCCCTCCTCTACTGCCCCTGACAGTTGGGAATGACCCTGCTGAAGATCAGCACAACCCTTTACTCCTGGGTGAAATGGAACACGGCTCCAGCATGCTGTGGTGAACACCGGCCTGGAGGTGTGATTTCTTAGACAAAATATGTTTGGACAGAATGTGGTGCGGTAGGTGCAATGCAGCCTTTGCACAGCTGGGCTGATAGCATCACACAGCAGTCTCACTGATGATGCACCTCCACGTGACACTGTATCCCTTCACCAGGGCTCCAAACAGGACAATGAGTCTGCCACTGCCTGCGCTGACAGATCAGCATCTCTGTGCTGAGAAGAAAGTTCTCCTTCAGGCTAAATCCTAAGATTGGCTTTCCTGGGTGTGAGAAGCCTGGTTAGAGGATGGGCCAAGCTGGAATGTAGATGGATGGGTAACACTTGAGCAGCTTCATGTCTCTGTCTAGCGAAACAACCCTTTCAGAAGGGGTAGGAATGTCAACCCTTCACTGATAACTGTCAGGTGGTGTCCTTTAAGACTGTTTCTTGCACTGACAGAAACCGATAGAGCAGGGTAAGGTCCTTAAATCACAGATGTACCTGCTCGGAAATGATCTGATTGTACCACATGCACAGATCTAGCTGCCTTAGCACAGGCATGAAGCACTCCTGGGGTATCTGGCAGGACCTCAGGCCTCAGGGACTGGGATATGCCCTCTACTGGCACTCAGAAGGGCATTAGGTGACTAGGGCATTTAAACTGGGACTGTATTCTTGCATTTGAGCTAGACTGCCATCTAAGTAAAGAACAAAGTCTGTGACTTTTCCTGGACATAACCTCCTTTCCTGAGGCTGCCTGGACATACAATCCTCTAAGTAAAATCCAAAGAGCTTATGTCTCTTCAAGGAGAAAACCCTACTTGCACCCTCAGAGCTAGACCTACCACTCTTAGTGGTGCATGGTGCAGACAATTGAGCTAGTTCAACTGGTCACTAATCCATGCGAAAAGAGAAGTGTTACTCTTGAAAGAAGAGTCAAGTTATTAGTACTGCACCTGAGACAAGAAGTTCTGGTCCCCAGTGGCTCTGTAGTACTCCCAGATTTGGAGCTGATGTTGGAGTCAGCAACTGACACAAGCATTGCATGATGTTCATCTGCTCTCCAATGCCTGTATTAGTTGTTGGCACTTACCAGATATCTGCAGGCAGAACTTCAGCTTGGTCTGCAGCTTTAAAAGTGGCATAGGTAAAAACCTGTGTTTGCTTCTATTTCTGATTTTTAAGCATGCATGGTTAGATGTGCTTACTTTCCACTTACTCTCCACTTCACTGCAAAGGTGATCGAACCGGGACTAGAACCCCCATAGGCAGTATGATGCAATATGGAAAATCTGTGCCTTTTTCTCCAGAGACAGAGAAAAAATTATTGCTATTGAGTGTTAGGAGAAGATGAGCAATGTCAGTATTACCGCATCTGAAAAAATGCAAATATGAAATTCTTTCCCAGTGAATAGTAACAGTACCGTGCTATGCAGAAATGCAGGGAATTAGGCAGTGTCATCTCATGTGATTTGTACATACTTAAGAGGGAATTAAATCCTTGTGAACCTATCCAGTTTTACAGATGTTGAGGCCTGATTCGGCTTGTTGATGTGCCAGTTTTACATGAAGGCAACTCCACTGAGACCTGTGGAGTCATTAAGCACTGACAGAAGAAAGCGGAGACTCAGATGCTGCCGCCCTACTTGCCATGCCAAGAAACAGCAGGCATTTCCCAAACACTTCATTCTCTGAGCAACAGCAGCAGCACTAGCAAGGTCTTCTACGATTGGCGTTGCCCATAGCCTTACCCTTGAGTCCATGGGGGACCATCTCCAGGAGCAAGAGGTCAGTAGTTTATCTACACCTGTTCTGGTTTGGACCTCCTTGCAGTATTACAAGGAGGTCAACATCTGCATTCTGCCGTTTGCGCATCATCCCAGCTCGCAGGCTTTGTAAGGGTGCTTTGCTGTACCATTTGGTGCCCAGATTTCTCCTCCCTCTTAAATTACTGTCATATACTGCAACCACTTTAATTCTGGAGCTAATGCAGCACCTTCTCTGCTGAAAGGCTCTGTTTCCGGTATCCTAATTGCAATATACCCCATCGTAATCATTATCACCCCACTGAGGGATTGCCTTTTCACCACGTACTGGGCCATATGTTCTGGTTTACAGTGGTGCTACACCCCTGACCTTCCTCCTCATTTCTGCTGTCAAGAGAAAAGTCAAAGTCAAAGAACATTCTTTACGTAGGCCCTTCTGAACCTCCAGGGACCAGAGACATGAGGGCTATGAGCATCCCTCCTCTGTGTGTGCAAGGATTGCTGCTGCACCACGCATGAGAAGTCAGGCATTATGCTGGGTGCAAACCACATTCAATGCCAAGAGCAGCCTTTGAGCAAATGGAAGTCTGAGCATCTACTTCATGCCCCATGCATAGAGGAAGGGCGGAGCAGGCTACACCGGGATGGGAAAGTGGTCTGTGTGATGCTGTGGGTTTTACATGCCGACAGATTTTACTTATGCAACTGCATTGGGTCTCCCCATGTCCTTGCCCTTGATTAACTTTTAGAAAAAGAGTAGGTGTAGGGATGCATAAAAAGCTAAATGTGTGCACACTGTGAGGAGGATCCACGCTTCACTCATGATTTATGCTGTTCCTAAGGAGCAATTTGGCAGCCTTGCAGCCATGCAGGCTGGTGTCCATGCTAGCCCTTGTGAATGCAGCCTTGCAGTCTTTTCTTTTCTGGGCCTTGGAATCAAGCCATGGGTGCTGGGAGAAAAGATTAGGTTTCCTCTTTGTTGTTTTGATATTTTCCTATGAACCCACCCAACTTTGCAACATTGCAAAATGAAGGCATTGCCAATTTTTATTTTTTGTGTCCTGCTGAGGGGAGGGACAGAAAGAGCTGGGTGAGATTAAACAATGGAAATTAGAGTGGAATGGAGGAGTGGGTAAAACAAGAAGGTTGAATTTATGAAAAGCAGGACCAGGCTTGGGAGAGAACAGACCTTATAAGTGTTTAGACGTCTTATAGCTGTGCTACAAACGCACCAAGAACCAGCTCAGTACACAGAGAAAGAACGGACAGGTACAGAGTTGCTAACAGAGCTTTTGTAAGCTGCTATTCAACCTCAGGCACAAACCAATGACTTCACCTTCAGCGAAAAGCACTAAATGCAGGTGGGCATATGTGTAAATTGAATTGCCAAAAAAAAAAGTAGAAAAGCAACCCTTGGATTAAAAATGACAGCATAACCACACCAGGTAGTCCTAGGGAGTCTGGCAAACTCTGCAACTGCTTTGAGTTACTCTTGTCCCCAGCCGTTCCCCGTTCAGTGTGTGGTCCTTGGCTGGGACGGCTGTGCCACTGATCTCAGCGCTGCCAGGCCTCCGGCTCACTTGCCTGTTCTCCCCTGTTGTGCTCTGTTTCATTATAATGGAGTAATACGGAGTAGTGGTTGAAGTTCAGCTAAAAAAAAAATCAGAGGCTTCGATATTTGACAGCCCTGCCTGGGATGGACCAGCAGGACCCTGATTTCTGGGAGGTGATCAGTACCTTGTCTTTACGAATTTTGTGCTTGAAGGGCTTCTGGGAATCCCATAAGATGGCTATGTCCTTCTTCACCACCAAAATCCATTTTAAAACACAGCACTCATTTTCATGTTTTCATAACGCCTCATTTGCAGGCATGTGATTAGACCTAATTAATGCTTGTAATCAATGAATGCTTAATTGCTTCCGGTGAAAAATGCTGGAGAAATGCAGAACACTGCATGACTGAATGCTCTTTCACTGGCTAATGGATCACTCTATTACTCTTTTAGATTCTGCTTAAGCAGGCAAAATATCTGTGCTGGTGTAAAACAATCCTGCATTGATCTCTCCAGCCAAGTGGGGTCTTTCCAGTAATTAGAAGGGTGGTGACAGGAACGGACTTAGCTGTCTGGAGGACAACGGAGACTGGAAAGAGTTTGGGGTTTTTTTGTTTTTTTTTTTGTTTTTTTGAGTTTTGGGGGTTTTTTTTTTTTTTTTTTTTTTTTTTTTTTTTAATTTGAAAGCTATGCAGCAAATAGAAAGGAAAAGACTGGTTAGGTCTTTTGACTTTTAGCTGTAAAAAAAATCATTTAACATTCTCTGATAAGCCTCTTGATTTAAACAGAGAAGCAATTCCTGCTCCCTGGGAGTTCCATTTGAGTGAGTCTGGCCCCAAAACTTCACAGGCTCAATTCTCTGGAACCAAATTCCAGGAAACATTAATATGTGGATGATGCATCTGTAACAGATACAAAGGGGAGAGTGGAAACATTTGGCAACTAGGAGCTCAAATAATTTATAACTCCAGCTGGTACTTCTCTTTTTTCAGGTGAAATGTCTTGAGGGGAGGAGGAGAACCTGTCAGTGGCATGTTTTGCACTATGTCTTGCCTTTTCTTCATATTTAGGCTTTCCCCCATGAACTATTCAAATGAGGCCAGTTTCATGAGCACAGAAGACCAGCACTACTTTGGTCTGCTCTCCAACACCCTGCACAAAGGCTTCCAAGGAGCATTCTCACTGTGTTTTTCTGGATTCACATTAGTGTGCAAGAGAGCAAACTGCAACTAAGTCCCTCTGTGGCCTCTAGGGACCACACAGATGTGGGTCCTGATTGTGTCTTTCTGGATACTGCCAGAGCAGAACCATTTATCCAATGCTAAGTATCCAGAGGGCACAGATCACAGCAGATTTTGGGAGGGAACAGAGGACCACAGGGATCCCCCTGCATCCTGCAGGCTCCCTTCCACTGTGATGATGTTGCTGACATTCCATGTAGATCAGTAGTGAAACTTTTCCATAGAAAGAAAAGGGCATTAAAAAAAGCAACAGACATGAAAGTTATGAGAAACTGATTTCCAGTCACCTTATACTTCCAAACGAACTCTGTGGCACATCATAGCTCACCCAGCACTTGTTTGCAAGGCTGAGTACCTACAGGAGCAACAGCATCAGCACATATAAACCTTGGATAGCAAGTGAAGTTTCCACAATCCAGCCCATTGTCTCTTTAACTTTATGGTCTGTTCAAATGCTCAGGCTTGTGCTCCAACATAAATACATTGACTGAATTTCCCTCCCCCTACATTACTCCTCTTGAGCTGTAGAAGATTATAGGAAATAGATAAAAAACTGCTTGTTTCTTTGACAAATGCAAGGCTTAAAGACCACCCTCTGCTCTTGAGCAAAATCAGCTTATCTTTACCCCAAAAAATGTTTTTACTAAATATGAGCAATCATTTGTGTGTGGCCTGCATGAGACGCTCAATTCATCTTATTAGAGGTTATCCTTTGAGGAGCTTTAAAAGGAAATGCATTGTTCTTAATTATTCTTATCTCAACAGCTGTATAATTCCTGGGTTTGATTTTGAAAAAAAAAGAATAAGCAAAGAATGATTATACTGAAAGCTGGAGATGGGTGTGAACCCAGATTGCAGAGTTGAACCTCAGCTCTTAGTCTGTGCTAAACTGTCTTCCTCTTTTCCTTCAAGAAGGTGTGTGTCCTTTCTCTTCTTTCAAAATTAAAACATGAAACTGTGCTGAAAACAACAGAAAATCTTAGAAGAATAGGTTTCATCTCTCTTTCTGTTTTTAAACTTGTACTAATAATGTTTTTTTGTTGTATCAGAAAATGGTAAACAAGATTGGTGAGGAAACACTCCCATGTCATTCTTGCACCCCAAGCTACACTGAAAAATTTTGTAAATGCTTCCCTCAGAAAGGCCCAAACTCAGGAATTCTTTTCCATTCAGTTAAAATTAAAAAAAAAAAAAATCAAAGCAAATTGAGATTTGGGTGAAATTTACTACCATGCTAAAAAGCCGCTTTATGTTGGTTAAATATTTGCACAAAAAGTGACATTTGCTGTGATGCTGTACGGTTGTCACAAGCTGCTAACCACTTTGAAGTGGAGCAGCACATAATGGATCGAATTCTCTACAGAGTCCAGTGCCAGAGTTTCAAGTGCCTGGCATCTCGCATTTGGTCCAGATTCTCTGAAGTGGTCAGCATCCAGCAGCTTCTATTGTGACAATAAGTGGAAGATGTTTTGCAAAAGGGCTTAGCTACCAAGCTGCTGAATTCTTCTGAAAAATCTGGTCCAGGATGGTATTGAAGGCAGTTTCATCTGGTTTGATTGAACCAGCTGTTGAATCAGAGTGGATTCCTTGAACTTCTTACTATAACATACCTCCGCTGTAAAATGCTGCCCCCTCCCCAACAACCAGGTAGTTGGTGCATACTGCTTCCAACTGGTACCATTTTATCATCCCAAAAATACTTCTTTTTCTTCCATTCCGTCTCCTCAGGCTCAGCTCCACTCTCTATGTTTCCATACAGAAAGGTTTCTTCCCATGGTTCGAGGCTGAACCCAGTAATATTGAGAGGACAGTATGTCTCTCTTTTGGTCTCGTACTGACTGATATGCTGAAAAATGAGCACTGTTTCAAGCTGTGGGAGTTGGACTGTGCTAGAAGCATTAGTCCTTGCACACACTTCATATTGAGGTATACATGCAGTACACGTGTGCTGTGGAAAGGCTGCAGGCAGCTCTGGAATGACAAACAGGAACTTTACAGGTACTGAGGGAAGCTTTTTGTTGATATCTTGCATAAACAGTCTAATGGAGAGGTCTCAGTTTCCAGTTTCAACTGGGCTATTTAGGGCTCATGACATTTGAAAACTAGACTGCTTTGGTGCCACAATATGGAAGTAGACTCTGATTTTCAGAGGCATTAGAAATTAAAAGGAATTGGACACCACTAACAGCATTAGCTGTAGAAGCCTTATTTTATCCAGCTTAGTAAACTTTGGCCTCACCTTCCTTGCACTCCAAATTACCAATTTAAAGGTAATTTAGGTAATTTCAAGGTAATGGTATTTACACTTCTATACCAATTTAAATGTGTAAAATAAGTTAAGCAATTGCCACAACTGCTAACCACACTGCTTTTCTCTTAGCCATGAAGTAGGAAGTTGGAGGATAAACTCCTGTGTTTGACTCACTTCCCAAGCTTATCCTGGTTCCTCTGGATTGCATCCTATCTCTCAAGCAACAGTACTACTCAGCTTGGTGTCATCTGCAAACTTGCTGAGGGTGCACTCCATCCCTTTGTTTGTAATTTATGAAGTTATAAAACAGCACTGGTCCCAGTATCCCCCCAAGGGACACCACTTGTCACTGATCTCCATCCAGAAGAGTCATTGACCACTACTCTGTGGATGCGACTGCCCAACCACATTCCTTATCCACCGTACAGTCCATCCATCAAATCCGTCTCTCTCCAATTTGGGGAGAAGGATGCTCTGGGGAATGATGTCAAAGGCGTTACAGAAGTCCAGATAAATGATATCTGCAGCCCTTCTCTTGTCCACTGAGGTAGTCACGCCATCATAGAAGGATTGGTCTGTATTTTCCACAGCACACTGAGGAGTTCACAGATGTGCTGAGAAAGGCATGTGCAAAAGGTACCTTCTGAAGTGGGACTGTCACGAGGCCACGTAGGACATCTGGAGCCCTATGAATGTCACATAACATGTGACACTGTCCAGTATCTAGAACCTTCCTTAACCAGTTTCTCCTGAGGACTTCAGAGTGAAAAAGCTGCCCAGTTTTCATGGTGTATCACTACTGCACACTCAAGAGACTTGCTAGCCATCCAAGGCACTTGCTTTCCTCCCACAAAGCACATGGTAAATCACTAGAATATCCTGACTGCTGGTTGCTTTTCTTTTTTCTTTTTTTGTGGCATTTCTAAAAGAGTTTATCTTGAACATGCTACGAAGAACTTCTGTAGGTGTCTCTGCAGATATTTTGCCCGGTTAATCTCCAGCAGAGAGGAACAAGAAACTACTATCCAAACATCGGTCGTTCAGGACAACACAGTACACATTGTTCATGTTTCTCCTATATTTTTGTGTTTGGAAGGTATATTTTTCTTTCCCATAGTTCTTAAAATTTCAAGCAAGTACAAAACATGCTGGTTTTAAAAATCTAAATCTTAATGATTTTTTCATTACAATCATTCCTTGGTGTACTAGCTGCATGGTGATAATGGATAATAAATCAGTTTGTGATGGGAGCTCTCTACTGGCGTTCACACAGTTGTGAAGAGGTTCTGGCTGTTGGTAGGTTCAGCAAGGAATGGTATACTTTCGTACAGCCTCACACCCAGTTAATATGAACGTGCATGTGAAGGTTGCTTCCTGTCCACACAGCAACTACTAACAGCACCTAGACACCATTTCACTGTAAGATATACTCCTAGTTAAGCAGTGTTAGCTCAGAAGTCCAAGCTGCATCTGAAAAGATGCCCAGCTACTATCATTAGTGGATTTGGGTCTTCCTCCCTGAATGGTACAGTCTCCATTTCTAATCCCCAAACAGTGATGGTCTTGCTTTTATTTCTCATTAGTGAAAGGCTACAGGAGCAGTACAAGATTAATGACTGCAGCACAGCCTCACTCAGTACCTACAGAAACAGCAGCTGTTACCTCATACAAAACAATACTTTTTTGTATTGGTACTCATTCTACCTACACCAGCAATAGAGATAAGGACATTTACAGTTTCCTAAATTTCTTATCTTTATCTCTGGAGTCATTCTTAGTGAATGTATAAAGCCCCACTGCTAGGCATGAAACAGCGAGAAAAAACCCTCCACAAAGTTTAAAGATGCACTACAGCCAGATTTAAAAGAAACAGCAAGGGGGTATGGCAACAGGCCATCTCTTCCAAAACAAGCTCTGACTCCTATCCAGACATATGCTTCCCAAAGGGTGAAACTGCCAAGCAGGTATTGATAACAGAAGAATTGTTTTCAATTGCTTATTTTTATATAAAAAGATTAACATCTGCCACTGAAGAGAACCTGACTGTTAATGGGGACTTTAATGCACCATCCATGCAGAAATAACTATTCACCAACACCGCAGAGATCCGACAGGACAAAAAATAGCTTGACTCATCCAGACAGTAATTCAAAGCAGCAAAATATATCCAATCCTACCCAAAACCCCATCATGCATTTTCCACGTGGAAAGTAGACGGCTCCCACAGAGAGTATCTTGTTGTCCTAAGCACTTCTGAAGTTGCACTAGAAAAAGCTCTCTTCCAACAAGTTACACAATATTAATGGACACATTGCTACTTATCACACATATGCATAATTTTGTACAGCTTTGTACACTTAAACTGTTGCTAGTGATACAATTTAGCCAGGACTTGACCTGAGGAATGATTGAGAAGTCTCTGTACATGCAATGATCCCAGTGAAGGGGTGGGGGTGCCCTGTATCACTCATGAAAAAGCCCGTGTTGTACCAGTTGTCCTACATCCCAGCAAAACATTCAGCTGGTTTATAGCAACAGCTTGAGCACACACTGATTTGGGGAAGGCTTGTTCTCTTGGTGGAGTCCTAGAAGTGCCTGCCTGGTTCAGATTTTGCTGAAGATGTAATCCTGCTCCACTATCATTGGTCTCATTTTATGACCTTGGGTGAAGCATCAGGCTGATTCTGAATGTGTGCATGTAACTGTGACTATCATCCATCACACAGCATGCAGAAGAGATGAGAAGAAGTCACCCACTCTTCATCGGCCCAATGTTTCCAGCAGCTTATGGACACTCTGTTAAGTGGAAAGGAAGGACTGCACATTTCTGAACTAAGAGAATTTCTCACATCATAAACAAGAAGGATGAATGTCATTTTAGCAGAGGATACAGCTCCCTTTTCTTTTAATTTAGAGATGGGTGAAATAGCTCGGACAACATAAAGTCTGATTTCCTCTAGAGCCTTGAGGTGGCCTTAGCAGAGAATTAGATATAATAGACATGTTAAAGTAACTAGATCCCATATAAAAACATCAAAGAAACAGAAACACCACAGGCCACATTTTTAAAAACTGGCTGCCTGAACAGTGAAAGGAAAACTGTGTAAGCACCACCTCATATACCAAATATGCACTGATGTGTGCGAAAAAGGATACCCACATACCCCACCACCATTTCTCCTCAGGCAGTTGTCCCTTCCCTTACAAAAACCTGGTCTTGTTCTGACAGAAAATAATCAAAGCCATTGGTAAGAACATTTGGGTTATCTAATTTTGAAAACATACCCCTAAACGATACACTCTGCTTGAAGAGGACTGGTATGCTCTACCAACATGCAGAGCTGTTGCCAATATTAGCATTCGGGCTGGTTCAAATTTCCGTACAAAGCTTGATTTTAAGTACATTCATTTCTGAGCACTCAAATGGAAACACTGACTTTTGCAGGGCTGATTTTCAGTACTCTCATTTTCAAATGAGCCCTTCAGGATATCTCCTGCTAGGCCTCTCTCAGAGTCTGTAGACAGTTTTGGAAAGGTAACCTCAATCACATATTTTCTCTCTGCCGTGTTCCTTCTTACAATGCTTTCTGGGAGGAGTACCGTCATGGTGTAGTTTCCAGGTATTGCAGAGAATGGAAAAAAACTCAGTTTGACAGCATCAGCCTCTAGGCTATGCTGTCAAACTGCAAGAAGAGGGGAGAAAAGCGAAAACTATTTTAATGCATCTTTCCACTGTCTTCAGCTGCCTCAGCATGAGTATTAACTTTCTCCAGGGAGCCTGAGGTGAGCTGGCCGATGCTCTTCAGCCCAGTCACTCCAGCCCACAGCCTTTGCAGGGCCTCTGGGGAACTGCTGCCTGCCCTAGGCACGCATCAAGGGAAAAAAGATCAGGAGGATGGGTGTGAAGCTGGCTGAGCAGCCCAGAGGCTCCGGCCCAAGATTTTGCCAGTCAGTTTTATTGCAAACATTTGTGTGTCCCAATGAGAACACTTCAAAACACTAGAGCTCACACTGCAGGCAACAACTGCAAAGCACAGGGCTTATTTATTTATTTATTGTTATTTATTGACTGAAAATGAATTTGTTTCTACACCTTTTAAATGGAGGTGGGGCTGGGAGTGTGGAGGGGGGAAGGTTCGTGGTATAAAAAGCTACTATTTGCCCCACGCAGTGGAAGGAGTTATTTTTCCATCAGGAAAAGAAAGAAGCATCCTGAATTGGTGCACTGCAAAGCCACAGCAGCAGCTCCTGCAGGCTGGGTCCATCACAAATTGATCCTTTTTAAAGCTCAGGAGTCAGGTTCAGTGCTCAAAAAGTGAGGAGCAAGTAGCACAGATATGTTGTTCGAGCCTCTCTGCACAACTCTGCCAACATAGTGCATCTTTGCCATGTCCTGCAATAAGCTTGTTCCAGGCCCTGGGAAGAGACTTCTGTAATTTTCTCATAATTTGATTTCTTGCATGGATTTTTCTACAGCATGCCTCACCAAGGCACAGTCAGGGTTTCTAATCATGGAGCCTTTACATCTCTCCATGGTGTCTTTCAGATTGAGCAGGGGTATTATTTCCATTTATTCACATTTTTCAGATGCAGAGATGCTTTGCTCCAGGGCCAGCCCAGGAGCCTGGGAAAAACTGGGGAGAAGTGGGCTCTGGGTGCAAGCAGGGGTGTGGGTGAGAGGATCCTGGCACTGTGTCAGGATCCGTGAAGGTTGACTGGGAGTTGCCATTGCCACAACTTCATGAAAGCCATGTGGGTGCAAGCTAGTGCATCCCAAACCCTGACACTAGAAGCAGAGACAGCTCCCTTGATTGGTCCATTTTTAAATGTGGACTTGAAAGGCCTGAAAGGTCAGTGCTCTGCAGAGGGAATATTTGGCAACATCAGCTTTCAGCTGCAGTGACACCTGTCTGAACAATTATCTCTCAAAAGTACTAAACATCTGCAAAATTCTGAGGTTCTGCTCTTGTGTTTGCTCATCCACATTTATCAAATTTCTGTTCTCTTTGAATTATTGCAATTTTTAAATGCAGCAGTACCATCCATGAACATTCAGAAGAAAAGCGAAAAAAAATTAAGAAAATAACCATACTACTTGGGGGGGTGTGTGTGTGTCTCTAAAAACCAAGACTCCAACCCTGATCTAAACCAGACTGTTTCTTTCCTTTCCCCCATCTGTCTCAGAGAACTGGAAGGGAAAAGACTCCATCAGTCTTGGAGTCTGTAAACCTTTCCCCTCCCTAATATCCGAGACAAGACTTAAAGAAGAACCAGTCTGGAACAGAACATGAAAAACCTTCTGAAAAATGACTAGAGGCCTAATGCTGTCACTGTCCCATGTTTATTTTTCTTTCTTTGATGTCTGATGTCAAAGAAAAAATAATGTCATCTGCTGGAAATTCAAACATGTTTGCATTTTGAGGTAATTAGAATTAATGTCGGAGGGCAAAACTAACACCGGGCCACTCCAGTCTTTCCCATGTGAGGAAAACATTCCGTAATGACTTACATTTAATCTGGGAGCTGGCAGACAGTCAGAAGCAGTCCGGATTCAGGCAACAGGGTAATATTTCAAAAGAATTTTCTTGAAATAATAAAAAATAAAATAAAAATAAAATAAAATAAATATCTATATGTGCTTTAATTTATAAATAATGGCAGTCTGACTGTGTTGCTCTAGTTCCAGAAGGGTGTAACTCTGTTGAAAATCAACAGCTGACAAGGGTGTAAATCAGTAATGGCAGCCCTGGTTCAAGACCACCACTGCTTCCTAAGTACTCAGCACCCACAATTGCAGCCAGATTTTCTAAAGAGCTCAAGCCCCCATTCGCATTCAAACAAGGGCCAGATTTTTGTAAGTGCTTAGCACGCAGTTTCTCCCCATTGTGGCACTAATGGCAACATGCTGAGCTCTTTTGGAAAATTGGTCATACATGTTTGTTTTGGACCAAACCTTGCCACCCTTATACATGTCGAGTAGCATCTTACCCAGTGAGGAATCCTGCTAAGCAGTACCTCTCTGTGTGAGTATTGCTGCAAAAGGACTCTCTCTCAAAAGAAAATTGCAAGCCATGTTGCTCAATGCTGTGCTGGATGAGTATCAGAGACTCTGGTTATTACCAATCTATGAAAACCTGGCCTGAACATAATCAAACTGAACTGAACAGCTATGGGTTAAAGCTTGGCTCATGAGAAACAATTTGATCCTCATAGGGCAAAAAGAAAAAAAAAAGGTTATTTCTGGACTGAGGACTTTCATTTGAATTACTCAGCTGTCTTCAGGGGTTAAAAATAGAAAAGCAACCTTTTCCAGTTCAAAGAAAATAAATGGCTACACTTATCTGTGTGGGTAATTAAAACCAGCTGAGCTCCAAGAGCTGAAATCCTCCACACAGCTAGTCCTTACTGAGGAGTAGCTTCCTAGCAGCATTTGACATATTAGAAAAAATTACATTAATAAGGATTGCTCTGGGTTAAGTATAATGCAGATTGTTCCAATGTTCAAAGGCAGGTTATTGGTGATAGAAGTATGGAACAGATTAAAACATTCAAACACCAAAAGAGAAAAGCCTTTCTTTTCACATGAGTTGATTATGACATCAGCTGAGTTAAAAGCAGAACAAACGCTGTATTTTCCCTTCTGCAACTTTGCAGAAGTGCATACCCTGGCCCTTGGCATTGCACAGCTGTTGTGGCAACCTAAATGAGTGCAAGGATGGCTAATGCATTCACATGGTGTGTCTTGTGCTGCATTTCCACCTCATCACTTCCCCAAGAACCATGGGAACTTCAACAATTATTTTCCCCTTTTCAAGCACTGTAAATGAGTTTCTCTTTGTCTGCTTTTTCTAACAGGTCATGTGGTCCAACAGATAAATGTGAAAGACAAATGATGCAGGGCCATTTCTGCTGGCTGGCCCAACTCTCACTCAATGAGCTTGGGCAGAATGACTGTGTATGAAGAGACAGAGTGGTAAAGGAGCTGCTCTCATGGTGCATCTTGCTCAGCTGTCTGTGGTCACATCATCACTCCTCTCTAACTCCCTGTGTGTGCAGCTGAAGCCCTGGTCTTACACAAGTGTAGTTCAGTGGGGTAACTCTTGTTCTGTATTGTGGCACAGACAGCTGTAGTTGAGGTAGGTGAGTATCACATGCTGCCAGCCAGTGGGATGCCTTTCCAGTCCCTCCACCATGCTGTTGCAGCACATTCCTCTATTGACTTCTACTTGACAGCCAGATAGCAATTGCAAAGGCAACAGATTAGCTGGAACAAACGGCAGTGTCTTTCTGCACAGAGCATAACATTTTAAAAGCCAGTTTTTCTTCATGTTTCATCAAAGCAGCCTATAGGAAAATGAAATCCCAAACTTTGATTATAATCCAGATCATCAGTCTTTTTAAGCCTGCAAAGCTGAAAGTAGATACCTCTTATATTTACAACATATTTTCTTTATTTAGTTGTGGCCAAAAAAAGTAAAGCAATAGCATACTGTCCTTTTCAAATTTACATTGGCCCATACAAACAACTCCAAAGACAATTTCCCTAATTTGCAACTGCCTCCCAGGCCTGGAGTTAACCAGGCTGTTTTCCATGTTGACAAGACAAAAGCATCTCTAACAACTGTAGAAGCCTATTCCTGTGAATGTCAAGGCTGTACAAATTCCTGGGCCCTGAGTGCTGCCTACACATCAGATGTGCTCCAGCCACAGCCAAGCGGGAGGCTAGAAGACGAGGAAGAGGGCCATGGAATTAATTTCTTGCTGTTTTCTTCAGCCCTGACCTTCTCTGCTGCTTCCCATCTTCCGTACCCTGTTAACCTTCCCCCATTTTCCTCCCTGTCCTTCCAAATGCAGGGTTGCCTGTTAGGGGCAATATCAATTTATGCAGCTATGGGAAAGAGCTGAGGGCTGATCAAGAGCTGAGGGAGAATTGTATATACATGCTAAACCAAGCTGGGAGCTCTTCTTTTAGAAGAGCACTTGCCTATTGTCTCCAGCCACATATTTTCAGGAAAGGCTGATGAGTAGTGGTGCAAAATGGATTGTCAGGAGGTAAGTTCTGACAGAGAGGAAAGGCAGCACAGCTCCAAATCTCCAGGTCTTTTTTGTCTGCAAAAAATATTTCTCTCTGTGTGCTTCTTTTCAAAGAACAGCACTACTATCACAGCCTACCTTCTGCTCGATGCTCTCTCCCTATCTTGTTACCTCCTCATGTTCTTCACTGCTTCTCTCCTTTGTTTTCTCTCTTTTAGTCCTTGTGCATTTGCTTCTTCCAGCTCCATTTAATTTAGAGCAGCCGAAGTTTGCACAGCATGGGTACGGTGAGATTAACCAGGTTTGGAAAGTTCGCCTTTGCTGCGCACACATGCTCTGTTTTCTTCCCTCCACTCCCAACGTAGAAAAATATGTCCAAAACTGCTGTGAAGTTCCTCAGTGAAGAGCTGGCACAAAGCTCCCTAGCCAGAGCAGTGCCATGCCTTTGTCTTGCACAGAAACCCACACACAGCTTACAACAAACAGAATGCCAACTGTTAATAAGAATAAAAAATGCCTCCCCACACAACATGCTAGCACTTCAGTTAAAAAAAAAAGAGAGAAATTAAAAAAGATATCACACAAATCACCAGTCTTTCATTGCTTAATGTAGATGTATTGTACCCAAAACTTGTTTCACTTCATTTAGTGTGAAGCTGTGGTAAGTCCGTTAAAGCTGAAGGAGCTGCATCTGCCTAGAACTGGTGCAAGCCAGATCACAATCAGATCCATTACATCTATTGCTATAATATCATCACCTTCCATATGGTGCCGCAACTAGTCCGTATGCTGAACTGAATGTTGCCTAAAATCTGTTCATCTCGAAAGCTGTATCCATCTTAGGCTCTCTCATACCAAGAGAAGCACTTCCCTGCATCCCACAAAGATACAGGCATTGTCATATGGCTTCTGAAGAGTTCCAGTGTGGTAGCAGAGGATTCACCACCCATCTCCACCTACTTCTGAACACAGATGCTCAGATCAGGCTCTCTGGCAAAGAGCAGAGCTGAGTTTCCTTAGCAGAGTCTATGTGGTCTCGGTCCTCTGTAAGCTGTACACTGCAAATATGGTCCTTCACTTTTGCTAACTCACTCCTCACTTTCTCAAGGATGCATGTGAAGCTTAACCCTTTGAAGTAAAAGGTTTCCAGCTTCTTCTTCTCATTTATTACAAATAGTCAGTGTGTGGACTTTCTACTCCTGGTTAACAACAGCTATATCTAATTACTTAGGATATATACCTGTGCCAGTATCCCACCTATTTTTTCATACTTCACTTCATTTGGATGAGTACTCTGGTGTCCCATTACTTTACTGAATGCAAGTTTCCACCAAGTTCCTCCAATCCAAGAGTCTTCAACCCTGATCATAAATCCCTGAAAGGAGAGTGTTGGAAACAGGAATCTTTGAATGACCAACATGCAAATGTATTTATTTTCCCAATAAGATTGTCACACCTGAACTTCAGTTTAAATGTCTGATCTAATGGGCAGAGGGATTTGCTACTGTTTTTCTTGCACTTTTTGCCTCACTGAAATGTCCTCATATTTACTGTAATCAAGTTCCCCACTTAAAAAATATCAAATCTAAATTGCCAGTGATCAATACCATCCAGTGGAGCACAAACACTCACTGTCTGTATTAACTCCTGCTTTTTCCTTAGGGGTAAACTGAACCTCTCCCAAACTATGCATCAAAATGAATGACTTTAAATAGCAGTCAGCTGTGGTATTAATCAAGTTTCTTCTTAAAACCATCCCAGATGTGCCACTCAACCAGCTTATACTGGTTTCTGTAAGAACACCCACTGTTATTATTGTACCAACAGATTTTGCAACTTCCTTAATTTCTTTTAACGCATGAAAGTCTCAAGCTGAGATCTTTTGCAGCAATGAGGGTGTGCTAACAGCAGAGGGTTGCACAAATCTGTGCAGCCTTTCCAGCGGACTCTGAGGTACAGTTTGGACAAGGGCAGGGTTACTTTAAACAGCTTGCAAGCCCTGTAATGTAGCTGACCATTTTCTTTAGCCTGGTAGCTACTGGAAACAGGACAGAGGAGAAGGAGATGTAAACTTGACCTTACATAGCTGCATAGGCACATGAACACAGATGCGCCCAACCGCACTTGCCCAAGTCCTTTTTATCCATAGTTAGAGGGACAGGGAGTATGTCAGGAAACCTGCTAGAAAAGGCGAGTGGATAGGCAGGGATCCATAGCCCCTCTGCACCAAAGCAGTGAGGAAAAATGGTGTTTGGCAGAGTATGAGGATCCTGTAAAAGAGCTCTCCATCTGGGATGCTTGGGACATTCTGAGAACTTTTCTTTCCACCACCCTTAGGCAGTGGGAAATTACTACCTCTTGTGTGAGTGGAGAGGAAAAGAACAAGGCAGACTCCATTTCAGAATGCAGGAGGTAGGTGGGTGCCACTGCCAGCTTTGTCCATTCTGGCAGTTCTTTGGGGAAGTGCTGTGTGTGCATGGTCCAAGAAACACTGTGGCAGTACTCCCCTCTGTTGCAAGCCCCCACAGCTGTCTTGTGGATTCCTTGATAAAAACAGTCTCCAAACTGTTCTCTGTAAGATGACCCAATGCTCCCTGGATGTGAAAGTTGATTGATGTATTATCTATCATATGTTCTTGATCTAGTCTTTTACTGGCTTTGTCACACTTTAAAATCTGAGATTAACACACTAAAATCAAAATGGTAAAAGCAAAGTCTAAGGAAGGCCCTGTGAAATGACACTCTACATAGCTGAAAGTCTTTGTACTGCTGGTGTTTTTCAGTCACATCCCTAATACAAACATCAAACTCAGCTCTATGACATTACAGAAATCCAATAACAGTTTTTTACGCAATGGAAACATTTTTGTAGAGACTTACATTTTATTTGGGAACTGGCTATCTGTTACAACCAGAAATTCAAGTCAAAGCAATGGAGTAATATTTCAAAAATGATGAGAGCAAAACAAATAATCACATGAATGGTATTATTTTGCAAAACATGTGATCCTCAGTAATTTGTGGTTTTTGGTCTCTGGTGCTAAAACTGTGCTGTGTCTTTAATCAAGCTAATTATGCAAAACTCTCTGAAGGTCACAAAAGGTTCAGGCAGAGGCTTTTTGATGCTGAAACTCAGACCAAACAGCCATAGTATATTGTTCTGATTAGAAACGAAGCACTGCTTTCTTCAGACTATGACTGTTTGAAATTCCACTGCGAAATATTAGCGTTTATACCTTACATACCCTCAGACTGCTTTGCACAGTGCTGCAAAAAATAAAATTACCCTCTCCCTCCCTTTAATGTGGATATGGAAACAAGCTTTCTCTTTCCATCACCATGCTCTTTAAAAACATTACATTATACTTACAGCATTTATTTATTTTTGGCAGCCAGCCAGAGGAAAAAAAAATAATCCTCTTTCAAAAATACCCCTCCGTGTGAATTGGATTATGTTGTAATCCATTCTGGATCTACCCCAGGCCTGCTTGCCTTCTGGGGTAAAATGACAAAGTTTTGGATGGTCTGCAGGGCTGAGGGGAGGAAGTGGACCACCAGGAGACTATGATACAGCCCAGGTTTCTCTCCTACTCCTTAATTTTATGGCCACAAGGAAAAAACCTGTACACAGAGTGAGCTTTGTCCATCTGCGAAACACATGCTCACCCAGGTCGCTGCTGTTCCTGAGGTCATGGCGCAGGACAGTGCAAAGGGGTGACGCCAACCCTGCCTGCCACAACTGGTGTGGGGTGGGCATGGAGTGATCTGGGGGCATTTCCACCCCACCAGCACTCCTCAGGGCTGCCAGCCAGGTGTAAGCCATTGGTGCCATGCCTCATTGTGATGGCATAGCTACCAGGACTCCTGCAAAGTTTTGCTGTGGCTCTTCTCCCTGCAGGGCCACTGCTTGCGCTGTTTGGTTGCCATTTTACTTTGCTCTTTCCCTGCAAACTGCTACTCTCCTTTATTTTCTTCTTCCTGAGTGGTCTCTGTGGCCACTTCATCTGACTTTGTGGTGAGTTGGGGATCACTGGTGTTCTGGAAACCTGATCACCACATCTCTGGCTGTAGTGTAGGGACCAGAACTCTCTTCCACTTAAATTGAGGGCAACTTGATGACAAACTGAAGGGACTTCAGAGAGGGGAAAAAATGAGCCAGGGCTTAGATGTGGGCTGAAGGAAAATGAAGGGAATGGGCTTTGTACATATCTTGGCTGAATGATATCTAATTGGGCTATGATAATTCCCCATAACTCTTAGGAGGATATAAACACTTAAGAGGCAAAGGGATTGATTAGGACCAGAGAAGGGAGTATAAGTGGAATTAATTAGATGAAACAGAGAGCAGGAAGATTTATGCTTTAGAGTAACATTTCCTATTAATGACATCTACTACAGTGTGGGGTAGGATTCCGAGGAGAAGCAATGAAAACCCTGTTGCTCAAGTTCTTTCAGAGAAGACTGGACAAAACACTCAAGAACACACTGTAGGGAACAATTCCACAGTGACGGGGGATGGAAAAGAGGATCTAAGAGTAGCTCTTTTCCTTTTAATTTATATGATGACCTTATACTAGAGAGCTTTTTTTTTGAGCTGCCAAGCAGTCATCAGTAAAAGAAACATGCTAAAAGTCCTTCTGGTGTTCTGTAACAGTCCCATTTTTCCCTACTTCCCAAGTCCTGTCTATTACACATATACACTACAGACCTGATGATTTATAGCAGAAACGTCATCCTCCAGTCATCCCATTTTGCTGAGTTACTGCAGGGTCTCTGAACAGTGGTTATCTTGTGTGGCATATGAGCTAAAACATCACAGCACAGCACAGTCAGATGATTCAATATTAATTTCCTGGCTTTGAAGAACCAAAAAGTCAAGTATTCAGTGTCATTTTAAAACCATTTCTTTTTCCTATTACCTTTTCTTCACATACTCAGGCAACTGTGTAGAATAACATTTGGAAAATCTTTGCAAATAGAGTCTTATTAGGAGAAAGGCAGTACCAGGCATTATTCAGTAAAAAGAAGAGGTGGAGGAAGGCTGTCTGTATTGCAAAAGGTAGAATAAGAGAAAGGAAATCCTCACGGAGGACACTTCTGTACTGTTGACTTTGTAATACACACCATTCTGTATTGCATGAGCTCTATTTTTTGCATTGTTTTACATCATATACATAAGTGACACAATCTCATTTTAATAAGGGAGGGCAGTAAATGTTCCCTGAATGTTTAACCTAATAATTTGAGTTGAGAAGTGACAGCACAGATTGCCTGGAGAGGTAGAGGGTAGCAGTTGAGTCAGCTGCTAGAAGCAATGTAGACAAAGCCCATCTTGCTTTAGATGAGGAGAGATTAGATGCCTGTTAAAGCTCCTTTTCAGCCATATTTTCTTTTTTTTAATAGTATTTTCCATCAGCTTCTCTACAAAGTTTCCAGACATCTATCTGCCAAAGTATGTGCAGATGCATATAGGTCAGCTAAAACAAACATCGGTAGACTCTGAGGTCAAAATAGATTGCTGAGTTTATCTTTTCCTGTGTTTCTGAACATTTTCCAAACCATGATCTCATATGACTACAGTGCAAAATAACAGGCCCTTTCCCCTCTTCTGGACCGTAAAGGAAGGGCAGCTGAGCTGAGGATTGAGAACGAAGGTTGTAGTTCAGCCCCTGACCAAGACCATACACACCAGCTCCCAGTGCAGACAGGGGCACAGCTGCATGGCTTGAGTGTGCAAGCAGCAAAATGCACAGACAGGACACAAGGCATGCACAGAGAGGGACCCAAGGTCTGCTGTCTGCCACATACCCTATGAATTGCTGGTAGAAGGTGACTGATTTTCACAGACTCATACTAATGTATACTAAAATTGTTCAGAGACTCATGCTAGCACACACCACAGCTAATGCTGACTTCATTAAAGCTCTCCGGTCAATGAAAGCAATTGTGTGTTGTCTAGTGGTTGGACGGGAAGACAGGAAAGGATTTGATTCAGTGCTAGCTGTGCTACTGACTCATGGTTTACCCTTCAAGTAAGTCATTTGACCTTTTCATAGTTCAGTCAATCTGGCTGAAAAATTGAGCAGGAAGAAGGGAAAAGGACTGTTCTTACTGAAAACCACAGACAGAATCTGAGATGAGTTTTCTTAGGGCAAAAAGTAAGACACAATATCAGAATGAGAGTCAGGATCAGAACCTCCCTGGCCTTTTCCACTCAGGACGTCTGGTAGTATCATCATTATCACAGCAGAAAATAATTTACTTCAAGTATTATTTCTAGCTCAGAAACCAATAGGAAATATTTGGTGCCTGTGCCAGGTACACTCAGCTCCTGAATAGACTGAAGAACTATCTGAATGGATTTAATAACTTTTGACTTTTCTACATGGATCACATTTAAAGGGTATAAATAACCAGAGCAAAAACTGGAACAGAGATGGATTTATATTACTAATATTTAAAAAAAAATTTTCTGATGGGAAAATGGAAAAAAGTAGGGACTTAAAAATACCTTTTTTTCCTTGTGTTATGCTTTCTGTCGGATTTTGTACTATAGAGACCTAAAGAACATTTTTTTGGCAAAATACCAAGCTAAATACAAAGTGGTGTAAGTTCCTAATAATGGAAAGAAAGTTGTGGTGGGAAAGTGTCTAGAGCAGATTTTGTAGACAGAAGGTCCCTGAATTGGCTGCAGAAACAATTCCTTTTTCAGAATGTCTTCCTCATTTTGAAAATATAAATAGCTCTAATTAAAAGCCCCAACCTTTTCCTTTTAGTATGAGTAGGAAGTGGAGTTGTAAAAGACTGATTTTGGCCAGTACTGCTACGAAGTGGTGAAAACAATAATGACCTATAAGGGAAACTGAAATTCAATGAGGGCTGAATTTGTGGTTCTGGGTATCTTGAAAATACCTCTGGTTTTGTGAGAAACCTCTACTAGACCTGTGAAATCAGAGCCCTTCTGGATTTCAGGAACATTTGAACTTGAGTGAAAGGCCCTGACTCTGACAAATTGCTCATGCTGAGAATAGCACTCCAAATATACAGCACCACGATACACTTCTGTGCATGGGGTCTTAGGGGGAATCAAAACCCACAAGCACTCCATAATGAGGGAATCACATGCAAAATGCCAAAGGTGAGTGGGGCCATTGGATTCAGGCACCGTGAATTTTCAGTGGAAACTGAGTCTGCTTCCATTTTGATATCAGGTGAAATACTGAGACTTGATGGTAGAAATATCAGTAGAAGTGTGACTTTAGTATTGCAGCTTCCATGTTGCTGACTTGTCAGTCATTTATGAAGTGGTCTAAAAGAGACCTGCCTTATGAAATAATGGTTATATATTTTCACAACTTTTTATTTAGGTCTTCTGAACTTCTTTTCAGAAATCCCAGGAAGTATCTTGCTCTTTCTTGGTCTAGATACAAGGATTATCAGAGCTTTTACATTAATAAGACCCAGTAACTATGACAGCATTACACAATAGGCGTCATTAGTGGGGAGAAGCTGGAACGCGGAGATGGATTTTATCCATCAGGAGTTTTATTGTTGTAAAATGTGATACAGATAGGAATATTTTTATGAGTCCCAGGGATACCACTTCTCCATCAGCATCATGAGAAGAAAAGAAGACTCTCAACTTTATTTTCAATTAGGTGGTAAAACATGACCAAGAAGCTCTTTGTGGGCTCCTGTGTATTAATCACCATCACTGAACTGCTATGTTAAAAGACACAGAGGACATAACGGACAATAGAGGTCTGGCAAGATTTCAGAGTAAACAAATCTGAACTGAAACCTTAGACTTCTTTGAACTCAGACCTGACCTTGTCCTAAGCTGCATTTACATACAGAAATTATTCTCTTGGCTTATACACAAAAAGTCAAAGCTGTAGTTCTAGATATGGAACACTGTGAATTCTGATGGTCTGAAATTGTGACACACATCTGTATCACCTGGAAAGTTAAAATATTTTCATGTAGAGTTTGACAGTTGTCAGCATTGTAGGCATGTCTCATCTGTTAGACTTCTGAATAATTTCAAAAGGTTTGCTCTCAATCTGTGCAGACACTTCATTTTTAAAATTCCCCTCTGTTACTTCTTGTGTGTAGGAGACAATAATTTCCCAAATGGCTATTTTTTCTCATATGATGCAATCTGAAGGGGAATATTGTCTCTTTCTCACATGCTTTTACTTTGTTAATAAATAATTTCATACATTCAGATCATAGTGATATAGTAACTTCAAGGAATTAACAATTTGGTCATAAAGTACAAGTGAAACACGACCATAGTACAGGAAAAACATTTCTGAAGCAACCCCAAGATTTCTTATTTCTTTCAAGCACACTTTGACAGCAACATTGCATAAATTAGTTTACATTGCAACAAACAAGAGCAATTGAGCCAAGTACAAAGGAGAGATGCAACAAACAACTTTTTGCCATGTGCTGAGCTGGTCAAATGCAAGCCAGCTGCATGCTAGAAGCAATGGATGCATGGCAATTACGTGTGAGCTAAGTATGTCCTGAATTCTTCAGGCCAAACCATCTTTAGAATTCAGACATTTTCTTTCTTCCTTCTTTCTTTTCAGGCAGGCAAAGGTTTAATAAACAGTTGAAACTCTGCTGCAAAATAAGTTTCTACTGTTGTCCCCATCTTAGTAAAAAACCCCCTCCTTCACCTCAAATGTCACTGTCCTGGGCTACAAGTCATTACTCTGATTTCTATATAATCAGAGACTGACATTTTGTCATAAATTGCATCAGCAAAAAAGTACCCAGCCTTTAAAACTGTGCCTCATCTCTGCTCCTAGAAATGAAACTATCCTCTACCATCCCACCATTCTCAGTCCCTCCTTAAACTGGAGAAACAGTCCCCAAATATATCACCTTAGCCAAAAAGAGCAATCAGATTAAATCCTGATATTGGACAGAAGTAATTTTCTGCATGACCCTTGAGGGCAAGGCATGACCTAAATAGAAAGGGGAGATTCCTGATTTTCTACACAACCTGGTAAGTATACTTGGAAGGTCCCAAGAAGTCAGACTGGGAAGTTGGGTTGCTTCTAGTCACAATATAACTACAGGGGTATTTTTAGTGACTTATTTATTTCTCCAAAATCCCCCTAAAAAATAAATACCAGAAAACCCTACTGGACCTCTACAGGTAAACAGAGAAGAGACAATTTCTAGTAAGGTTTAAGAAAATTTGCCTGAAACAGCTATTCAGTTGGCACATCCAGCTGGCAGAATGGTACAGTGTAAGCTATCGGTACTGATGCGGGTTAGCCTCACTTATGAATAATCTCAGATCTGTGCCAATAAAAGATTTATCATGCAATGCTATGTCTTGTCCCCCTTCCACTCTGACCAAACAAAGTCAAATCAAAACTAATCAGTAAATAACTGTAACCTCGGTAGGGTTTCTCATTAATCTGTGGTTTCTCATTTCCCACAACTCCATCACTGCATAAAACTTCCCTTTTTACAGACGGTTCACTGTTTACATGATAAACATACTCCCTGCATTACCCTTCTGGACTTGCATAGCTCAAGCGTGAGAGCTTTAGTACATCCCACTTCCTTACCAGCCCCTTGAAAGCTCCTTGATGACAGTGCTTGGTGACCACAACAGGCAGTGAGTACTAATATTGCAGTACAGAGAATTTACCCCCACCAATGAGGCATAGCATTCAGTTTCTCCAGCTGTTCTTCTCATTCCTGGAAACCTGCTGGAAAAAGCCACTGTGGAGGTAAATGACTATCTTGGCAGAGAGGCACCACCCACATCTCAGAAGAACTGACTAAAGAGGATGGATCTCTTGCCCTGAGACTGGCATTGCTGGGATAGAAAAATGCTTTAAAGTATGTGTGTTATCTGGAATCTCACCAAAGGGAACGACATTCCTCTGAGGGTTTAACTGGGACTATTGACTCCCCTCGAGCTGCTGGCATGGAGGGTGTGCCTGCAAGAAAAGGCTTCATGCCAATGCTCACCCTTGCCTTGCCATCTCTGATTTCCTGTGCCATTCTGGATACACAAAATGATGGTTTGCATCTGATAGGCACAGCCCTTCCGCAAGAGGCAGCCTGCATCCCAAAGCACAGCAAGGAACCCAATCTACTCATTTCTCCCACTGGCACAGGGGTGTCAGCCAGTGTTAAGAGAGGGTGGATATGTCTGTCGCTTTTTCTTTCCTTCTTAACTAAGTAAAACATTTCAGGCAATAGTCTCAGAAATCACTTCAACACTTACCTGCTGTAAGATACATCACTTAGGTGATTTTGTCAGCTGTGGAAAAATACACTCCACCAAGTTGGCTTTTCTATGAGGACTTGCTAAAGATAATGCTACTGAGGTACGTATGAGCACCAGGAATGACTCCATCCCATCAGTCCTGCCTATTCAATAAACCTCATCAGATTATAGGTCTTTTAGCAATGTCCTTCCAAATTTACTTCTGGGAATCAATTGACAAGAGCTATGAGAAAAACATCAAAATCTACCAGCAACTTTGATTATACTTGTCATTTTACTCCAGCACAGGATTCGCTGTCTACAAAATCAGAGGGTTTATACTGTACACACTATTTACCAAGTTAATTTTTATGTTCCTCCCAATTAATTAACAAAACAGTAAGAGCCAGGACCCAGTCTCAGATCCAGGGACACCATCTGTCACAACCTGGCTCAGTCCCATTGTGTAAGGTCACCAGTCTGCTGTGAGTGGGCTCAATCCATGGGGTCCCACCTGCTTCAAACCCAGACATTTCTGAGGCAAATGCCCTCCCCTTGCACTCCCTGGGGCCCCAGAGCTCCTATAACTCCTTTCCAGGGAGGTGTAACCCTGCAGGACAGCCAGTCCACTCTGTGCTGCCCCAGGCTCATGCACACTTCTTGGAAACTGATCTGGGGCTTCAGAGGAGCATTTCCACATTTCCAGTTTAACCTCCCCACCAGGACAACATGATGCGAAAGCAAGGATCAAAGTTAAAGCAGAAGAATGTCTGAACCACAGACATGGCACTCTTAAAAGGATTCAAAAAAAGGAAAAGGATTCTGAAAAAGGGCGAAGTCCTGGCTTAGTCAACCCTTCTTGTGAATGCGAGGGCTGGGATGAGCCCATCCTTGTTTTCCATACACTCTCACAACACAAGACTTACCCACATTCAGCTGCTGTCTGCTGCAGTTTCCCTACCAGGAACCCTTGGCCCTTTTGTCTCCACTCTTCTGTCTTAAAAAAGAAAAAGTCCCTTGCAAAGGCCAGTACCTAGAATATGATCAGCATACTTAGCCCAAATTTTGCATCATGACGGCTTCTTACAGCTACTGCCAAGACAGGCCACCAAGCATACTTCTGAGGCGGAGACAACCCAGCAAGCTGCCTACATGATGTTTAGATGTGTGTCCAGGAAGACAGAAAATAAAGTCATTCTATCTGACCCAAATACACACTTAATACTCTAGGAGAAGGATCGCTGTGAGGAAGTGCCATGAGGTGCAATGTCACAGAGCAGGGGGTCACTGAATATAAGGATCCCTCTTCCAAGCTGTACGGCAATGTGCTCACAGCCCAGGGATTAAAGACTGGCAGGGCAGAGCCCCAGCATTACAGAGCTGAAAGGAAGATCTCACTTTGATTTGGCTGTATTGAAAGTTTCAGTCACGGGCTACAAATACTACAAGGGCATGCCTACAGATAAATGTATTTTCTGGATTGCACTCAGGGTACTTATTACTTTGTAAGATCAGCATGAGGATCTTCATGCTGGTTTTGACATCATCTGAATTTTTGTATTTATTTCTGAAACCAGTTAACTGCCTGGAAGTGTTCTAGGCAAGAAACAATGAAATTATCAAGAGACTTGAAAGAATGTTCTGTGATGAGAAATTAAAAGTAAGTGTCTCACTTACCTAGAGAAAAAAAAATTCTTTAGAGGAAAGCAATTGCCTGCCTTTTAAGCTGTGTTGAATTTAAACATACATCTGAAATGCACATATTACATAAATGAGAATGATGCTGAAATGGATATTATGAATACTGCACTATACAAACTGTATTTTAATGAGCTTTTTACTATATCAAGCAAAATGCACAGCCCGTATGAGCAATCACCTAAACAGTAATTATGGATGTACATGTATATGTACTGGCACATGTGCATGTGTGCATTTTTAGTAACAATTTTGAAAAGTGAGAATAATAAATATGAAAAAGGACATTTATGATGGATCAAGGAATGGAGATTCCATCCATTTATGATGGAGCAAGGAATAGTGGAGAAAAACTTTCCTCAAAGTTAAGAAAAGCCTTACTTATCAATGCATGTTAAATTGTCAGATTTTACATAATATTCTGAGTTGGAATTGACCCACAAGGTTCATCGAGTCCAACTCTTAAAGTCATTCTCTATGGGGATTGAACCCATGACCTTGGTGTTACTGTGAAATTAAAGATGGAATATACAAACATAGCTAGAGAAGCTGTATATTGTTTTGCCTTCCTTTACATAAAAGCAAATAAAGGTATAAAATAGATTAAAAGTAATTGGGGATTTTAGTTGCCTCCACTCTGTAATGCCAAGTTTACTCACTGTAACAGTACCTAGAATGCTGAAAGTGACTTTCTTAGCATTAAAAATAGGCCCTATTCAAGTGTCTTAAGTTCAGCACCCCAAGGACACAGTTGGAAAAGTTAGATGAAGGACCAGATGTGTGAATTATCTAATTTCCATTGATATAAATGGGAGTAAAGTGCCTAAAGAAGGAATGATGTGCCTCTTTGCTACCTAGTGTTTTAATGGATTCAACAGAGACGTAAAACTTGCACCAAAGATTAAGAGCTTACAGAAATTTTCAATCAAAATCTCCAACAGCCAATGAATAAATAAAAGTCTCTACTGTCATTCAGCATGACACTTCTTTTTACATCAGTATAACATTTTTACACTTTCCAAAGGTGGCTTAAGCCATACAACATTTCTCTCATCTGCTATTTAGGGGAGAGCTGTGTATGCAGTGTCACGTTTTAATTTAGGCAAGGTTTGGGAGTATGCTGACAGTCATAGTATAGTGGGGGGAAAGAGCTGAAGAGAAAATGTCCATGTGGATCATTGCTTGATTTAGACAGGATTTGCTTTCAAGGCCAGAATGAACTTGGATCAAAATGTAGACTATTCTTCAGCAGCCCACCATGGATTTGAATATATGTCTTGTTGGGATTTTTCCCCTCTGCTGTCAGTCCAGAGGGTCACTTAGACCACTTCTTTCTATGCTCAGGAATACCATTTTGCCTTCAGGAAGGCATTTTGCATTGCTTTCAAGGATGTAAGAAAATATCCCATGGGTTTTGAAGGCTGAAATGAAGCAGGAACTTATTCCTGCTGGCTGCAATGCAAGTACATAGAGATGGCCCAAACAAAGCACAAGCCATGCTTTTTTTTTCCTTTGTGACCTCACAGTTTGAGAAACCTGGACAGTCTTGCAGGTCATTAGTTTGGCAGTCCCTCCGCTTCAACAACAGAAGCAGAGGGAGATGTGACTCATTTCCCAACCACCACTACCTCTGACAGTTGAGGACAAATTACTGGCCAGTTTCTGAGCTAGCAAGATACTCGTCTCTAAGCTCTGATATGCCAGGCTTATGGAGAAAAGGTGAAGCCACTTCAGTCCCTGCAATAGCCATGCTCTTTTCCCTCAAGATTTTCCATCATAAAGTAAGGTGGAACAAATATCCCATTCTAAATTTATCAGCAATCTATGGTTTTCTAGTGGCTAGAGGGAAAGAAGGGAAAGCCTTTACATATACAAACAGCCATTGCATTTGAATTTCCTCTTCTTTTTCTTCTTCTTTTTTTTTTTTTTTTTTCCAGGCAGAAGCATGTTTCTTATTTATCTGAAAACATCCTGTTCAGATTTAAGATTTTCTGTGGTTAGTTGCTGTTCATTATTATCTGTTCTCAAACCAGTCAGGATGGGAACCATTTCTGATGGGTGACCAACAGGGAAAATAAAACAAATGAGGAGAGAAGATGTATGGGGAATCCTTGCATGGTGTGGTTGATGTTATGATCTGTATTTGAAATGCGATAGGATATGGAAGGTCTACCAGCACTTTTGAGAAAGTCAGCTAAATGGCAGGACGTCTGCTGGGCAAATACATCCATGTGTCCTTTTTTGGACTGTTACTCATTACTGCACAGTTTTAAATGTGTGCATCATGAAATAATCTGCATAACCTCATGGTCTAGCTGTTATATCTGATGTGCCTTGTGCCTTTCCTTGAATCAGTCATATAGATTTTTAATCATACATACATCATAACAGCAATTATTTTACTCCTCCTTTGGAAAGTATTTCTACATATGCATTTCAAGTGATCTTCAACATTTAGTTTAGCAAAATGCTCTTAATTCAACATCTAAAGTCCAAATTTCTTAAAGTTTGCAAAAAGCTCTTTGTATATACTATCTAGAAACCTCTCCTAAGTTAGTGGAAGCAACAGGATATGCAGAATATTCTGGTTTTTGTTTCTGCTTCAGTAATGGCCACGTTTTGCTCTTCAGCATATGTAGAGCCCCTTTAGCTTGGCGAGGCTCACTGTGCATTACTGAAGAAGAATGCTGAAAGAGTTACATTGCATTCATTGCCTTTCAGTTTTTGTACATATAAATCAACCTTAGATCATAAAACACAACCTGTAAAAACAATCACAAATATTTAATAAATTTCTAACTAGTTTTAAAACCTGTTCAAATACTTTGTACCACCCACAAAAACATTTGTAATAAATTGCAAAGCAATAAAAATCACATAACACATAATTACTGGCATTATTGTATACTTCACCATTTTTTTTTTTAGGAGGAGGAGCTGGATAAAGAGAGGAAGAGGCTGAGTTTAAGGAAAAAAGGAAACTTTTCAATTGTATTTCCTGAGATAATTCATTATATGAATTTTTAAATAATAAATTTTAAGCAGTGCTAAATACAGAAAAGGGCTTTTTCAAACAGCTCTTCTTTTGAATGCGTCATTACTGATCAGCAGGATTCTCTTAAGAGGGGATTTACAGTAAAAGAACCAAAACCTATTTCCATTGAAATTAGTGACAAACTCCCACTGACTTCAACAGAGGATTGACCTGGCAGACTTTCTAGATCCAGGGATGGAAACATTAGGAAAAGTGGTAGGGTTTTTCCTTAATAAATCTGCAAGGATTCTTTCAATTCTATTTCCACAGCTTTCAGCACATTTTATCATTCTCCTGGTTTGCGCACAAGGATGAAGCATAAATGTGTAAATGGCTTAAATGCAAGCAAACACTAAATGCATGTTTACATTTGGTCTAATGTAAGCTCCTGCATTCTTATCTATAGCTTGTGGTGAATTTACAAAAGTTGTGTGTTAGTTTGTTTTTTAAAAAATAGTTTACTGGCCACTGTAAAGCTATTCTGTTGTGACTCAAAAACAGAAGAGGAAGCCAGTTCTATCAAGCAAGGAAGAGACCAGCAAGAGAACAGAACACCTGCTTTCAGCTGAAAATATAAGCTTTTGTGCTTAAAATAAGGACTGAGCTGATTGGAATGTAATGTTTGCAAAGAACCAGAGGTGACTTAGAAGCATGCATCTTTGGTGGGTTTTCTTCAGGATTTTGTGATGAAAATCTAGCAAGCCTAGCTCCCACTGAAAGTTACAGGAACTTAGGAACTTGTACATCTCTTGTAAAAAGAGTCAAAGTTTTCTTAACACATTACATGTGAGCATTTATACATTTAAAGTAAATTACCTATTCAGTTTTTTTAAAAAATCAGCTATAAGCTTTACTTATGATTCTGGTTAATTCCTTGTCAAAACCAGATTCATTCTTTACCAAATTCCCTGATAATTATTACTTACCAAACATACTACAAAATACTAATTTCTTTTCAAGAATCTCAATTAATCTGATCAAAGGTACAATATAGGGATGATTCAAAACACCGTAAGGATTTATGCATGCACTGTTAGAGATGGTGCCTCTGGAGCTGGGTACAATGGAATGGGAGCTGCAAGACAGAGCTCAGTGCTTCTGGAAATGTTCTCACTGTCTCTAACTTGGGTTCTGTTTTGCCCAGGGTTTTCTGGGATTTAAGCAAACCAGAGTAGACCATGCTTAATTTTGTAAGTATATATAAGGTGCTTTATATATTTTTATATATATATAGATATAAAAAGTCCCAACTATCAAAAAACTGGCCTTCACATACACATGCGTGCACACACACACACATAGACACATGCACAGAGACACAAATTTGAGATGTTTCTAAAGTGTTGTCTCGCAAGGTCTTGTTGCTGGGCTGGTTCTCTTACAAACGGGATTTGAGAAGGAACTGCTGGTACTGTGAGGTCAAAATGCTTTGCAGGCCCAGTTCCGAATATGCTTCTTGCATCTGAGTTCACAAGTGGCATTCAGCCCTTGGGGTGTGGTGATATTACTGAGTGGAAGAGAAAAAGGCAGGGAGTAAGACCAGGTACTGAAGCTTGTCACGAATGTCCTTGTCCCTGGCAGATATCCCAGTATCTCTGTGGCTTTCAGAAAGACTTCCATTTGCTTTGGAGAGTAAATTGACAACTCATTTGAAGGGAAGCAAACTGTCTTTACTCCCCTAAAAATAGGATTAAAAAGAACTCAGCATGTGGAACTTTGCAGTTTCCTACTTCCTTCTTTTTCCCAACTAGAGTATTTTGGTCTTTAAACCAATGCTTTGAAAAATTCAGTAAAAAAAAAAAGGAAAGCATACAATTAGAAAAAACATTTATTTCAATACTGCTGAAATGCTTTCCCTGTCTCTAAAGTCCTGCAGGTGAAAAATGCAAGAAAAACAGTTTGGGGCATTTGCACAGGCAGTCACAAGATCAAGTAAGACAAATTGTGGATGAAGGGAGGAACAGCCTGTGCCAACTGCAGCAGCTGAGTTTGAAAGTTACATTCTTCCACCAAGTACTTTTCCCATTGTTAACATGTGTACCAAGGCATTCGGGGATGATATGCATGCTCTGCACACAGACAGTCACGGGATTAAGCAGAGCCACTCACAGAATAAATTAGCCTCAGTGTTAATCACACAAACTGGCATGCAAAGAAATTATAAGTATTGGCCTCAGCATAAGGGTTACATTCATCTTCTAACAATAAAAATTGCATGCATCCATGGGACATTACTTGTAGATCATTCTGGGATTACCAATGAGCAAGCAGTGGGTTGACAGTGTGGTGAAACAAAGAAAAAACCCTCTGCTGAATGGTATTAATAAAAACATGGAACCAAATTTTTAACAGACTGAGACAGAGGAAGCAAACTCGAATTAAGTGTACACTTGAGATGCAAGATTAATGCTCCCAGAGCAAAAACATTGAGTCCAAATGTCTAAGCTAGTGAAGGCATATTTAGACACCTAAACAAAAATGGCCGGATCTGCTGTGTCACTGAGCACCTGCTGCTCCCAGTGAAATCAGTGGGTTTAAAGGTATAGCTCTAGTAGCACAGGTTTTAAATTTGTGAATATGAAATGGAATAAAAAATGGGGAGAGCAAAAGCTGCTTCAACAGATGCACTAGTATTTGCTATAATAGCGTCCTGCAGATGTTACAGAGATGAAAGCAGTTTTCCATGATAGATGATATATTCAATATATATACAATTAAAGTAATGGGAAACAAAATGAGTAATGGGGTCACGCTCATTTGCTCTTTTGAAGATGTTTTTTCCATAGAGAGAAGCAGCTGAATGCAACTGTCATTTAGTTACATCAAAACAACATAACATGTGCGAGCGAGGGAATCCTGGCACATTAATTGGCAGGGTAGCTGGTAATGTGCTGTGTGCTGGACACTGATGCCTGTCTTTCTCTCCACCTCCCACCTTCCCCCCCACCATACTTTTCACTTCTTAATAGGAAAAGTGAACTCAAGAGAAGGCTTCCAGAACACAAGTAAGAATGGTTCCCTGGATGGTAGATATGTGGGATGTATGCAACAGATTTTATACCACTGGGTATGGGAAGATGAACAAGTCACTGCAGAGTAAGCCAGTATGTTGGACTGACAGCACACAAGCTGCTCTGTAGTAATAATCCTTATGCACCCTGCAGGACACGGCAATAAATGCAAAACACTTCACCCCTCAAAGGACTTGGATGCCTAAACACACTCTGTCTTCATGGGTCTGACCTATACTGAAATGCATGGGAATCTGGCATATGAGTGCTTTTTTAAACATTACTAGCTGTCCACCTGCAACTTTATGTACCTGAATTCCTTTGAAAAACCTGACCTTGGAATGCAGGAAGGTAATGAACCATTTTCATACTCATTTCATTTGATGCATGTAGCGCATGTAGGCCATTAGGAGAACTATTAACTTGCTTGCCACTGCGGGAGTTTCTGTTCCTTATGGCCTCTGCTGCTGGGGGAAAAGCAGGCAGCTCCTGGGGCGAGTGAAAAGGATCAGAATCCTATTGCATTTGGCAATATGGCTCTTCTACATCCACCTGCATTAAGTCTTTCTGCCAAACTATGAGCCATATTTTTTTCCTGGTCCAGTTACATCTCCTAAAGTGCAGGTGGATGGGTAATAGAGTAGACTGGAATTTCCTCAAGTTCAGCTCTGAAATCAATATGCTCCAGTTGTACCTAAAGGGGCCAGATTTTCTAAGTTGAGCAACTCTGGCTAAGGTCAGGGGACTGAAAGTCAGTCCAACAGAAACTTTGGGATGTGAATCTCTGAGGGTGTGGGTTCAACTCTCCTCCTTTCACAGTAAGACCATTGCTGTGGGAACTGGGGATCCCTGATTCTCTATGGAATCAGGTCTTTGCTAATGTTTCCTCTTGCTCTTTTTCCCATACAACAGCACTGGTGCTTGCCTTTAAGCCTTCCCTTTCGAGCAGTGGAGAATACCTGGTGAAACTACAGACACACCAGCACAGATGAGATGACTGGCCCACATAGTTTTCAGGTAGTGTCTAAGGGAACTCTCATAAACAATATTACAAACTTCTGGGTCCTTGATGCGGAATGACAAATTAGGAGAGCAGTTGGCACAGGATGATTCAGAAGTCCAAAATTAGTGTATTTCCAACTGCAGATATACTTTGCCATGATATTGTGCCTCACCCAGCTCTGACATTGCCCTCTCAGATTAACACCCTGTGCTATGTAATATTAATATAATAAAAATAGTGAATGCTGCCGCAATTAAAGGCTTCATAGGTATTAAAACAACTAACACTTATCATTTCCACTCTGACACAGAACCACAAGACATAGAAAGATGTGACCTTAAAATTTATTCGTTACTTTATATTTTTGGAGCATTGTTAAATTGGTATTGGCTCTTATGCATTTAAACTCCATTATTTACAGCTCCAGTTTAAACCTTTAGATTAAATATGTAGAAACAACAGCAACAAAAATAAAACAACTGTTGAGAAAGTACTAAACCCACTGAAATAATCAACTTTGCAATGAGGATCCTTTAATTTCTCCTTTAAAAATATGAACTAAGCCTGTACTGTACTACATATACCAAAAAAGATGATGCAAAGAGGTATTGCATAGATTATTAAGCCTGAACCTTACTGCTAAATGCACCTGTCGTCACAAAATGCTTTATTTAATTTGATGGTTTCAAAAGCCTAAGTACAAGGAGATAGTACCTACGTAAGGGCATTTTAGTTTTCTAGTTACCAGAGGAATTTTCTCTCTAAGCATTTTGGCACAGATAAGGAAAAAAACCCTCCTGTCTCCTATCTCTTAAGTCTGCACTTTAGCCACACATCCATTCCCTCCCTATCTATGTGAAAGCTGGAAGACCACAGTGTCTGGCAAAATATTTAATAATAATACTAAAACATTTCCCACTGACTGAAGGAACTACAGAAGTAACATATAGTGTGTGTAGGCCTCTGTCCAGGAATAATAAACTATAGGTTTCAGTCTGATGGTGAAAAAGAGCTCAGATATCAGTGAAACAAATACATTTATCCTTATAAGACTGAAAGATAGCTGTGCTGGGCCAAATATTAAGTGATAATTACTAAGGATAAGCAAACCCTGTGGAGCCTGGGGTTCTGTAAGCAGCTCAGGCTTTTAATGTGTTTTAGAGTTAGAGTTTTATAAAATCCTAGGCTTTGGGAAAAAAACTTTGGAGAGAGTTGGAAAACTCGTAACTTTCCTTTTTCTGTTCCTACTCCACTGCTCCTGTTGGAACAACAGTAACAGTCATGTAGGTCTGACACAGAGAATAAAAATACGGGTGTTCACCTCCAGCCTCTAAATCCTGGGCACCTTGCAGGACACTGCCTCTTGCACACCCCAGCAGCTCAGAGGGAGTGCTCTTCCTGCAACTGAGAGTGGAGAATAACCAGAAAACCTCAAGGTTTTCAAGCCCCTCAGCTTTTATCGCATCCATCATGATAGTTGGTATTTCTTTCTCAAGGTCTCACCTTCTGCAACTGGCTTACTACCTAGGAATCTTTTTATTCTTTTATGAAAAAAAAGAAAGAAAAGTTTAAGAGATGAAACCAAAATCTAGGTGTCACGTCTTCTGAAAGGAGCTGTCCTGAGTCATGTCTTCTCCACTCAAGAAGTTTGCAATGGTGATTGTACCACAAATCTGCATAAAATTATGATGCTACCTATAAGCACATCAGAAAACCAATCTCTGAGCCCTTGCTTGGCTTTTTGAGCCCCATGCAGAAAAAGAATAAAACAAGAGCAGAAGTGCGGAAGTTGTGCTGGCAGCAGCAGCAGCAGCTGGGAGCAGGGAGTTACTGCTGTACAGAGATATCCAGCTGTCTAAGCACACAGCTCCACCACGCCAGCTGCTTTGCCCTCACCCACTGTCACCTAGCTTCACCTCTCTTCGAGGCCACATCTGCAAACCTCACTGCTGTTACTACACCTTCATAGCAGAGTGGCAAGAGGCAGTGGTCTCAACTGAGGGGGAAAATGGTGTGTAGAGCTGTTGTAAAAAAATGCACATTTTTAAGAGGTAGTTTGGACAGCTGCAAAAAATAAGTCACGTAAGTCGTCACATGGGGAGATACACAGGCCTTTATCCTTCCAAAATCTCTTGTCTTCATTTGCTGTGGAAAAAAAAGCAGCATAGTTCTGCAAGTGGATGCTTTATTCTTTGTCTGTTCGGAGAGAAGAAAATGAAAGAAACCCAGGCTTGCTGTGCTACACAGAAGACTTTGCCACCCAGTCTGAATTTCAGCCGCAGCAATGGCAAAAAGGCAAGGTGTCATAAGACAGCAAAACTCGAGGTGTATACACCACCATAAACAAATGAAGACTGGCTTTGCTCTGAAGCACCCAAGCCCCTATTTTTGAAGGAGACTGCTTTCTCAAAGAGCCTAGTAAGAAAGTTTCATACTATTGGCCTGTCCAGAAACACTTTACTCAGAGCTGCAGCTGAGTATTTTGGCATCTGTACTCCTTTCAGCAGTAAACATCCTTCATTTACACCGCATGGAGTTTCCATTTCTGGGCAGCAGTGGCTGCAGTGGTAGCAGCAACAGCAGCCAGGACTTGGGCATAATAATTTTACTCCACTTCCCTCATTTTCACTGACCTTGGTCTGCTCCAATACCCAAAAATGAAATGACTAGGAGTTCATGACTCCTGAAAACAGACCTCTCAAAGCAGATCAATGTAGCAACTGTCTTATTACGGACAGGACAAGCTGCCGTTACTTCTTCCACTCAGAAATGAAGAAACATGAGGACTACACCTTATTTCCACAGCAGAATTAGTTCCTGAGAGAATGAGAAGAATGGGAGAGCTTTGCAGAAGTTGTAGGATGCAATTGTAAGAAGTGGGATCCACTGATAATACGGCCTTTTATCCCTCTTCATAACTCAGCCAAAGAGAAGAGTGTTTGGCCACTGCTAGGAATTCATACATTGTTAATTCAGGACTTCCTTCTCTTCACAGCAGCCCAAATTGGCATTTTGCCCCCTTTAAAGGGAAAACAAATCTAATCCTTTTGGAGTTCTGTTCCTCATTTCAAAAGTGTGTGAGTGGGTTTGAAGAGAAACAAAATATGTCCACCTCTTCTTAGTAATGCCATATTACTGGAGCTGATTGGAAGAAGGAGTGATTGGAGGGCACATTACATGAACTCTGCACAGATTGCATGAAACAAACCTCTCTCTCTAAAACAATGCAGCTCAGGGACTAGGGAATTGAGCATAGTCCCCTGACACACCAGGCCAAGTACATCACTATAGTATTGCTGTTTTCAAAGGAACTGAAAGATGCATTTATCAGAGAGTATACACTGGAGTCTGCCAGTCTGAATTCTACTTGAATTTGTACAAATTGGGTGTAGTGGTGTTTGAATCAACGATCTCATGTCAGCAGAAATGAAATACGAGTCAGAACTAGATTCTAGAAATACACCCTCCACCACTCTGTTTTGTTTTCTTTTCCACCTGACCTTCCCCACTGTTCTGGGCTGAATCAGAGAACTCAGATGAATGGTATCTTGTCACTGAAAAAAATAGCTGAAAATGGCTTCTGCTGAGCTGGATTAACCACGGGAACATAGCCATGAAAACCAAATAACAATCAGGGAATTTGGAAGCAAAATTCTCCTATCTGAGGTCTTAACATGATCTGAAAAGGGTGCAAATCATACCAATAATTGTGTCAATTGCTTGAATCTTTCTTTAGGGATGCAGCAATGTAGATGGAGTGTGAGCTAGAGAAGAAAGTCTGGAGGAGGCACCAGTCTGTTTGTGTTATGTAGTCATAGCTGGAGTTAACTTGCAGCATCTGTGAACAGGCTTCTCCTAATACAGAGCCTCTTTCATAAAAGGATAATGAAATCCTGCCATTTTATTAGCTAGGATAGAAGTGATGGGGGAGTGATGCTCACACTGGAGAAAGGTGCATGTTTTAGAAGAGAACAAGGCAGCATTTCTGAAGAGAAGCAATATGACTCACTCCACAGGAAAATTGGACTTCTAGACAAATAGAATTGCATAATCATTAAAGCAGTACAAAGGAAAAATGGATCCAGAATACTGAACTGACTGTAAGGATTAATAAGGCAAAGACTTGTCTCTTTCTGATATCCCATGCTTTGGCTGGGAAATAGAGGAATAATAATTGTCATGATTTTAGGCAGAAGGATACTGTGGACAGGCATTGGGTTTGGGATGAAAGTTGGGAAAGTATTTTACCTGCAGTTAAGAAGAGTGTTAGATATGTGAGTTACACAATGGAGAGTTCTGCTATCCACATGTAACTCTGGGGACAAAAAAGATTCTCTAATCAGAAACAGCAAAATTGGTGAGACATGTGATTTCAGTTTTCAGGAGAAAACATCAAGAGAGTAGTCTTCAGCCCTGGGGAAATACATACAAATGTCAATAGCACAGGAGCTGTCCAAGGGAAAAATCAGAACAGTGACGGCCATTAGTGTGCAGAACAAGTACGTAGATGCAAGATAAAGAAGCCAATGACTCAGGACATAGCCAGACTGAAAATCATGGCTCAGTGTACGTACTGTGGGAAGAATATGAAAGGCAGAAATTAACATTCTCAGCCACTAAATACAGGTGTAGGGTGTAGCAAATCTTTCCCAGCATACAGACAGTTGGGAAAGAAGAACAGCTTTCAGCAGATGAAGAGATTGTAAGGGCACTGGAAGTGGTGGGATTTAAGGAAAGACTGGAAAAACTAGCATTAAGGTTGGTGACAGCATTAGGATTTGTAAAAGAGCTGAGTTTCATTGCCAGACCCTGCAAGACTCAGAGAGCTAGTGGGAAGCTTGCACCACCAGCACTGGCAAAAGGCTTATTGCTTGGGAGAGAATGGGTCAAAAAGCTACAGTACAGCTTCAGGAGAGTGTTAGAGATGTGAAAAGGAGAGAGACAAAAGAGTCATTATTGCTACAGCCTTCAAGACTTGTAGGAAGCAAGGAAGGGTGAAAGACAAAGATTATTTCTGAGGCCCCCTTAGTTTTGGCTCCAGCTACAGTATCAGCTTAAACTTCAAAATGACAGTGTCTGAGAAGCTGTGCTCAATCCTGTATTGCATGTCCTTCAAAGAAAAGTGAATTGTAATTAGTGTCCCAGGTTCAAAGAACATATTAAGCTCAGGATTAGGATCTGTGACAGCAGGGACTGGCCAGTTTGATTTGCTCCTTGACTGTAAGCTCTGCTTGCCAAGGAAATTGATTCGATATGACAAGTAAAAGCGGCTTGTGGCTATGGCTGGATCTTTGGCTGTTTCAGATCAGTGATCACAGTTGATAAAGACATGCAGAGCTTGGACTTAGGAACATGAATTGGCCTTAGAAGATCGAACCAACAGTCCTCATGGCTCTGAGAATGATCATAGGGAGATGCCTAGAGTATAAAACAGAGTAAGGCTAATAATACACCCTCAATATTCAGCCATGAATTTCATTTTCATGATGCCACCTCATCTTGAGCACACGTAAACGGTATCCACAAGTCATCCAGCAAAGGATTATATGCCTTAGCTATCTGATCTGAAAAGAACCAACTCCCTCAGCATTCTGAAACACGCCTCTTTCTGATTTCATTTCATTACCCTAGGTTTTTATTGAACGAGACAGTGTATTGACCCTTTCCATTCTGCCAAAGATTTTATAAATCCTTATCATACTGCCCCTATACTTTCTCCTTTCCAGAACAGAAATGCCTAACTTACTTATGACTGGGCCTTGCATGGCCCAGTTCTTTTACATTTTTATTCATAAGCCAATACTCGGTATCAAATTAGGTAAGAGCTCTTCACCTTTCCGGAAAGAAAGGAAGAGTTAGGTTGAGTCTGCTTTGGAATAAGAGGATAATGTGCTATTGCAGCCTCTGGGCACCCCTCATGCCACCCTGAGACCTGAGGTACAGAGACCAAGAAAACCCTTGGCCATGACAACCTCCGTCGCTGTGAACTTCGCAAACCTAAATCTCAAAGCCTCTAATGAGTTCCCACACTTCCTGCTGCCAGGGGACAGGGGAAATAGAGATGTGTTTGGGCACCTTACAGCAAAGGAAAATAACAAGAATAAGACAGTGTGCTCTAGAGAAGAAATTAATTTGCTACTGCCTGCAAAAATGGTCTCCCATAACAACAGATCAAACTAGGAACTAGCTAGGAAGGATATCTTTACTCCCTACTGTATGCTCAGGGAGCAGCTGCAGCAGCCAGTTACATATTTCCCCTATAAAAATCAGCCCTGGCAGGTGTCTCTACTTAGCCAGACATGTGTCTATGGGTTGCTTTAGCAACTCTCCTTCTCCTGTCAGCTCTCCTGCTGCCTTGCCCAAGCACTTGTGGGGATGCCTGGGGACAAAAAGGCACAGAGTAGCAGCACAGCCAGTGTTTCTGGCAAGAGTTGGGATTAGGAACCAAGGATCGACTTTCCTTCTTGAATCATGGATTTTCAAATAAACAGGTGAAGGATACAGCTTAAAAATGTGAGTTTGCCATGTAAAACATAATATGCTTGCATTGTAAACTGTCTTGGATTACTGCCTTCAGGCTAGGGTTTGGGTCAGCTCAAGGGTTGCAATTTAGCACAAGGAAAACTAGAATGAAACACAAGACTCAATCTTGCAGGTGCTGGTAAAGAAGGATAAAGAAAGCAGTCGTTACTGTGGAGAAAGGATGTGTGATGGAGTTTTTCTGCCTAGCCTCTGACTGAGCTCAGCATGAATGCTATAGTTAGGAACACTCTTAAAGAAAAGAAAACCAATAGAGTTAGTTCTTAGTATAAAACCTTGGATTTTCAAATAACTTCTTTTGAGTTGTCAGCATCTCTTTCAGCTGCTTAGGATTTGTATGACAAGAAAAGAAGAAATATAAATTGAGGTTCATTTCTCAGTCTTGCAAGTCTTGCTATGATAAAGATGGAGTGATGTAGTTAGCAGGAAAAATTAGTTCACAACTAACTCCTTTTTTCTCTAATGGTTTGTGATTTCTGTTTCAGGACATATGTTTAGGTATTTCTTTCAGAAAAGAAGTGAAAATATTACTCTAGAATCTTACAAGTTGTGTCAGAGTCATGTGCTCATTTGACTAAAATTATATAAGTTTTCTTTCTGCAAGGAGGCAAACCTCCCTTTCAATGTTGAAGCTGGGGGGAAGAAAGTCTCTAAATAGTTTTATGTTCCTGCCCTGAAAATCATAACAAGTAAGAGGAAGGACACAGCTAGCAGGAAAAAAATAAGTAGTGAGTAATTTCAGTACCTCGAGAACCTTTCTTTTGGAGCAGAAGTAAGGCGGGAAAGAGGAAATCTAGAACTTCAGGGACTTTCTTCTGGGAGCTAGCCAACAGGACCAACATGAGGTAAGTAGCCTCCAGGTCAAATAGTTTATGATTAATTTTATGGTTGACATGAGTTGCAGATTGTTTAGTCCTAGTCTGTTTTAATCTAGTCCCATCTGATGAGGCATAAGAAATTTGTCATGACATCTTTCCCCCTACTAATTTCATGAAACATCTTACCCTCTTAGTGGCTGTTTTCACTGCCTAAACCTCACCCTAAAGGAGAGGCCTGAAGCCCATGACAAGAATCACATTCATCGCAGAATCACAGAATCACAGGGTAAGGTTGGAAGGGACCACAGTGGGTCATCTGGTCCAAGCTTCCTGCTCAAGCAGGGTCATCATCCTAGAGCACATGGCACAGGATTGTGTCCGGATGGTTCTTGAATATCTCCAATAAAGAGGACTCCACAATGTCTCTGGGCAATCTGTTCCAGTGCATGGTCACTGAACAGTAAAGAGGTTCTCCCTCATGTTCAGGTGGAACTTCCTGTGCATCAGTTTCTGCCCATTGATTCTTACCCTATTGCTTGGCTCTACCAAGAAGACCCTGACTCCACCCTTTTGATACCTCCACTTCAGGTACTGATTGAGAAGATTCCCTCTCAGTCATCTTTTCTTGAGACTGAACAGGCCTGGCTCCCTCAGCCTTTCCTTGCAAGAGAGATGCTCCAGTCCCTTAATATTCACACTCCTCTGCTGGATTCACTCCAGGACCTCCATGTCTCTCTTGTCCTGAGGAGCCCAGAACTGGACACAGCACTTCTGATGTGGCCTCACCAGAGCTGAGTAGAGGGTCAGGATCACCTCCTTCAACCTGCCGGCAATGCTCTTCCTAATGCATCCCTGGTACCATTGGCCTTCTTGGACACAAGGGCACTGCTGGCTCATGGATATCAGGACCCACAGGTCTTTCTCCACAGAGCTGCTTTCCAGCAGTTTGGCCCCAGCCTGTACTGGTGCAGGGGGTTATTCTTCTCCAGGTGCAGGACCCTGCATTGTCCTTTGCTGAACTCCATTAGGTTTCTCTGCCCAGCTCTCCAGCCTGTCCAGGTCTTGATGAATGTCAGCACAGCCCTCTGTGGTATTAGCCACTTGTCCCAGTTTTGTGTCATCATTGAATTTGCTGCCCCTTCATCCAGCTCACTGATGAACAAGTTAAACAGTAGTGGGCAAAATGGGAGTCAGTAGTGAAGAGGACACAGAGGATGGCAAACTTTTCTTTAAGCAAACGCAATATATAAAATGTCTATTTTTCTCTGGAGCTGTTCCCAGCATAGTATGTGTGATTAAATTAAAAGCAGACTTCCTGTGGACTGAGAACAAGCTGCATCTGCAGTGTCATCCATGATCACCCAAGGCCAGCACTGTGGCAGACCAACAAGTGCCCATTCCTCTGCTGCCAGCTGAAGTCAACTGATTTGCTTGATCAGAGAGTCACTGATACACAAGTTCATTTTTGGCAAGAACTCCCTGGAGCTGTGCTCCCCATCAGGAAAGAGAGGCTCAAAACATCCCAAACCCATAGGCTTTTCCTCCAAACAAATCAACACTGCGTGCACCTTTCCCTTATTGTCTCAGTTCCCAGCTTCTAAGGTGCAAGGTCTCAGCTAAGCTGAAAAATATTCAGTGTACTTTGTTGACAGTCCCTTCCTTGGTTTCTATTCTTCAAACTGGAAGGGATATAAAGAGTGATAACGAGAACCGAACACAGCTGAAGAGCTTCCCCTGCCTCCTCAGTGCCAGATGTCTGCCTGCAAACCTTCCAGCACATGAGGCTTTAACCTCCCCTGTACGGAGACTGGTATTTATCTTCATGTTTTATAAGGAGGAAAAAATTTAATATTCTGGAACTTACTTTTTTTCATTTGCTCAATATCGAACCTTACAGATAGCAGAGCATTCTGTTAATTCTGGGCAAGGAGAATTTCTCTGTAAAGTTTAGCCACAGATTTTCTCACTTCCTGCAATTACTTGTAATATTAACTGATTTCTAGCATTCAGGACAATTCATATTCAAACCCAAATGAGAAGGTGTCCTTTCCCCTTGCCAGCATAGGGAAACTGCTGGGTTAGATTTAGCATGGATGAGTATTTTAGGTTGCTATTATCTAGCAGGTCTTACTACAGGATGGAAGATTTGCCATGCTCAAAGACAAAATACTAGAGAAAGTACCAGAAGAGTCTTTACCTGTTCTTGGCCTCTATACTAACATTAAGACAACAGTAGCATTTGGAATAGGGAAAGTTTCCAAGAAGAAGACACTATGAGAGAATCTTTTTATTATTATTTTGCAAGTCCTCCAGACAAAAGATGGTGGAAGCTTAGCAAGAGCACATAGTTCAGTATTCTTGGACACTTGGAAATAGTGTAGATTAGGCCTAGGGTTTTGAAGACAAACTCTTTTTCTGTGTATTGCAAGGCTGAACAGGACTGTTTCTACGTAGGTACTAGAATAAGGATAATGTCAGCGTTAGGTATTTCAGATTAGATTTTTCAGGCCAGTACTTTCAGATCTAAAGAATATGGCAGCATCTGCCCAGGCTGCCTCTACATCTTTGTTTCCAGCCCTGGATGAATCTTGCTCTAGGTCTTTTCTTTGCCTCATTGAAGACGAAATGATTCGGTTGAAGAGCTGATCCATAAATTACTCATTTTCTATACCCAGATCTACTCCTAACTGTAACTTGCCAACTTATCACTGCCACAAGACTAAGCATTCCTGCCAGCTAGTTTCAGTTGCACTTCTAACCTTAATAACATCAGAAATTATCCTTACTCATTCAGAATTGCTGTCCATGGCCTAGCATGGAAATTTATGGCAGGTAACTGTAAGTCATTATTTTTCACTTTCTGATGTCATCTACATCACGTCTAACCAATGATGTCTCTTAACTGTACCACAGACTAAAGATACTTTGTTAATTCAGGACTAGATATCAGCTTTTGTGTTACATCAAAAGTTAGGGTTTGGATTACTTTTGGGACAGCAAGGACTAAAGAGGTAGTTTTATTGTTGGATACTGCATGACCTGCAGGACTAGCAGCTAGCCTAACAGAGACAAATGGCTTGTGATTAATTCTCTTGCTTTTAGGGGTCTCTGGACTATTAACTCTAATTTTAAGGTTAGGGTTCAGAAGATCTGGGTCATCAGAGCTAGATTTATTGCTAGATTCTGCAAAGCCCAGAGGGCTAGACTGATGGCTTGAACAAGAATGAGCAAATGATTTGTGGTTTGGGGCAGTTAGGCATGAGTAGGCCATGGGAATAATGTAGCAAACGGTTCGCACAGATGCCAATTTTGGCCTCAGAAAAGATTTGGACTGGTAGCAAGCAAATGATAAGTTGAAGTGTCTTTTACATTTATTTAACCTATCACCAAAAAAGGTTTCTATGAATGTATTAGATTAACAAACTTATCAGACTTACTTCCAGTCTTTCGGAAATATAACACTGTTAAGTAAGTAATAAAAGACAATTAATTTACCAGTTCACTAATTCTTATTCAGTGCAAATAATCAGGAAGAAAAAAATACAGCCATATAAACAGGAACATTTTAGAATGCAAAGCTTGGTGTCATCGACAGGCCAACCCACCAACAGCAGGTCAGAACAAAACATGCAACTAAATCAGACTTTTTTTCTCAGTTTGAGACATGAACAAGAATAATTACCTTGTTCAATATTCTCCAGCATAGAAAGCCACATTTCCAGAAGACACAAGACCTGCTGAAGCCAGAAATTACTCTCCCTGTGCAGCTCATAAACTAGCCATGAGAAAGTCACTAACAGTAGTTCTATGAATGACATTACCCATTACAGCCAAAACCCAGTAAAAAATAAAACAGTGATCTAGTAATCAAGAGAAAGCCTTCAAAGGAAGGTGTAAGGGTGCTACACAGTAGAATCCTGAAAAGATATCCACTACCCCAGTAAGGTAAGGGGTTACTACCAAAACTGCTTTGGGTAAAAGGGCTCAGTGTCCTTGATGTCAGTGTTGGCTTGAGCTGCCGAACGTATTGCCTGTCACCTGACTATTTGCCATCACATTTGGCATTTATCATTAGTCTCAATTTCACTGGCACAAATGTAGCTACCCAAGTTTTCTGACAAGAACTAAATCTGTCACTAACTAGAGGGGCTGAGGAGCAACAAGAGTATAGCTCACCACAGTCTTGTTGGTAGCCAAAGGTAACAAGAACAGGATATTTAGCGAATTACGCGATAGCAGTCACAACCAATTCCCAAGGAAGTACCAAGAGTTTAATGTATCTGAATGCAGACAAGAGGAAGCCAGACATCTTCTGATCTCTGAGAGATACTGGTCAGACCTGAGAAAGAGACAGATAAAAGCCATGCCTAGACTAGGAAATGAAAGGGGAAATCCACTGGTTTACATGCATGGCCCTTTGGTTTTCTGGCTCTTGCTTCCTCCAAGCTCTGCCTTAGACAATTAACATATAAAGACACCAGGTCCCAAACAGACCTGGAAGAAGAAGAGCAAGAATATCCTGAAATGCTTCAGTCTGTGGGGCAGAAAAGGCAGAAGCTTTGAGATGGGGATATCTCACCTGTATGGCTTCAGGACAATTGCAAGAAAGAGGAGGGAAAGAGGCAATTTAAATTTTTCTCTCATTTTCCTGCAGTTTTTCTTCCTTCCTGAAAGCTTTCTCTCCTTCTGACAGGCACTTGAAATGAGGGCATTCAGTTTGATCCAGTGGTGGCATGGGGATAAGAAGCTGACAGGACCAAAGGCTGTGGGTAGGCTGAAGGTCTCTCTTGTGCGTGCGGCTACCAGATGGCTGCCTGCTCCTTCCCGTGCCTGCTTTTCCCTGCACAGTGGTAAGTTGAGTGGGGTTGTGGGGATAAGCTCTGGCTCTTGGGTTGACAGCATGGTTAGGTCTAAATTTCCTCTTCTGGAATGACTCCAAAGATACTCAGCTCAAAGAAGGCTGCTTTGGGGAATAGCTATGATGGTTACGCCAGAGGATTTAGCATAGGTAGGGGATATAAGGGCAGGAGACAGTGAGGAAGAGACACCCTATTGCTTTCGGAATAGAAATACAGAGAAATAGGTAGGAAGTGATAGTAGGAGCTGGCAAGCAGCCAGGTTAGGAAGGTAGGGGAGAGGTAAACTGGACAGGCTCTGATCAGCTGGCATTTGAAATTGTACAGTAGAAGATATTTACTTTTTAGAGCTATGTTTGTTATTCTTGAGATGGGGCCACTCATGATGGGGTCCAAGGGTCTGCAGAAGACCAGAGACGCTGTATGCATACCGACAATGAAAAGGGAGTGGCAGAAATTAGTGGTACAGGAGGAACAGGGACAATGTTATGTACCTTGAAGAAGTCTGCAAAGCTGCCAGCTCAGAGCATTGCTCTGAGCACTGGACAAAGCCACATTAAAGGCTCAAAACCAAAACACCATCTGAACGAGCTCCTTGGAATTAAAGGATGCTATCAGTTCACCTAGCTGGATATGAAATCCCAGTACAAATTGCCACAGGAGGAACTACTGTCAACTATGCCCAAACAGTTGGTAAATCTGGTAAACATACAGAGCAGCATACCAAGGACAACAGAAGTTGTGGACTGGCTTCCATCTAAGGAATTATTAAATACAGTAAGACCCTTCAGCCTAGGAGACAATATGATAGATGTCTGTAAAATCATAAGTGGCATAAGCATGGTAAATAGGAAACAACTACACACTGCTTCTAGTATACAAGCCAGAGGGCATCAAATGAAAAGCAGGAAGCATTTTTCAAACAAATAAAAAGGTAGCTTTTAACTTGCTTAACTCACAGTAAAGCCAACTAACCCCTTGCCACAGGATGTTGTGGGATACCACAAGTTAACTTGCATTTAAAAATTTGTGAACGAATTCACAGAAGAAAAATCCATCAGAGCTATTAAAAACAAAGGCCCCATCTTTGGCTCAGGAATTACCCGAGCCACAAATTCCTGGAGCCTGAAGAGTATTTTGAGGAAGTCTCACTACGTTTCCCTCTTCCCACAGCCTTCTTCAGACATCTGCCCTTGACCATCCTCAGAAATGAAATATTGAGCTAGGGATACCTTCAAGTTTAACCAGCCCATTTTTGTGGGCAAAATGCAAGAGGTAGAGAAAAACAAGAATATTGCTATGGGACAGAAGCAGAAAGTTCATGTGTTACAATAAATGGAACCAAGCCCAGTATTTGGAAATGCAGAGCTTCAGCCATCACTGGAAATAAGATACACCAGTACTTGAAAACACCACCAAACAATAAAAGGAGGTCAGATAGGATGGAAGCAGGTCCTTCACTAAAAGCAATAATTCAACCACATAGTGGGAGTTTCATTTCAAAACCAATATATTTGAACATCTGTGAGACTTATGACGCTGTAATGGGCTGGCAAGACAAGATTCCTTGTCTCTTCTGTGACTTATGTGCTTGTAATGTCTGGCCTCAGAAAATCAGCAAGTACTGGCACAAAGAACATGGCAACAACAAACGTATTTAAAAGGGAACATGTAGCAACCCGCATGGAGCTCGGAGGGAGGAATCCAGGCTGCTGCCGGTCAGAGGGAGAGAAAGCAGCAGGAAAGTCAGTATGCACTGGAGGGATGCTAGCTACAGCTGTGGTACAGCCTTTATGCTCATCTCTCTTCTGCCAGAAGCTTTTCAGTAGACTTCTGATGCTCAAAAAGCTCATCCCAGTTCCTATGCTAATACATACATGTACTTCTTATCAGTGAATTCTTTTGTCCTTAATTTTCTTTAGCTTAGAGAACACTTCCTTGAAATCCAGTATTGTCTGCTCTCATTTTTCACTGCCCCCATACCTTCAAACCAGCTCCACCTCTTCACATATATTTATAGAGATAAAAAATTTCCTGCCTCAGCCTTTTTTTTCCACCAGAAAAAGCAGGCAAAGCTGTTTTTATTTTCTCCCGTAAGACAGACAAATGTTCCAAAGGTTTAAAATCATGGTTCTTTGCCATACAGGGCCAGAACTGTACATGGTATACTCTTCTTGGATCTCACCCGTGACTTGTAAAATAGTTTTAATTCTTCTCCATTTTACTGAAGTTATCTTTGACATAGTTTAAGGGTTTAATGTTCTTCTTCCTGGACTCCTTCAAATGACATGAACATTTGTTGTCACCATGTAACCCAAATCTCCAGGCCTTTTTCCTCCTCATGCATAGGGAAATTGATGAGTTCTCAGCCTAGAGCAGAAATTTCTGGCTTCAGCTCTTTATGTGCACGATCTCACAAACAGTCCAGTCCTGAGTGTGATATGATTCTTTGCATAAGATATTTGGATCTCTCCTTTTTTTGACAGTGCTTTCCATCAAGTCAAGAGCAGATTTTATTAGCATACAATTAATTCTGGGCCAGCGTCATTAATGAAAATATTCAAATAACTAAGGACCAAAATCACCCTTGCAAATATTTATGTGTGCTTTCTTGCCAGCAGTCCTTCACCTATGAGTACCAGCCATTCCTGTGTACCCCTTTACCACCTTGTTAAACCCTGTCTGTTTCTTCTTAATCCATACATAATGTAGGAGAAATTTTCAGTGAAATACACAAAACATCGAACACAGATATAATATTATCCTGGCATGATACACCCTGGATGCAATTTAGTTCTTTCCCACACCATTTCTAATTGTCCACATCTTTAAAATATAGACTAAAATGCTGCATATGGGGGAGGTTAGACTAGAAGGCATTTAAATTCTCCAAATCAGATTTCCTTCCTTTCAGTAGCACTAAACTTTTATTTTACTAGAAATATTAAATATAATTTTATAGTAACGTGTAATTTACTCTTGTTAATTACCTGGTACTTGTCTTTTCATAGATTTATTAAATTATTTTGCCTGTGACCTGTAATTTCAAGTGCCAGCATTCAGAATGGCGATTATCCACTTTTCTCAAGCAAGGAGTTTGAATTTTGCTTCACGTCATTTTGGTTTCTCCAGGTCCTCCTTCCTGCCTGTCAACATACCCACCATCACCCATATTTGAAAACTGAGGTATTTACTCACTTCTTTTGGTTATACTCTGAGAATCAAATCCCTGCCACATCCTTAGTTTATAGAGCATTCCAATTTCATCTCCTTTCTTCTCTTGTTCTCTTTTTATTTCTATAGCCAAAGAACTTCTTGCTGCTTGCTTTAATTTTCTTTTCAAGGTTCAACTCTCTGATTCCTGGCCGTTCTCACTTTCTCTGTATACTTTCTGACATTGAAGACATAGCTTTCTTTGCCGGTCAATTCTTTTTTCCATCCCTTGTAAGCTCCCTGCTTAGTCTTAATATCCCTTTCGAGATGGTTATTCATTCAGTTGAAGCTGGGGCCCTCTAGGTAAGGCTTTTCCACCCACTTTGTTGGGATCCAAATTACAGAAACATTTTTACTTTTGATTTGAGAAATTCCAAACTTCCCCCACATTTAAATCCCTGTATTTTTCATGCCAGTTGACTTCACTAACCAGTTCACTTGAAATTTGTCATATGGATATTTCAGAGTATATAATGTTACATAGTCCTTTATGTGTTAAAAATACAAGTACCACTGACTTCAGTTGCAGCTGTGAATGCTCAGCACTTTTGCAAACCAGACCCTAGAGTCTCCCATCAGGACCCCAGAAATGAGGAAAACACAATTAGTGACCACCTGTGGAAAAGTGTGATGCCTGGCAAAGCACAGGGATCGAATGGTAACGGGAAAGGGAGAGAATCCAACTTCGTGAGCCAGTATTCAATTAGCGCAGCCGTATGGCTTGTTCTTTTTCTTCCTACAGCCACCTTACATCACTGTACATCTCACAGGTTTTTGTAACAAATGAAGAAAGTACTAAAGACGTTATCTTGCCCCAGTACTCATTCCTGATTCACACCCAAAACAGGTCAGTGTTTTGGAGAAAAAATACCCAACATAACAAAAAAATCCCCAGTGTGCTTGCAATTAAAGATGGTATCAGTGAGCAAATTTATGGGAATGGGCGGGGAAACATAATCATGATTGCAAAGTTCAGAGTGCTTTGGAAATTAAAAAAAATTCCAGATGCTTAAACTAAACTTCAACAGTGCTATCAATATGTATTATTCTTTGCTTATTTTTATGTTTTTTGAAAACAAAGTGAAAAAACAGAAGTTCCATCATGAAACTACTTGTAAGCACTGCACTGTCAACTGTATGAATTTTCCACACAAGTCTAGGCAATTTAATTTAAATGGAGTAGTTTATAGCAATAGGTTGTTGACCTCTTTACTGGCAACACTGAAGTGGGATGACACACACTCTGCTAGCATTTAAACAGACTTTTGCTGACAGCAGAGAAACTGGGAGCAGACCTAAATATCACATGTACTATTCTATGTTCCTCAGCTATTTGTCTATGCCATGTCAGCATTACCCCTCCTGTCTCACCTTCTCTGACACAGCTTTGCCTTCATTAATCTCTTCCCTCAGGGATCCAAATCTCTGCCTCAGGATCCAAATTTAATCTTTCTCATGAAACCTTTCCAGTCACTGCTCTCAGCACATCTCTCTCCTTGCCTAACAAGTCTGAGTCCTCTGGGTGCTTGTGCACAGTCCCTTTTCTTCTCCTAGTCCTAGTCTTACCGTCCAGAAAACCTCAACTCCCATTTTAAACTGTAGGTTTACAATTTAAATTCATCTGTTCATTTTTGCTGCTCTGTGGCAACTGCCCCATGCCACCTACCCTTCTTTGTTGCCATGTCTCCCTTTCCCGTGTTCTAACACACAGGATATACACAGTCTTTGTACCTGCCTTGTTATTAACTGTTTGCCCTCAAATCTTTACCCAGCCAGCTAGTTCCGGTTTTCTCTGCTTCATGATCTAGACTCCTCTTTAGTACACTGCTCCCTCCCTCTCTCCCTTCCCCTGAATTCTCCTGTCCAGATATATTCTAATTCTGTTTTCATTTTCCAGCCAGCACTAGGTTCATCCATTTTCTCATCCACTATCACTTTCCTTCTTTCTCCTGTTGGTTCTTGCAGTCTCCTCATCATTCTGCCTGAAGCATTGTCCCTTTCCCCAGATAGTTTCAGATTTTCTTTTTAATCTCAAGAACACCTTGTGGCAGTGATTATGACAGATCAATTTACACATCCAAGATCAAAACATTCCTTTTAAACAATTTTAGAGGTTTTCCTTTTATGCTCAGTATACGTCCCAATCTTCAGATAATGTTCTGATACTTGGTGTTAGACAAATGTGCATGAAATCCTCTACTTCCCTTTAAATGCATCTCCCCTTCCTTTCTCCCCCTTTTCACTGTGATGGAAACAGCTCAGCCTCTTAGCCACACAGGAAATTTTTTTTTTACTTCTCTTATGTGAATACAGTGAAATAAACAGAACATCAAGAATGGAAAGTTGGACATCTAAATATAGAGAGAAACTAAGGTATTGCAAGAGAAAGGGAGGAAAATATTTTTAATTGGACAGTTTACAAACCCACAGCACTTCTCGAAGTGACTGCTGTTCCAGAGATACACCTGATCTGACAGACGGCTGTTTTATTTGATAACTCCATGTTTCAATCAAATAAGTCTCCTCATACCAGTTTCTAACACTTTTTAAGAAACGTTTTATTTTTACATGGGGTGCCTTTCAAGTGCTGTCACACTAGCTAGGGTGAGATGTGATAGACTGCAGCATTACTCAGCCTCATTCATACCTGCTATCCAGAATTAGCTTCAACACTGCCACAACCTACACCTGATTTAGTGCCTCTCCCAGACACAGGGTTTCCCTTTATGTACAATCTGCCTATTTTGGCATCTCTTTTAGCATGGGTTGGTATGAGGAACCCCAGCTTTGAAGCTAGCATGCACAGGAAAAAAACAAAAAACACAAACCGCAAAAAACCCAATACTGATTTAAGCGTGAGGTAACAAACCTACTCTCCACAGGCTCTGCATACTGTGAAATGACACTGTTCCAGTAGAATGCTGCTTCTGCAGAATCCTGCAATTTCCTAATGAAGACAATCTGCCAGAGAACAAAGATTAGCCATGCCTGAGACCTTGGCGGGTCAATTCAATCAAATAAATTCAAAGGCATGTTGGGTGGGTGATTTTGGAGCAGACTATTACTATCACTAATGTAAGCCACACGGCAATATTTAAATTCCAATGCTTTCATCTGATGATAAAAGAGTCTTTCAGGAGTATAACACCAGGAAAGACAAAAACCCAAAAGCTGAATGCCTCCATCATGATTACACACCCCTGAATGTTGTAGTGGTGGGAACTGTTTCAGGGAGTTAAAACTGAGAGTGAAGGCGGGCTTTCTTTTCTAATTACCTTATTTAGGAGTTAAAATTGTCATTCTGTTCTGAATGTATAACTGAGTAACTTAAAACCTTGAGCTCTGCATACCTTTGGATGAAGACCAAGAAGCCTGAACCCTATATCCATGCAGCTCTGATTAGCCAGTTCCATGCCTGCACTGAGAATGATGCATGTTTCATAATAATTTGAAATGGCCCTTTCAATGCTGTGTTCCAACACAGGTTAACCACCTGAGAGGTAAAGAGTGCCAGACTGCACTGCAAATTTTGTTCAGAAGCAGTGGCTAAGTGGGGGCTCCGTTTGTCTGGTTGGCTTAGCCAAAGACCTGGGAAATGCATCACAAGGAGCCATCTTCAGCCTGGTTTAAAAACATGCCTCCAACCATTAGAAGTAGAGTTAATCAAAATAGGCCCAAAGTCTGTTTGCAAGGTTTGTGAACCTTAACAAACCATCTTCCCAAGAGACCATCCTGGTCTGAATTTTGAGTTCATAATGAAACCTGAAACCAAGACAGTGCTTGGTGGTTTGGGATTTGACAGAGAGCATTTCACATGGTCCTAGTTATTGGATAAGGAAATACAGTATGGCTGTATCTACAAAAGAGAACTAAATCCCTGAAAACTGGATTGGTAAAGTAGCAACAGTATTAGAAAAAGTTTAATGTGAAATGACAGCCTAAGTATTTCTGTGGTGTTTTTGCAAAAAGCCTGCACTTAGGATGGATTTGGCACCATTTCAGCTGCACTGTCCTTTATTTGTCTAGCCCACAGCTTTCATCACAACTACCTGAAGATCTGTCTTTTGGATGAATGGGAAGATCTTCCAAGAATCCAGGAAGAGCTATGGAAGAATAGTGAGTACTCTTGGGAAAGTTACATAAAACTATGATAGGTCTGTTAAAGCTTCAGGAAGGAAGTGAACCTTTGATACAACAGCCCTTTTGCTTCTCTTGCAGCCAGCTCCATGCAAAGTTGGTGAATAGTGCTCATGAACTGAAGCATAGTTGTTGTGCACAAATAGTAACAGACAGGAAAACAGTGCCTCAAGTCTTATATCTGACATGAAATATAACTCCTAAACAAATAAATGGTCATTTTTTCAGAGTTTGTAATAAACCTTGTACCTGGCATAACAGTGGAGATCCTCCTGTGAAAGGGGGCTGTGGATATTGTGGATGCTTTTCTAGCTGTTGCTTTCTATAGTTTTTGACAATGGACAATGAGGCCAACGGACATCATTAGCTTCAATTAGCTTGGATTCAGGGTGTTAATTCGGACAGAAGGAAAAAAGAATGTTTTATTCTCTAATATCTGTTCTGTTTTGTTTTGACTCCAGCTTGATAAGGTACATTGAAATGGAGTCTCCCTCTCCTCCACCAACAGTTTGGAAAGCATACTGAAATTACACTGATCAAAGGGCTGACAAAAACAATTTGGCCACAGCCAGCAAGTGAAGAACACTGACTATGAGCCAGATCGGCTGGTGGTAATTGGCTTTGTTCTGTGGGATTCACTGAGGTTAGGGACAACCAGGTGATGATTTGCTTCTAGGACCCTATGCTGATGCCTGCAGATAGAGTCAGATGTGTAACTCTCCCAAACAAGAACAGGATTTAAGTATGTAAACCTTTATGCCTTATGATGAACTATATCCCATGAAAAAATCCAACCTCTGTTTTGTGCTTGTGTCAAAAATCTTAAAAGAAGTGCAAATTTTAGCTGGGAGGGAACTTTTATGACCTAGTTATAAATCTGTGCAAGGAGCAGTTTGCAATTGAAACACTGACAACCTCTCAAGCAGAATGGTGCAAGTGGGTGCGCCACTAACAATCCCCTCCAAATTCTACTCCAGTGCAGTCAGCGCGTCACATGCCAGGATTTAGAGTCCACAATGAAATAACCAGTACAAAGAGGGGAAAATAGTAATTTCTGAATTACTGTCCCTCTTCAGAAAATAACCACAGAAACAGGGTAATTTTGATACTAGAATGTTACTAGTGGTTCATATGTTCTAACAAGACTGTCAAAGAGAAAGCAACATATTCCTTCTGGTATATGTAAACAGGAGAAGAGGAGGAGTAAGAAATTAGTTACAACAGTACTGCTGTGACAAAGAGAAAGCATTCTGTGTTGCACTTAGAGACAATGAAATGTTTTTTAGATTCTTCTTTGTCTATTTCATAAGACCACGCCATCATTTTTTACTCCTTTTTGCCTGTTTCATTGCTATTTAAATGATAGTTCTGTGGTTTTTTGGTTGGTTTTATTTTTTTGGTTGTTGTTGTGGGGTTTTTTTGTCTGTTTGTTTGTTTTATTATAGACTTGAAGCTTAATGAATCTAACAAAAACAACCTTTTAAAAAAATCTCAATGTTAACATCTTTCTCATACCGAGGTGCCTTGATCAATGAATCAGTCTTTTTTTCACAGTTTGTCTCCTGTGCCCTTTCCTGGCTAAACTGTTCTTAAGACAGAATGACATTTCTGTTTTATAATCCCACTGATGGAATTAATGACTATGTTTATTAATTTTGATTATTGGAATTTCCCGTCTCTCTGTTTCATAGTAGCACTCCACCTCTGCTTGTCAATCATAACTACTGACTCTATCACATTTTGCTTTTTTAAATGAACTAAAATGTTTGGCTTGGCCCTGTGCCAAGAATGGGGTCATTCACAAACTTGTAATAACATATCCTTAGCTGATGTTTCTTAGTAACATGTGTAAATAGGAAAAAACAGTTGCACTGTGGGAGTTTAGCTTGGCCACATGTGACTACAGTTAAAGAACATGGGAAGAAAATCAGTGGTCTTTCCATGATAGCTGTCCAGTTCAACAGCAAGCACACAGTACAGACATGGCAGTGCAGACACAGCTGAAGTTAACCACTTTCTTCACTCAGCAGCAAGCTAGTGCAGCATGTCCCTTCTCTGCTAGAAACCAGATGTGCAGCCTCTGCCTGGAGCTGAGGTGAGGAGCTGAGCCTTAGAGACGATTCTAGCAAAACCACAAAGTCTCCCAGAATATTCCTTGTGATATCTTCTATTTACCTCCAGCAACACTGAGCTTTTGTTACAATTACAAACACATCTTGGGATTAATGACATTACAAGTGGTTTCTTGGTAGCACCCTCTGGGTAAAAGCAGAATGTTAGTGTCACTATGAGAGATGGGCTAAAGCTGTGAAGCTTGGGCCAGGGTTTGGTTCTTGGATCTCAAACATTTTCAGTTTGAGATCAAGGGTTTTATTCTGACCACTGCAGAATTGGGCTGCATTTCAGCTTGGCTTAGACTTTGATACTCCTAGCAACTAAAGTTCAGGAACTCATGAACTGAGGATATTCAGATTCACAGAACAAATTTGCCCCGTGTTCTGTTGCAGAGTAAAATGGAAAAGTGGGAGATTTGATACGGAAATAAAACATCAAGAAGCAAATACACGAAACATATGAAATTATCTTAAAACTATTCCTTCCAGAAGCCCCAATAATTTTCACTATTCAGATTTTTACTGGTTGTTTCAGACTAAGTTGCATCAACATATGCACTCTGCAGTGCAAACAGCTGCAGGCAGAAAATTGTTATTAAGACAAAGAGAAAAAAATTACTGGAGCAAAATATCTCAACTATGAGGTACCCCATATACATTGCTGGGACAGCAATTGCCCAACTCCATGCTGGGCATACAAAATCTGTCCTGCTGCTGACTTGGTTCTTTCACGATCAGCTATGCTGCCTCAGCCTCACAGAACTACCCACCCTCCTGCCTGAAACCTGTAACCAAGGAAAGCTGCAGGCCACATACCATAGCTTCCCCCTTCAAGGACCAGGTACCTATGCAGAGGTATGAATACAGCATTTTGGAACTACTGTAGTTAGTCTGAGAAGTTTAGCAAGGTAAAAATAACAGGTTTTCAAAGGAAGAAGAAAACCTAAACTGTAAGATAAAGATGTTTTTAAAAAGAGACTTATTTGAGGTTTTTCCCTCCTGCCCTTCCAGTGTAATGAACTCTCCATTTGCAACAGCAAAAAAAAAAAGTCATTCCCTTGCTTCTCTGCACAGGAATAATATACTCCTGATCTGCCCATAAGATTTAAACAGAAGGACACTGTATATTTTTTGTCATTACGAATTTCTCTTTGTCTCTTAGTGACTTGAGAGACTTTGTCTAAAAATGATCCAGTGCAACAGGGCTGTGTTTTGAAGGCCAAATGAATACACCATGTACTGGAAAGAATCCTTCATGTGTGGTTTGGTGGTTATGGCAGGAAACTGGCAGACAAGGCTCTTGCGAATTGGCATTTGCTGAGATGCTGGTGTGCAGCAAAATAGATTTAAGGCAGGTGGAAAATGAAACAGCATTCGAAAATTATGTGGCTGGATTATCATTCCTACTGTGCAATAGGACACGGAAGCACAACCTCTAGACTGGTCCAGGATGGAGTTCTGAACATTTTGTTTTTCACATAAACCCAGCAGAACTTCCACGTAACTTGTACGGAAGCAGGTGTCTGCTCTATTTTTCACATACTATAGACTTTCTCATATGGGAAACTGGAAAGTAAGTCCAGATCTTGGCCCAGGCTGTGGCTGCAAAACTGGTTAGCAGCATTCCAAATATTTCCCTATCATGGATCTAGCAGTGGGAGTCAGATGGACATCCGTTTCAAGTCAAGCTAGGGTATGCATGAGGCCAATCTCATTTTCATGCGGGGTTAGTCTGAGTAGAACAGATCTACAACCACCACTGCCAAAGAATACAAAAATCTCTAAAATTTTTAACATTCTTTCTCCACTTGTCTCTTATTCTTCTACATATCAGATCCAAAATTTCTCTTGCTAGATTATGGACTCTGTATTAGTTATAATAAAATCAAGATAGTGCATTGCACTGCACTATTACAATGTAAGAGATAATGGGAGTAATTACCAAAAGCTCACTGGGTTCAAAGCAGTAACAACAGCTGGAGTTATCTGACTTTCCCATATTCAGTGGGTACCTCCGAAGATGATACATATGACATGATATGAACACCATAAATACAGGTACCATGATACTAGAATGGAATTTTTATGCCATTAAATCAGTGACAAGAAATTCAAAGTAACTTAATAAGAGTGCCCAGCATAAGCTGCAGGTTTCCAGAAGCTAGACATAGCAAGAACACATTTAAGCTGAGTGCTTATCCCTTAAATAAATATGACTTACTTTCTATGAGGTACAGCACTCCTGACACTTTTGAGGGGACAGATATTTAATTCTGGCAAGGCTGGAGCTATCAATCTAGTCAAAGTTCACTACAGTTGGAAGAAACTAGAGCAGGCAAATAGGATTTTATGTGACAGTTTATATACCCTTCCTCACACAGAAGGCTCCTCCTATGTACATAATGACATTTCTTCATGTGATGGCACTTCTGGTACATACACAGCACTTTCACACAATAAAAGAATAAAGGCCATGTAAGCAGCAAAGTAATCTTAAGAATTATGTCACATATCTGACGCCTTTTCTTTCATTTGTCACCATGGGCACTGTGGTATGGCTGATTCAAGTGACTGCCTTAAGACTTGGAATTCAAAACATGATTTTAAGACAACCATGTAACTCTATTACAAGGAGATATTCAGTGTTTAGATAGCTGCTTGAGACTTGACACAGACATCTTGAAACAGACAGGAATAATATCAAGGCTCATATGTGGAATATAGAATGAATCAATGATGTTGATTCACTGCTGTGAAAAGCTGATTTAACCTTGACCAAAGATGCTGGAAGGGAGCCTGTGTGAATTAAGGCAGCAGAGATCAGGGCCAAATCCTCAGCTGGTAAAACTGTCAGAGCTGCACTGAGGTAAATGGTGTTAAATCCCCACTATCAAATGGGACAGAGCACGTTACATTCTCAACAAAAGACTTTAAAGTATAAAATGCAGATAGGAAACTCAAGAAGAAAAATTGGTTTGCAGAGCAGGAAAAGCTATTTATTAAATAAGGGTAAAGCATATGGGCAGTAAACTTCCCTTTATTTGATCGATTGTGTTTTAAAAATCAAATTAAAACCATTCTTAAGGATACATGAAGCAGCTAAAGCTACAAGAATGTCACTTGGTTGGGTAACAGTAGGGCAGTAAATCAGATCTTTTTGTAGGCCTAGTGAATGCAGGGCAAACAATAACTAAATAGACAACGGCGGCAGAGCTGCATCCTTTGAACTGGACACTGTAACAGATATATACTGTGTTTTGCAAAAGCAGCACAATAGCATGCTGCAGAGCATACAGAAAGCTAAAACAAACAAACAAAAATTCTGGCTCTTTTTACATTCAGTCATAAAAAGCCACGAGGAAGTTGAGATACAAGGACATTACAACTGCTTTCAAACAGGCCACTCTGCTACGTGAGGTCAGCAGTACTTCTGCTGTTGACTTTAGCTGAATCAGGGTTTGGCGCGCTGGTTTTAATTTATTACATTACTGAAGTTGTCCACTGATATAAATCCATACAGACCAAAACTGGAATAATGCTGTAGTTAATCAGGCCTAATGAAACAATGATCCTCTAGGTCAGAAATACAGCCGTATCTCTGATGTTAGGATAAATACTCGCTCAGCTTTGAAATTAGTTAAAAAGATTCTTGCTGTGGATCACGTACAGTGAGGCTAACCAGCACAACCCTCAGATCTATGTGATATGGAAAAAAAAGTCTCACAAAGAGATGCAAATCAATAATTCTAATGATCCATCTGCCAAAAGAAATTCCATTGGCTAAGCACTTCTATAAAAATTCAGCCTGAAAATATGGATGAAGCCCAACACCGAAAATATTTGCAGATTCATAAACTTCTTCTTACAGTCTGGGCCATAGCACAGCAATATTTGAGCATATTGCTGAAGAGGAGCAAAACTACACATGTGCCATGCCCAACATCAACCAGATCATTCCTATATTCTGACTGATCTGCTGCAGACACATTTAAAAAACTCATTGATGCACTTCCTTCAAGAAAGAATTATGTATACACACAGAAATTATAAGGTCTTTAAAATAAAGTCTGCTGAGTTAAGTCAGTATTAATCCTCCCCTAAGCACCCTCAAAATCAGTATCAGAGATCCCTGAGGAATGAAGGAAGTGATGGATTTATAATGGCTGATGATTTAGCTTACAAAAGAGTTTTTAGTTTGATCATATTGAAAGACACAGGCAATTCTTCTGTATTACAGAGAAATATATGCTGGTTGAATACACACCAACTACCCAGGAGTCAAAACCAAGCAGAAAGAGTTGATGTACAACAGCATTTTTTTTTAAACTAGTTCAGGCATCTTCTTGCTTCAGTATGCTCCTTATGATGCCCATAGCTCATGCCCATGGGAGTATGCTGACTCCAGCCTCAACAATTGCTGCTGGAGTACCTCCTCCCACAGTCACAATTGCCCAGTCTGCCGTTCCCTGGTCTGCGCTCACATCGTGGAAGGATGTCAATGAGGTCACTCATGCAAGCCATGCTTGAAATGCTCTCAAGTCAATGGCTGGCACTCTCTACCCTGCAGCATCTGCTATGTTGAGGAGAAAAGCTGAAGCAAATACACCACTTTGAGAATGATTCTCACAAATGTCTGTGGGTGACTCCAACCATGGTAAGCTACAGAATGTTCTGCACCTTACTGAATATATTCTTGTAAAAAGCAACTGTGTTGTATGAAGGGGCACTTTTAGACAAACAATTCAGCCACCAAGAATTCTGTTCATTTATTTTAAAATATTTTTGTTTGATCAATCTACCTTGTTATTTATGCATCTATCAAAACAACAGGTACTTATTGCAGAAAAGGCAGTGATTTATTTATTCCAACATCTCTCAACAACACTGCAGCCACCTTTTGCTCCTAACTGGAATGCAAATACAATGCCTGTATTGATATAGAGAATTTTGGTAAGTTGTTTCAAGCTTTATTGAAGCAGCATAATACTTTACTTATATAAATCGATGACTTTCTAACTGAAAAATGTTTTTTACAAGCTTTTTTTTGCCCTGACCTGCAAATACAACACAGATATAGAAAACAATTCAACTTCAGAATTCTTGTGCTTTGCAAGTCACTAAACAGATCTACACCAGCTAAAAATAGAACACATTCCTTTTCATTCCACAGAGCAAGAAAATTATCACAGAGATATATTTCTCCCCTTTAGCTTTCAACTAATTAAAATCCACTGTTTTATAAGGACAGAGTAAACAAAGGGAATTTGCCACAATCTTGGCATTTGAGAAAGAAAAGAATGAACAAAACCTTGTAGTGTCAGAGGGAGAAATATGACGATTTCAGCATTTTAAGAAAAACACAGTATTATAGGTACTGAAAAAAGTTACCAAAGGGCAAGACAAGTTTTGTTATGGCCTGGGATATATGCTTAGATAAATGACATGATAGTTCCAAAGAACACAAATGAAAAAAACCTGATTCAAGTTCATGAAATGACAGACTATGGGAAAAGCAAGAGAGAATTTGACCTAAAAACCTATTTCTTAGAATATGATTCCTACTCCAAAATTCAAAGACAAGCCAAAACTAATAAACAATTATACAGTGTCAATGCTTACGCATATCAAATCACGATGTGCAAGTCGAAGAATATCAGCAGTTCAAGTTACTAAGTGAACACCCACCGAGGTGTATCAGTTGCTCAAAACATTAATGGAGCAATGAGATGGGTGAGAAAGGCTGCAGCAAACTCACTCTCTTAAACACAGCACAAAAGGCCAGTAAAGATGTGTGACTGGATCCAACTGGATCTTTAGAGTGCACCACAGAACAGGACTGTTGATAACACTGAATGTATGAATATGGGCATTGCTGCTCAGAAGGTCATAAATACAACAGTGTATTTACAGTTGTGTTAAACAGCAAAGGAAAAAAAAA
>VXBT01006393.1:0-85011 GCA_013400235.1 Oriolus oriolus
GGAGGGCCCTCCCCCGAATTGGTTGCTCCGGGACGCACCTCAGCCCGGGCTCAGCCAGAGCGCTGCAGCTGAGGCTCCGCAGGACGCACGACAAGGGCAGAAATATGTGTTCTTGGCTTACAGCTTTCGCTCATGCAGTCATCTTTTAGGAAAGGCATAACAAGAGCAAATGAAAAATTCATTTACCTATAATTGTCCCAATTTAAAATTATTCATTCCCCTAGCAGTGATGCCCTTCCGTGACAAGCCACAGGAAGTCATACTACAATAACACATCTTTTATATCATATTTTCTGTTACCAAAGCAACTGACTCTATTTGTTATATTTATTTTCGTCTCTGCTATGAACAAAACTCTAAATCCTAACTGACAGGCATCACTAGGAGTTGATATGGGAGTCAGCTTTTAAGAATCAGGCTGCTAAACTCTTTACTTGAATATGGACTACATGTAGTTTTATATTTGGTGAGAACAGTTTTTCAGATGAAAGAAATTAATATTTCATCAGGATAAATCCTGAAGTGCCAGTCATATTACTTAAATTATATTAGTCCAATTACAGTGGTTTAACACTTTATAGACCTTAACAGATAACGTGACATCATCCCACAGGAATAATATTAAAAAACCTCTCAGGTAAGGGTATAAATTTTGTAGCTCACTACTGCACATGGCTGTTTCTTTATATGTAACTATGATTTAATATATAATTTCTGCATAATGTAAATGGCTCCAAGCAACTACTAGCAATTCAGGAAAATCATATTTGATGAGCTGTCAAGTAAGGCTCACAAAAGCATGCCCCTTCTGATTATTCCTCAAAATTACTTCCCAATATATCTACTCTGATCCTAAATAGATGTTCTGCTGTCGTGATTTTTTTTTTAACCTAGGTATTATGATGCCCATCTGATACATAGAATTATTTCTAGAAATATTGCTTATTTCTTTGCTTCATATTAGCTATGTAAATACGAAAACAATGTTCAAAATGATTGATTTTTTTAATTTGCTATTTTAAGAATAGACTGATTTAAAGTAAAAGAAACCAGACAAAAATTTCATGCTATCGTTTGTTCTTTGCATAGATAAGTTAATGTTTAAAAAACTCAAATGGGACATACAGAAATGTTGCAAAATTATCAGATGAAAAAACGCCAAGTGACAGAGGCCTTGGGAGAACTGGGCAGTGCTAAAATGCAGCATCACATGTTCTCTTCCTCAACATCAAATTGCAAGGGAAAAGATAAATCTGGTACTTGTAAGTCACTATCCGCCAGAAAGCCCTTCATACATTTTTAGGCATCACAGAAGGTACCTCCAGGAGAAAAACCTGTGAATAAGCAATTTCTAATTTCAGCAGAATTTGACTTTACTTCTGGTGATGGCACTGCAGTCAGTGCCAAAAAAAAACCCAAACAAACCAACCCTGTTGCAACTGTTATTTCACATTACTGCTGTTGCTGAGAATCCCATGAGTCTTAACAGGGATTGCACTGATTGACCTTACAGAGCAAATACAAGCCCTCCTGAAGAGCCTACAAACTGCCAACAAGGTGACAGGAATAGGTCAATGAAAGGAAGCCAGATACGAGGACAGCAATGGCTTTGCACAGAGCCTGATGGCCACAGCTCACCAGTTCTCTGGGATTTGATGGGAATTTGTATATGCTGTCAACTCTTTGCTATGAATTTCCATTACAAGAATGCACTATTAAAATAATGACAAGCTTCTTAAATGCTTGACTCTGCACAGCTGAGATGTGCATGCAAATAAGAATCCCTCTAGTCTACTTTTATTATTTTTTAAAATTCTTTTTCAATCCAAATGAAGCACAATTTCCTCTTCACAGAAACATCAAACATTCTCTTCCTCTACATTTTATGATGTAGACTTTCCAGCAATCCCTGGCTTTTATGAGCTGTCTCATGTAACCAACATTATGGTCCACTGTCTGACAGATCTGTACTTTATCCTTCCCTAATGAGAGAGTTCCCCAATTACTGAGCCAACAGGCAGTGTTTCTAGAAAGTTTCACCCCTTAAGCACAGAATTCCCACAGGGTGATTGGCAAATCATCACACATTAAACCCATCACATACAAAAACTTGCAGAATTTATTCCTGAACAAGTAATTTCCTTTATTTCCCACACCAGTTCAGGGTGATTTTTTTCCAAGTGTTTAGTCAGTGTTTCATTAAACCCCCCCCACAAATAACTCACCTTTCTCCCTCTCCCCATCACAAAGATCACCATGTTACAGAACAGCTACCACAGTAACATCACAGAACAGCAAAACAGAGAACTGAGACTGCCTAGTAACACAGCTTGTTAAAGCATCACAGTTATTTCTTTATATCATCCTATACAGTTTGTGGTCGAAGATGAACCAGGTGGTGAAAGGGCAATATCAGCTTTTGTCCTCTGTTAATGCCCCTTGGTGCAGTATCTGAGCCCCAGCATGCTGAGATCCATCTGCTGGCAGAGGTTTAAGCACTTGCCCAGTTTTGGGCTGTTCCTGTCCCAGTCTGTACTCAAAACACTTCTGAACACCCAAGCTAAGGTGTTCATCCCTAAGGGGGGTGTGGATATTCCTGTTCAGGAGGCATCACACACATACTCCACTACATGCTTAAAACAAGGAAGAATCACATCAGGTCTCACCATCATCACTGTTACAACAACTAATTTCTATGTGGCGCCTTGCTGTAAAACGTATTCACAACTGGCCATTGTATTCCTCTGAGCTGCTTCTGCCACTCTTAGCCATAGTAAGCAAACACTGTAATACATTTCAAGCATCAAATCAAACAAATCCACTTCCTCCTAGGAAATATATGCTGCATATATAACCATACAGGGGCAGAATTAAAATTTAAATGCTAGTGATGGCCCACCTACACATACTGGTGGAGCCACAGCTTTTCTAAGCAATTTCCCTAATGTTTTACCAACCTTCCAGTTAGGAAATTACTCAATCTCTAACCTAAATGTCCAGTCCTATAACTTCAATCTGTTTCTTCTTGTCATGTCCCCAGCTCAGAGAACAATTTACTTTTACTCCTCAATAGCTTTTTATGTATTAGGGTTTTTTTTATCTTTCTCTTCTCATCTTTAGTCTTTACTCTGGCTTAAAATCCTTTCTCTGTCACTCTACTTTTGGCATGTTTCTACCTCCATTTCTGGGCTGAGACACTGTCTTCCCCACACTGGAAACAGTATCGCAACAGGAAACTTCACAATTTTTCCGGTTTAATTGCCATTCTATAGCTGCTCCTTTCTTGGTTTTCCCATAACAGTGTAAGGTTGTCAACTCACCTCCAGTGCATGATCCACTACAAACTTCAGCTTATTCTCTGAGGAATCTCTGCCCAGTGCTTCAATAATTCCTCAGCCTTTCTCAACTGAATGAGCATCTCTGTTTAGGTATAGCAATTTACACTTGAGCTCACTGAATAAGTCTCATTTAATGGAACCCTTATTGAAGAAACAGGACTGCAATTCAATCTACCAAGATCATTTTGGAAGAAATGGTTGGGAGCACATCCAAAACAAAGCAGTAGGTTCACCTTTGATTATGGTAAGTATGGAAAACTATAATAATTGCTGGAACCACAGGGAAAGATCACAACCTCCTCATTTGATGCCAACATGATGATTAAGCAAACAGAAAAACTTAAAGTAGTAGATTAATGTTTAAGGATATTATCTGGAAAATATCTAAGAGAAGAAAGCTAAAAGGAAAAAAAAAAGAGAAAGGCTAAGCTGGAGAGAAAACTGAGTCTAAAACATAACATCAGTCATATCATAGCTTAGAAGTTAAACAAGTGTTTCGAAGAAACAAATTAAGTGGATTTATGATACTGTGGAAATTTCCTTCCAAAGCAACTCTTCTGATTGATGGATATGAATCTGTATCAGAAAATAAGATGGTAAAGTTAACCTGTAGGAATTTCAGACTTATAACTCATTGCTATGGCAACATTCTCAGCAAGAAATAAGTTTCCTTGGAAATATTTTAAAAAATCACTTTACTTTTCCCTAAACATAACTCTAAAGCGTAAGAGAGCAAGACAGGTAGAGGCAAGAGTGTAAACCAAACTGTTGGATCAATACACAACAGTGCACCTTTTTAAGCATTTTCCTACAATTCAAATAAAACTCCTCTTTCATGAATTTTATAATTTACAACAGGAGGAGCTGAGAACACACTGGGTTTGAAATAGATATTGAAAACTTCAGTCTATGAGTTATAATTGAAGATTCAGGCATCACAGAGGCTAAATGTGTCTTCTCTCAAATGAAGCTGAATGAAACTGTGAAGCCTAGCAGAAGTAGAGCTTCCTTTTGAAAGTGGATACAAATACCAAGAATACTGGTACATACCTATTTTTAAAATCCCTAATTACAGGTGGAGACAAGTATTTTAGAGCATGAAAAAAATTTGTTTGTTTCTTAAGTGCTAAAAACAGGTAAGTGGCAGGTACTTTTCCTGATGTATTTTTATATGCTGCTCTGAATAATTGATAAGTTATGTTTCTGTGCAAACAAGTTATACTAGTATTTGTATTAACTTTGCCAATCACAGACAAAATAAAATTAAATCACCTTTGTTTATGAAAAACACCTGAAAAAAGGATACGAGTTGAAATTCCATGTAGATTAACTTAATTATAAATGAAAGAAATCTTTCTCCAACAAAGCCTAAAATAATACTCTAATTGTAAAGCCCCCTGAAAATGCACAGTCAGTATCATGCATTGTGCACAGTGACTGAAGACCCCAGAAATGGAGGCAAAACATGGATTTCAAAAAGCATGTCCTGATCCTATTTAACATGCTTTTGTAGAAAGGCTCCCAAAAACATAGCATAAGCTGTGTGCACAGGAGGGATACACTTTATTCAGAGCCCAAAGAGACAACCTACTCTCCCAGAAATATCCCATCATTACAGGTCACTGGCCATCCCATCACCAAGCAATGGCTTTTCCACTTGACCTGACGATGAGCAAGTCAGCCCTTGAATAGGCCCTCTCACTGCTGAGATATTTCTAGATGGCCTTTTGCCTTTTCATGTACTTCAGACAGGAGGAGCAGTGTGGTTGTTCTCAGAAGTCCAGCTAAGAGGTTTTCCCTGGAGCAGGACAACTTTCTGCATTCACAGCACAAACACCCAGGCAGAAAGAGACTGATCTTTCTGGTGTGGTGTTTTATTAACGCCACAGCAAAGCTAATCTAGTAAGACTCTAGAACAGCATGAACTCTTCCCTACTGGACTCTGGGGGACCAATAGGAAAAAATCTGTATTTTGTATATCATGTTGTTAATATATTTGTTAGTGATAAACAGAGCTCCTTCTGGAACTCAAAAAGCCACATTCTTAGAGGATTTCCTCCTGCCCCTTTTGGTCCCCCATAATTCTCCCTCGAGGTGGAGGTCAGAGGTTGCGGGCTAAAGAAATGCTTCTTGTTAAAGCTTTACAATTCACCCCCTGCCAACATGAAGTGTTCCTGAAGACTGCAATTCCGAACACAGTCCTGAACAACAGCAGAGTTGTAGTCCCAAACAGAACTCCTCCCTTTCCTTAACCATTGTGGAGGAAGCCTGCCCTGACTTCTGAGTGAGTGACCAGCACCAGCTTTTCTTCTCTGCAAACACACTGCAGCTCTTTTGGCTTGGATCCCACCCACAGCAACACACACCATCTTTTTTTATTTCCTGTGCAGTTCATAAAGTCCCTGTCTAACTACAATCCTGGCTCTGACTGACAGCAATGGATTGAAATTTTTTTAACCACAAGCTAAATCTGAGTGAAATAGGTGGCAGGGAAGTGTTTGATGTTCAGAAAGCTTCCAGGGTATCAGATGGCTTCAAAGCACTGCATGCAAAGAAAAGCAGGATGAGAGGTCCCATGAAAAACTTAAGAGCACACAGAGTAAATAATTTCAAAGACTGTGTAAAGAGAGGACCAATTTAAAACCTGAAAACAGTGATTACTCCCCCAGTGAAAACTCCCCCAGTCTGCCTGATAACCCAACAATTAATTGGCCCGTAAGATTCTTATTTAGAAAACCAGTACAAAAAACAGGGATAAAGAGCACCTCTTAGACTATTTTTACTATATCTTCTTTCAGTAAAGATTTGGTGCCTATAATGTATTTCCAGTGTTTCGGGCAGCAGAGATTTAGTTAATGCATGATAGCAATCCCTAGTACTGTGCAAAAGAGACCAACATCAAAATTCAAATTTTTTATTATTAACAGATTACTCTGAACATTTAAGAAAATTAATTTGCTCAAATGCCAACTATTTACTCTCTTTGAATTGCCCTAAATATTTTTTCTCCCATTCAGCGGTACTAGCTTAAGTGGAGACAAACAGAAAACCGTCTCAAGTATCCTCTTTCACCAGACAGAAGACTGTATAAATAAGACTCATCCAACACAAAAGGTTCACCCTGACCACACAAATAGTCAGACAGCAGCACAAGTGTCCCAGAAGGAGCACAGCTACATAAACAAGTGCTGAGGAAAAAGCAACGCGTGGATTTGGGAATGCAAGATAACAAGGACAAACACTATCAAAACTTCAGTAACCTAGAAGGCAGATGGAGTAGATGACCTGAGAGAGACTAACTCTGTTCAAAATAGCTGATGTGGCATGTGAAACCTCATATTGAATATAAAATGTTTGAGAAAACAGGATGAGGAGAAAAATGTCAGGGGCTGTGTGATTTCTCTGAGCAATCCTGCGGATGATCAAATTTGTTCCTGAGGCTTTTCTTCCTGCCTTAATGGCTGTGCAGATCCTCATCCACAGCTGGGCTTGCTGGTGGATTATGAACCTTGGCAATCACTCTGACTGGCATTTCATTACATTCCGTAATCTCATTTTCAGTCGTACCCATCCTGGCTTTTTTTTAGATACAAAGATGATAACATGCTCAGATGAGATATCAGTGCTCCCTCAGGAGCTACCCAGAGTTGCTCTCATCCATGCCTGGACACCTTGGATGCAAACATAACCTAAATTACTATCAGCTACACCATATAATTGCCCTGTTGCCATACACACAATGATATTGTTCTCGTCTCCCCTCCATAAAGCTGCATCTCAGAACTTTTTCAGGGCTATTGCTTCCCTTCCTCAGTGTATAAAACAACTACATACACATACTTATAAGAGAGTTTGGGTCTATTTTGAATCCTATTCCTGTTCTCCCCAGTCCACTTTGAACTGAAATACAATCTCTATGGCATCCATCATTTCTCCTCATGGGCAGATCAACAATACGTAATAGTGAAACAAGTAACTGCTTTAAGTACATCTAATTTAAGACTTGTTATTCAAGACCATTTCCTCATTGTGCTGGTTTTTCGACACACTTTGACTACTTGTGAACTGGCTTCTTTTCCCCCACCATATGCTACTCCATCATTTCCTGTGCTGAGTTCCGCTGTAGCTGTCAGCTCCATTTCTGACCTCTCTTCCATTGCAACAAAGGCAGAAACTCCCTTCTGGTACTGGAGTGGATGATGATGAGGTTATATTCACAGTCTCCAAACAATTGTTATCCTATATCTGTCCTTTTCTAGTGCTTGCAACACTGCCTCATTGTAGTATCATTTGTAAATGTAATTAATGAGCTGTTTACGTACTCTTCCAAAACCATTAAGATGTTAAATTAAAGTGCATTTAGTGGTGCACCCTAAGTCACCCTGCATGCTTCAGTCCAGCTCAATACGTTGTCATTCATCATCGCTCTCTATTCATAACGCCTCAAGCAAATCTAACTCCTTTGACACAATTCATGTTCAAAATACATTCAGTTGTGGTGGGGCTTTTTCCTCTTTTTGCATGAATTTCTAGACTTGTTGTCCTTTTTGTTTGAAAGGTAACACATCTGTGTTGTCACAATCCTTTAGTGTCTTCCTGCTTCCTTCTCAGTTATTACAATTGCTAGTGCACCACTGCTCTCTGATTTAGTTAATTCTTTTAGCATACTGCAACTTGCTGTCAGTAATATCTGTTTATTTATGTGTCATAAATATATGGCTTTTCCTGCTTTCACTCATTATCTATTTTAGAATTCCTTGTTTTTCTCTTTCACATACTTATTTAATCTTCTTGTTAAAGAGGCAATCAAAATAGGCCATCCATCAGCTCAGCTGATTTTCTCTTCTTATTTTACACAGGTAACCTCCCTCCCCTCCTCTCCCCCCCAGTTTTTGTCTGTCTTCTTTGTACTGCAAATATTTCTGTTGCCATAATCCAGTCTACACTCAAATGTTGTCTATTTGAAGCAATTTGAAGCCTCAGAAATCTACAGATATTTTTATTCACTTTCCTTCCTTTCCCTCTATGCCTACTATACTGGATCTTGTGAAACCCACTTACACTTTGTATTCTGTGCCTTCAGACTCACAGTAATCTACTGCTCCCTAATTGAATGAATTATACATTTTACTTTTCTCCAGGCTTGATTTGTTCATTAGGACAGACACTCAAGTAGCCTTCACTTCCCAAGGCATCAGTGAAATCACTGGGCAGGGCTTTTCAGAATAGTCCACAATCTGTCATGTGGACTTTAAAATCCATATTGCTTGCTAAGCTACTAAATGCTGGTATGAATGAATGGCTCTTGGCTCCTGTTCAGCTTGTGCAGCTGTGTTCTGCAAGTCTGGGTGCTGAGTATTTTTTATCTCAAACAGGTGCACAGTCAACAACTCTTAACCAGAAAGGAAATAACCTGTGGATGATTTCTCCTGTGGTTATCTTTTCTTATTAAAATATCAGGCTAGTTTTCATGAGTACAACCCCTTTTTATTATTCCATGTTAAATATCATGCTACCACCTAGAATATCCTAAAAATTACAGACTCCCTACAGATACAAGCATTGACCAATGCTCTCTAAAGTTTTTCCTTTGTTATTTCAATATTCTTTTTTATACCCTTTCATAGTTATTATCCTATTTTCTTTTTCCCACACCATTATTAGGAACTTTATTCACACAAACCTGAGTGCCCCAAAAGCCTGTAATTGCCCAGAGCAGGCAGAAACAAGGATGGATGTAGGAGCAACTGCACAAAGCTCTTTTGGGCTCCAACGAGAATCACAGCAGGACTTGAACATCCTTGGGTGTTTAAATGACAACAGAGAGGGGTTCAAAACATGCTCACCAACCAAGGCTGTTTTCAGTTCTAATTTTTATGCCTAGAATTAAAAAAAACCCAAACCCACCAAAGAAAACAAACCCCTCAATGGTTTGTATAATGGCAAAAAGAAGGATTACTGGACACACTTTTGAGAAGCAGAGAGAGGATGTCATGAGCACAAAAAGCGTTGAAGAGCACAGCTCTCACCAAAAAGAAAGAAATAAGTGATATTCATCAGGTCTGACTCTGAAGAGCACATCTAACTTGGATTCAAAGCCCTACAAACTGCCCTGCCTCTCTCCTCAAAAAGCTTTATTATCCATCTGTGATATTTCAGTGTTAATAGCTTTCCCTTACTAAATATTACACCCTTCTATAACACCATTGGTCCAGCTTACATTTTTTAAGACTGTATGTTTGCATTCTAAGTTGCCAAACATATGTGCTGTCCTTGAACCAGCCAAAATGACCCCAAAAGTGTGAAGGCAGGCTCAGAATGCTACAAGGAACTAACCTATACATATCTGAAGACTTAAGCTACAGCAGTGTGAGCTACAGAATTAAAGCTCCGGAGCTGGAGAGGGAAAAGCCCCTTTTCTCTGTGGCCTTTGAAAATTTGGCACTTTCAGGTACAAAACTGTACCACATATTTCAAGTTCAATGAACTGTATAGTTCAATGAAATATCATATAACAGGCTGTTTTATGATTGATTTTAGTGAGAGGGTGCTAGAACCAGTGACCATTGACCAATACCCTTATTTTTAGGCAGAAACATTAATAGGTAGAAGAAGCAACAAATGAATCACTTCTCAGCTATTTAGGAGGCTATACTGCATGGAGTTATCCTCCTGAGCAGTGGCTTCTTAGGGTTTGCTTAATAAATAATACAGTATAAGAATGAGCCATGGGACCAGCTTCCTCCCTTCTTTAATGAGACAGCTGCTTGTACTCCTACTACCAGGCACACTTTCCTAAACTCCTAAATTAAGCTTAGGCCTTTCATCTAGCAATTGTTTTGGCCAAGTCATGTTTAATTTTTTGGGTTTTCACATCACAGAGAGCAAGAAATGTATCTGGAAGCTTACAATCATAATTATTCTACATTGAGGAAACTAAGATCCAAATTAGAAAAAACAATAATGTGCTCTCCCACAATACTTACGATTGATCTGATGTTATTTTCTTTTGCCAGTTTCAGAGACGATTTATAGCAACTTGCTAAGTTTTCTTTATGAGTGTCGGTGAGATGGCCTCTTGCAATTGGCCCAACAGTATGGATCACATCTGCAGTGAATAAAAAAAGAAGATAAAGAAACATTGAAGATGCTACTGTATTGCACATCAATCCAATCTGGTATTGTAGCTGCACACAAAGGTAGGAATAACAATGCAAGCAAATGTATTTAACTGGAAAACACATCATAATCTACCTGTGCAATAATTAAACATAAATCAGTAAAGGTAAAATTTTGAAGAATTTGGGCTACAGGAGAAAATGAGAAAGATACAATGAATGCTTGTTCCATGTCTGCTGCAATGCACACGCAGGAGAGATGAAAGGTTTGCACAAATCCTCTAAATCTTCAGGCCTCTACAACTGTAAATACTGTAGAGCTTTGAAACAGTTGTTCTCACTCCTCAAAGTCCACTCACTGGGGAAGTTCACTACACAGAACCTCAGTGCATCATTGGCAATGCACAGGTCATCTTCGTTTTTCCTCAGCAACCATGTGAAAAGAAGAAGAGCTGTGACTTGGGAATGTGTTGGTTATTCAAAAAACGTGCCTTCCTCTCACATCAGACCAGATGGAGACACCATGCAATAAAACAAAATATTCTGTTTGAGGAAATTTGTAACGAGCAAATAGAGAAAGCACAGTCATCTTAGGTATATGCCTTTGGACTCATCAAAATCAGATGCTGCAATCAATCAAAGTCTCTAAAGTGCTATAACAAAAATGAATTTAAGAGCCTGGAGTAAAAAAGTCACGGAAAGAAATCTACAAATTAAAAGGTACCATGATTTTTTTTTATCTCCTCCCTTCCTATCTCCCCAACTATTATGAAGCACATTTACTTTTCAAACAACATTCTTCTGCAGTACATATGAACATAATAAAATGAGTTGTGGTGGCAGATGTATAATTTTTTTTGCCTTTCTTTATGATTTCCGATAATCTATAGCAGAGATAAACAGTGGCAATATTTATTTTTTTTTCCCAGTGTTGCACAAACAGAGATTAGGCCAACACTTTCAACCGCAGTACTGCTGGTCCCCTTTTAGGTTGTGTTTCTGTCCCATCTGGGTCAGGTTTCCAAGCAAAATCTGCTGTTGCTACACTCCAGAATATTTTAATTTACTCACAAATCCTACAGAATTAACACCATTATTCTTTGTCCAAGCTGGTTTTGATGATTTGCATCCAACATATGCCAAAGCATAAGGGAAAATGGACAAACTAACATTAAAATGTACACTGTTGGTTTTTTTTTTTAACTCAGACATCATCTGTCAAGTCCTGCTCTATGCTACTTAAAAGGTGGCTTTTATGCTGAGCCATAATGTTCTGCAAAATTCAAAAATTTAGCCACGCAGTATTGATAAATCAGGAAATAAAAGCACATCTGATTCCCAGTGCCCAGAAATGCTGAGGAATCCACTGTGATGGAAACTGAAACCTGTAGGAGCTGAACTTCCCAACTGCTACAGAAAACCTGCCTCCTGGGAAGTAAATAAAAGGTTGAGTACTCTTCTTTCCATTTTGATCACAGTAATTTTTCCAGTTGTGGGAACAAGATGGACAGATTGGATAATTTCTGTTGAATGTCACAGCTGCCAGATAGCGACTCCAGAGAACCCTCCCTACAACTGAACCATCAAGCAGGCATTGAGCCTTTATCCACTGACGAGCAGGATGACAGCAGGACACTCAAACAAACTCTGAGTTCAGAAAAGAGTTATACTCTTACACGTGTTTTAGCTACTATCATAAATTGAGAACTATTAAGAAAGGACTTGAAAAAGAGCTAGTTTAAAATTTGCTTCTGTATACAGAGATAAGGTTGTGTGAGTACTTTCATTAGCAAAGACTGTAATTTCTGTTTGTGACTATAGCAGTTTCCTGGAGGTTGAAACTTTCCAAGGAACATTTCTATTTGGAAGTGCTGGCAACTTCAGAGAAAGGAAAAAAACCCTTCTCTTGACTTTTTTCCCTTGTTTTTTATTTTATGACAGGTGATCTGAGTCAGAGACATGATCTAACAGTGGATTTGGCAGTCTGCGTTACAGGATGGACTCAATGACCTTAGAGGTCTTTTCCAGCCTAAATGATTCTATGAGTCTACAGGGAGAAGAATATACTCGTGAGTCTCATCTCAGTCAAGTTCACTGTACTTTACAGACACCAAGATCAGAGCTATCATGATGAATTTCAAATTCACAATACCCAGCAGCCAACAAGCAAATAAAGGAACAACTATAAAACCACCTTGAAAAGAATGTGTAAAGGATGAATAACAAAAGAAAAGAATCAAAAACATTTCCCTCTTTCAGCTAAGGCTGAGTTTCTTGCATTTCAAGGTGAAGCTCCTTGAAAGATGCAGTATAATGGCTTAATTATTCATTGATTACTTAAAGGCAAGAAGGAGTTTTGGGGAACAGATCAAGTACCAAATTCTTGCCGGGGTCTTTCTGTATAAAACTCCCACAGTATAATGCATTTCACTCACTAAAACTTTAACTCCATTCCTTTAGTCTTCCATTATTAAACTCTAGTTTTAAGCCTCTGCTCAATAAATTCAGAATGTTTTTGTCGTCTTTTCTTCAGAACTTCCCAGTTTAGCATTTTCATAGCAACTCGTCAGCCATCCTATGTTATTGCACCAGACACTTCATGTAAATAGGCAACCTTTCATGCAGTTATTAGCTTTTATGTTTTAATTTTTCCAAGTCCATCATAGGTGGCTCTTTAGACAGGACACATAAGGACACATAAGATGGTTATGAATTGAATAGGCCCTGACCAACCCAGGGGCTTTGGAACTAGATGATCTTTAAGGTTGCTTCCAACCCAAAGCAGTCTATGATTGCATGAACTGGTTTATAAAATATCACAACTATTTTAATTGTTTACAGCATATTATTGGTAAAGAAATGCTTTTCTTAGGCATGTTACTATTCCGAAACCCATGATAAAGATTTTATTAGAGGAGCAGCATTACTACTATGCCAGTGCTTTATGGTCAGCAGACAAACAGGGAAGTAATAATTTTATTGTTGTACATTGTCAATAAAATCAGTGTATACATACATTTCCTAAACTACATGTTATTCTGCTCAAGCTATTCCAAAATACTTTAAGGTTTGCAGGTGGGCAAAACCCTTTGAGATTATACAGGCATAAAGGAAACAAACCAGAAACAAAACAGTTCTTCCCCCTCCTTAAGTGCATGCAGTTTACTACCTGAGAATCAGACTTTTTTACACCATTTATTTTTAATATAGCAACAAAGACTGTCAAACTTCAAGCTTGTCTGTCACAATAAAGTTTCCTTTCTGCTCACACATTATCCCCTGCAGAGAGCTGGAGGATGGAGGAGTATGTGCCATAGGGGAGGTCTACAGACATTTGTCCGCAAGAAAATTCAGGGCAGAACTGCTGCCCTGCTGTTCTGGCCACGCACTACAGAAGCCAGCCTCAAATGTAAACTTCCAGCACTGCTGGCAAGGACAACCATGGATGTGCAAGCCCTAGCTGGCACCTTCCATACCCGGCCAGAACAAGGATCCACCCTGGGGAAGAGCGCGGCCTTTCTGAAGGAAAACACAGCAGTAAAGGATTGTCACAGGACACGCACACAGGAATGAGTTTCACCAGAGAAAGCAAACTGACTGCAGCAGCAAGGCAGGTGGGAGCACCAGCTGTGGGCATGAGCATGACCATGGTCTGAAGGTACACTGAAGGTACACTCAAGCCACAATGGCATGAAACAGAAGTGGTCTCATCACCTAAAGACTTTTAAATTGGAGGAAATGGAGAGAAACTGCAGAAAGATTTAGCTTGGCAGGAAAAGCTTGCTCCTGTTTGTTCTTGCAACATCTACACCCTTTGGGGTCCAAGCTCTTCTCAGTGAGGTCAAACAGGCTTAAGGGATGCACACATTTCCCAAAAACCAAAACATGTTTTTCTGATCTTCAAAACAAAGTAAACAGATCAAAACAGGGAATAGTCATCACTCAGAGAATGCCACACTAACCATTTGTAGTATTCTAACTTTTATGTCAAATGAAGCTGCCAGCACTGCTGTGAAGCTGCTGATTTACTGTGGTCAGTCTTCCAGCAAAAAGCACTGGTAGGAAACTTCATTAGAAAGAAAGCTGCAATCCGTGGGTCCGTAAATCACTTTGTGTACACAAAGCAGAGATGTTTGCTTAAATTTTTAATAGTACATTGAGGTGGAGAGCCTACAGGGAAGGTGTATCCTCATCTGGGATTCAGGCCACAACAGTGGATCAAACTGTGTCTAATGCTAACGAAGCTATTGGTTTAAAACAGTGTTTATAAGGAAAGGACGTATTTCAGAAATGAAACTACAACTGCTGTAAAGTACAAACTTCATGTGTAAAAAGACCAACGAGACTTGCTTTTTCAGGTCTTTTTCTTTAAAAAGTCAATCCATACACCTTAACTTGCTGTTTCTCACACGAGTTCTTAACTGCACTGCTATGGAGAAAGGGCAGAGCAGCATGAGCAAGGATGAAACAAAACTTCCAGTTGAAAAGGGTGAAGAGAAGTGACTGTTCTTCAAAAATCAAGCTGGGGGACTGACATAAATTACTTTCAATGTAATTTACTCTTCCCTTGTTCTTTGAAAATGTGACACTAGATGGCAAAAATATTAGCAACAGTGAGCTTTTCCAAACAACTGAAAAAGTACAAATAAGTTCCTCTGATTCCTTCCCTTACAGATGTGAGTGTGGTGCATTCACACTGTTAATGAACGACAGCCAGAATCAATTACACATTTCTCTCATTCACCCCATTTACACATTCATAGCTGTAACCGGCCCATCCAGCCAACTGCATAATGAAGCTGTACCCTGTCAATCACAGCAGGAACCATATGAATTTCAAGAAGGAAGGTACCGCACTGCGTGCGCCGTTGAATTTGAAAAAAAAAAAATCTGATAAGAATTCAGAGCGTTAAGGGCTCCATTTGTAAATATTATCGTCTGATTTACACAATAAGAACCCACCATACTGGTGCTGAAAAGGAATAGCTGAGGTTCAGTTGGTGGCAAATGGAATTACCTCCAGATATTCATACCTACTGGCTATCCCTATTCTTCAGGAATGTGCACAGCCTATTGCCTTGGTATACAAATTGCTCAGCTTGTTCATTTTCTATTTCTAGCTACATGCACTTGCAAATAAAAAGTGCATTTTCAGTGTGCAAGAAACAACTGATAATTTTAAGTTCAGCTGAAATGAATCCCACAGGACTGCAGTCTAATTTTGTGTCTCCAAAAGTAGATTAGCAGAGCTGAATATTATAAATGTAAGACATCTTTTACAAATCACAGAATGCTGTGACTGCATACAATACAACCCTTAAGTTCAAAAGCATTTCTGTACTCTATATAGGTATGTATTGCGTTTATGAGCAGTTAAAGTGTCAGTATTAGGTTTTTAGGCTTGAAGCAATAAGCACTGCTCAATCACCTTTGTAACTTTTATAGCTGCCTTCAGTGATTAATTAGCTGTTTTGGGTGAACACAAAAAAATGTTTCATTAGCTGCAAAAGCTACAATATCTAGAAGTCATTTTTGTAAAGTATTTAAGCCATTTTTCACCTAAATGGCACTGTCTGCCAAGGAAAGGTAAAGAATATATTTTTCGTAAATTAATAACCAGCATCCCTCATTGTGGGTTAGATGTATATCGTAACTACAAGACAGCACAGACAGTCAGAAAACAATATTCCCAAAGGGAGAGGCAAAGGATTTGCTGAGCCTGAGAGATCCTTTGGGGAGCCGCAGAAGTTTGCACTCAATAGCCTGCATTTAGCAGAGAGCGACCGCTCAGCATCCGTGGGAAGCTGAAAAACACAGAGAGCTTGTTTGCAATGGTTACACCATTGCCTCAACAGCCGGCCAGAGAATTAAGTCACACAAGTCAAAGCCCAAGCCTTTTTGGCACTCATGCTTGTCATAAAATACAAGGCCCAAGTATGTCTGTGTAATCCCAGAGCAGTTCCCCTCCCATCAACGAACTTACAGCATCGCTCTGCCATCAGGGCCTCACCATTAACGTCAGAAACAAAAGTAGGCTCTGTTCAGGCAGGAGAAGCAAGTGGTGCAATTAAGAGACACTATACTATATCCCAAAGTAATAGGTTTTACAAAGCAATTTAGTGCCACGATGACAGATGTCAAAGCAGTGGCTAGACAGACGGCCCCACAACCCCCACGGAAATAATTGCCTACGTGTAAAGCTGAAAGGCAACGGCTCCACTTGGGACACTCATAGTGTGATATGAATGAACATGAAATGAACATGACAAGACAGAACATGAAATTATGACATTCGTGACTTGTTATTTCTGGTTTCTTTTTTAATCTCTACTGGAAGAATTTTCAGCAGAAATGCTCAAATGTTATCCTTGTTCTCTACCTTCCTATCCAAATAAAGACCTTAGTATACCTAGGAAAAACAGAAGAGATGAAATTATGCTGCCCCAAGCAGATTTTGTCCTCCACACACTAGAGCAAACCTCATTTTGCTGTAGCAGCAGAGGAGCTCAGCTAAGCACCCTCCTCATCAAGTGGCTCATGAAACATAACAAGTGACCCCCTTGACCCAAGTGATGCTCTCCACCTTTCACTGACTATTATTCTTTGCAAGTGGACAAGGCTATAGACAAATATGTCCTAATCTGTCTTTTGGTTAATGTTTGCTACACGTAGAAAACATGAGCCACAAAGATTCTCTATTTTCACTATATTGAATAGCAAAAGATGTTCATGAGCAAGTTTGGGTTTAATTCATTTGATAAGGCTGTTCAACACTCAAAAAATAAATTTGCTTGCCCTAAACAGAGTATTTATTCTTCAGACACTTACACAGAGTTTCAGTCTACCATTCCACAAAACTTTTACACCAAAATCCACAGCCTAGTAAAGGATTTAACACTAGCCATGTAAATTCAAGGGATATTTAATTCCACTTGATTCTTGATGCAGTAGAGAATCTTGCAAATATTACCCCCAAAAACATGCAACAGAAATCAAGTCATAAAAATGCAAATAGCGATTAAGGTAACTTCAGTTCTAGTTTTGGAACTGGATTAATTATAGAGGGACAGAAATCAGAAATGAGCTAATGTATGTTCTCAGCTTCTCAAAGCATGGACCCCTTGTCACACTTTGTCTGTTCTCAGTGTCCAACCCAGTTCTGCTGAAGTGAATTAGTTACCTCTGCTGGTGTATTGCACAGTTAAAGCATAAATATACCCTTTAGGATACGCAGAAAATAAAAACCAACGAAACAAAATAAAACAAAAATCCAAAATCAAACAAAAAAAAAAACAAAACAAAAAAAAAAAAAAAAAAAACAAAAAAAAAAACCACCCCAACCATCCACAAAAAAAGTCCACAAAAACCTCACTCAGCCTCACTACAAAACACAGTACCAGACTACTTTTATCCAGAAAAGATCAATACTCAGAACTGAATTTCTTACACTTTCCTCTGAGTGCTGAACAGTGCTACAGAGTGCTCTGATAATTTAACAACAAGCCACAGCAAAAGGTCTTTATTTCCTATTTTAAGGATTTTTCCTGTGCGAATTCTGTTTTGATAACTTCCAGCATTTCTTATTAAAATGTTCTTTACTATTCAGTCAAGTTCATTGTAGGGATGTTGAAACAAAGGAAGACATCCCAAGAAACACAGAAAACGATCCAACATGTTATGTTTACCATGGCCATGAGACATCTTAAATACAAGCAGATCCCCAGATACTGTGCCAATACTTCATGGCTTTCTTTCCCTCATGAAAATATTGAATCACTCAAATTATATGTCCTTCATGTAGGATTTAAGAATATTAGCATAAAAGCTTACAAAACACTGATCTTCACTTGAAAGGACTGGTGATTATAGCAGAAAGTTTTCAGAACACCAAACTAAACAACCCTTAATCACACGTTAGCAGCAGAATAATCTCAGGTGAAACGAGGGGAAACTGCCAGCATTGGTTTTATGTGCCCTTTGAAGGGATACTAATTTTTCAATCAGATCACTTCAGGTAAAAAGGTTTTTAGAAACACTGAAAAAAGTGTTTCCTTAATAGGAAGTTTTATAGGCTTCTTCAGTGGCAAAGTATGACTTAAGAGTTTCAAAGACAAATTTATTATATTCATAGCTTCACTGGTGCATCTGTTCCTTAAGGGCAGCACATTACAAAAAGTTACCCACATTTGTTTTTTTCATTTACTATTTCTTGGGGATAAACAAACTTCTTTCACCTCAGAAATTGGAGCACATCTTTTTTGTTTGACACTTCTTTAATCTACATATCCCTCAGAGCAGAAATTAGATGCTGTGCTAAGAATTTTGCATGTCTTCTTTAAGAAAAACAGATAAAGGTGATAAAATTACAGGTTCTCTGTGTATCTTGAAAAGAAACCAGTGGCAGCTAAATAAGCCTTATTGACTTTCGAGGTTGAACACTGGAAACCATGAAAGGAAAGTTCAGTATTTCCCTTGCCACAAACAATACAATACAGCTCTTGCAATACAGATAGGACAGCCTTGTGCAGCCTCTTGGTACCACTTATCACCTCTCAAATCCAAGTGGATGCAGATGGAGAAGAAGGTTAGAAATTAAAAGACTGAAACCATTAAATATTTTTAAAAATACAGTAAATCCCAGTTAAAAAGATAGAGCTGAGGATTCATTGGAACTATGCTACAAGACTCCATTCTATACAGAGAATACTGTATTTTCCTCATAGCAATAAACACAGTGATTATAGCTCCAAACTGGCAAACTGCTTCCAAGCTTGGGAGCAATTGCACAGAAATCTGTGAGACTACTGCTTAAAGGTAACAAGGGTCCAAACAACAGCAAAGGAAATGAGAGCACACCTTCAGGATAAAGGAATGCACATTTACCATTTCGTCTTTTAAAGGGCATCACTGAAAAATCTCGCTCCTACTGCCTTTTTACTTTCACTAGAAAAACAGTCTCTAATTTACTTGACCTTAAGTGTTTCTCTTCTGTACTTTTAGCAACCTGCATTTAACAGATCTTTGTTTACAGTCAGTTCCTTTAGAGATGGTTTCCCCTGCTATACCTATGAGCCCATCACAAAACAACAAAAAGAGGAAAAAATTAAATTTACTATTGCCACCTCTCTCCCAAACTCAGAGTCAATTGAAACAGGGACATACGATGCAGCACCCGAAAGTAAGCTCAACTCATTTTTAAAAGCTGACTAAATTTCCAGTTGCCAGTGCCACTTTAATTGCCTTATATAAGTGTGATAAGTGAAATAACTGGACAGCTCTTTGAACCATAGGATGAGACTTCTTGCCTAGAAGAGAAATCTCACTTTCTATCATCAATTGTATTTTAATTTTAGGTGGCTGAAACCACAGCAAAGCACCCTCCTGATATCAACATATTCCAGACACCAAGTTGTGAGAATGCTGCACATGCCAAGATAAATTCCTTTGACTGTTCTCCCCCCGCCTCTTCCCCAGAGATGCTCTCTAGTTTGAAAGATAGTTTAGTTTCATCAGCTGGCAATGAGACAAATATTAGCACTTGGAATCCAGTGCTCTGCAATCCATCCTGAAAGCAAACCCAGCAGATGATGGAGGCAGGGCACAAGCAAGCCTGGTCCTAGAGGGAGGAGGGAAATAGAAAGACATGTGTCTGCACAGACTATAGACAGACTATCTATGCTATAGATATGGAACAGAGCAAAAAATAACAGATTTAGAAAAGAACTTCAGTGCTTCAACCCTGCTACCTGCATGCTTTGTTGTAAACTGCTCCTACTTCTCTGAATACTTCAAATGGAAAGAGAAAAGACTCTAATTTATACTGTTAATAAATCCAACTACAGTTTTAGCGGAACTAAGTAATATAAATCTTGAACCAAGACTGAGAGCAGCCATTTTGCTTGGGAGAGCAGGGGTACAGTGGAGGTAGAATTGCCTCAACACCGCTTCATTCCACACACACTCAGATGACCGGAGCCTTTGCCCAGTGCCAACAGGGCACAGCCCACGACTTGTTACACCTTGCTTGTTCTCAGGACTCGTTAAATTTGAGCCCAAGTTTACAGCTTTCCCTTCAGTTCACACCTCCGCTGACAGAGCAACAGGATGTGACTCACGGCAGGTGAGGGGACAAAGAAATGAGTATGGCTGTGCCTGGCCATGGTGCTCTGCCCTCAATGCTTTTATCAGTTTTCTTTCAGGACTGAGCTTTCAAAGATACCACAAGCATCACATTGAAATCATCTGATCTCTTCAACCTTCCAGCTCACAAAGATACCAAAAGGAGAGAATAGAAAATGACAAGAAAACGCCACTCCATCTTTACTCCTTTTACTCTCTGGATTGTTTTTGTATCACAACACCTAACTGAGCAATACTGCTTATTAAGGCATATTCACGCTCTCAGGGACTGTGACCACCTCAGCCAGGCTACTTGCTGGCTGGGTACAGAAGCTGCCTGCTGACAACGCAGATCAGCTCACCAACACCACTGGCAAGCACCACCGAGGTGGAAAGGAGCTAAAAGTCTCCAGCAAAAGTGTTCAGAATCACTGACAGACAAAAAAGCTAAGTAGAAACATGAAATGCATCCAAAGAGAGTATTTAGCAAAAATTGTGGTATGATATTTCACACAATATGTAATGCTCCTGTGGTTCCAAGTGAAAAACAAGCTTTGACAAACATCTTGAGAGTGTTTTGCATCAGTGTAAGTTGTAAACAGTTGAATTTCCAGCATGAACAAACATACTAAAATAAGAAACAGGGAAACTATTTTCTTTTCAAGATAAAAAATGTATTGCAAAGTTAGCAGCTTGCTGAGGCTTATTGCACTGCTAATGTTCTCCATGTCAATGTCACTAGGAAGAGCCCTTGGAGAAACACTGGTGTCACCTCTTGTTCAGCTCAACTGAGAAAAATGTACTTAAACAACCTTCTGGAAAGTCATGTAATGAGCTAAAAGAGCTGCTGAAGGACATTCTTGAGCTTCAGCTTTCTGTGAAGGAAACACAGATGTAAATAAAGTCAACTTATGCGCTCAGTAATATTGTAGCATGCCACTAGCCTGTCACAAGCATTTCACAATAATCAGTACTAGTGGAGCATTTCTAACTCAAGTCGCTCAAAAAGGATGTTGGGGTTTAGGAACTGGGAACCAGAAAGAGTGGGGCTAGAAATGGAAGCAATACCTTTGAAAAAAACCTGATGGGGAGATGGCAAATTTTGCGAGGGTGACCAGTGTCAGAACCACACGCCATTTCCAAACCCAAGACTGTCCCTTGCTGAAGGGAGCTGCTTCATTTCTGGGAAACCATATTGAGAAAAACACTTGTAAATTTTATTGCACTTGTTATTGAGACAAAATGGTTATTTAGCCACCTGCAGTGCCCACAAGCTCAATGCGTTGTCTCTCCAGGAAAAGAAGGCATGTCTGCAAAATCACATTATCCACTTGAACACCAGCCTCAGGATTAGAGGGACTTTTTTAGAAGTTCATGTGCAAAGTTGTACTTCACAGCATTGTTTCCCCTTGCATGGGTTGTCGGAAAGACAAACTGGTATTTTCACAGTGAAAGCAACTGCTTCAAGAATAGTGTCAGCTCTTATTGTTCACAAAGTGCTAGAAATCGGAGCACGTGAAGCAGCAAACCATTTGGCTGACCTTGCCAGCTGAGCAACATACAGTCAAGCAAGCAAAAACACGTTGGGCAAGACAGCAGAAAAGAAAATCAAACACAGACATGTACTTACACGTGTTCTTGTAATACCACTGCATTTTTTTTTTCTAAAGCAAGCCAAATGTTTGATACTAATCACGCAAACGACCCGACCTTACGCACATGAATGTTTTCAGTGTGGATCCTGGGCCTGAAAGCAACACGCTGAAAAAGGAAAATCCACTTGCTTCATCAGTGCCATTTACACAGTCAAGTGCTAAAACCCACCTGGGCTGCTGTATGACTTGGAAAATCACTTTGCAGCACTGGCTGTTGGAGGCTGTTGTTTGAGAAGTCTGTAAATAGTACCAGATGGAAGAGGCCAAGGATTAGGCATCTTGGATGATGATTTCACTACACTTTAAAGCTTTAGAAAAAGGCAAAGCTTTAGCATAAGCACAAAGGCATATTTTCATTCTTAAAAAAACTCAAAAGGAAACTTTTACCCCATGTTAGTATTGCTAGTGTCCATGGTTTATAATTTAAGTATTTGGCTTAGTAGAAACTTCATCTTTCACAGAAGGCAGGATTTTTCTGCATATTTGCGGTAAAACCTATTAAAAATTACTGATCCAAAACCTCATAACCTTTAGCTAAAATATTGTGCATTCCTCTCTAGTTAGGTTCAGCCATATTCAAGATTTTCAAAACTGATACCCTTGGCTTCAGGGACAAAAATAAGGAAAAAAAAAAAAGGACACTCCACAAAACTAATCCTCCTTCCCAAATTCTCACAGAATGAAATTCTAATATAAGCAAGTGCTCCTTCCCCCTGCTCCTCAACCAACAGAAGTTTTGTTAGGAACTTCACCTCATTAGAGTCCTCCTCATTTAAATAATGTTCAGCAATAACAAAGAACCCTGTCATAAAGCTTTTGATAGATGTTTCGTAGCCAACACATTATGGTCAGGATTTATGGGAACGATTTAGAGAAGTAAAAAAATATGACTGACTATCATTTAGCAGAGAAATTATAAATGCAAATTCAGAGGAAGACAGTATCCTTTTCTTCATGGAGACAAATTTTGAAGAAGTTTCTGCAAAGAGGGACCATATAATAAACATCTAATTTCAACAGTAACATTAGGAAAGGAAGGAGAATTACAATAGGCCAGGTACCATGTCATCCTTGATATACTACTACACTTCTTTATGAGCACATTACAATTCAGAGAGCTAATAATAAAAAGTGATGCTGAGATGATGAATTGATGCTATGCAATTAGACCTATTAGAATTCACGAGAGTCGACAGGCAATAATCAAACCACTTTCATGCTGCCCATTGCAATTATCTTTGCACTTAAGAATCAACAAAGCACATAATGACTTGCTCTCAATTAAGGAATTCATGAGAAATGGAATTTTAATTAGTGTGTAGAAAATTTGGGCCATTTATTACTTTACAGGACAACAGATTGTAAAAACTAGTTGCGTAGCTCTTAGTGTTCAGCCAGGGTTCAGGTCCAAGAAGAACACACTGATGCTTCCAAAAAGGAGCTCCTAATAACATCCCCTGAAATGGGATTGCCAAAGTAAATGCGCATTCACTTTCACTAAATTCTGGAGGAAAAAAAAAAAGCACAACAAAAAAACCAATCCACAAACAAAACTGTTGGAGCTTGCAACTAAAATGGAAACCACTGCTGATGTTCTCAATTACCAGCTGATGAACAAGTCAGGTAGAGTTACATTTATTTGTGGTACAAACCACAGATACCAGAAGGTCTAATTCTACATTCTCATCACAACATGAGTAGGACAAGACAACGAAAATACACCATCACTTAAAAAACCAGTGTCTGAATAGTAATTTGAATGCTGATTTAAGTTTTCTTTCAACAGTCCTTGAACAGGAAGACTACTTAGATTCAAATAAAAATTATTCTCATCGTTTGCTGATCTTAGTAAAACACAAGTTACCAATAATTTGAACAAAAGCATCAGTTAAATTCTGGAAGTGGAGCTCCTTAATAATATGAAATAGAAGTTGATGGTGAAGTCGAAAGATTATGCTGAGGTCCAATGTTATGAAATGCACATTTTTTAAAAATGCAAACAGAAGTCTACACTTCAAGTGTGAATGCTGGCAGTAACAGAGATGGGTATAATGTTATGGGCTCACAAAACATTAGTGAATCAGTAAGATATTAAATAACATAGCCATTTCCTAAAAACGTATTTCCAGCACATGGTCAGCATAACCCCAAGCACAAGTGTAGGTTGGGTGGAGAATGGAATGAGAACAACCCTGAAGAGAAGGAATTTGGGGTGTTGGTGGGGGAGAACCTCAATATGACCCAGCAATGTGCACTGGCGGCAGCAGGTGAGGGAGGGGATTCTGCCCCTCTCCTCTGCTCTGGCGAGACCCCACCTGCAGTGCTATGTTCAGAACTGGAGTCCCAACATAAGAACGTGGACATGCGGAGGTGAGTGCAGAGGAGGACCATGAAGATGCTCAGAGGGCTGGAGCACCTCTTCTTTGAAGACAGGCTGAGAGGGGCTGTTCCGCCTGGGGAGGAGAAGGTTCCAGGGAGACCTTAGAGCCTCTTCCAGTGCCTAAAGAGGGCTACAAGAGGGCACAGACTGATAGGACAAGGGGGAATGGCTACAAAGTGAGGGGATAGGTTTAGATTAGAAATCAGGAAGAAATTCTTCACTTTGAGGGTGGTGAGGCACTGGCACAGGTTGCCCAGAAAAGATGTGGATGCCTCATCCCTGGAAGTGTTCAAGGCCAGGCTGGATGGGGCTTTCAGTGACCTGGTTTAAGGGAAGGTGTCCCTGCCCATACAAAGCAGGTTGGAACTAGATGGTCTTTAAGGTCCCTTCCAACCCAAAACTTTTTTGATTCTACTCAGTGCTTTTAAAAAATACTACTGAAGGTCCATAATAGTTAAAAAAACCCAGTTATATACTGGGACATTTGGATTATGAAATAATAAAAATTTAGTTTAATGCACGATTATTACCTGAAAAAGTGTACCCCATGCTTTGAGTTTTATCCATCTCCTATTTTGCTATGGATAAACAGCTGTGTATTTAGTGCTTAAAATCTGTCAGAATGGCACTCCATTTCCATTGTCAGGGAACTATTTCAACATTTCTGGGTCTTGGTTCCATGGGGGAGCCCTGTCTTTACAATATCCCCATTAAAAAAACATTCACAACAACCTGAATGGCTTCTTGTAAGTGATCATACTTCAAAAGAGGGGAAAAAAACCCCCTTTCACACAGGGATGCATTCTTAAATTCCCCTACGTGCTCTGCTTAGCGAGGGCTCTGGGAAACAGCAAGGAAAGCAGCAGGCACTGCTGCCCCAGGGCCAGCCCTCCCACAAAGGAAACATTTTCACTCTGCTGCAGAGCCACCATCTTCACCCCATGCAGCATTTTCAGGGAAAGGGATCTTGTAGATACGTCTTTCTGCCTTCAGCATGCTGGAATTGCCCCTCGGGAGCAGGGAGAGCTCGTTACAGGTTAAAGCAGCTCAGCGTGCTGCTGTCACTTTGGATCAGTCGCGGACCGGCGATGGGCCAGCTCAGACGCGAGGATACAGAAACGCGAGGATGCCTCCCTTCCCACCTTCTGGTTTTGTGTCAAGTGCAGCACATTTAAATTAGCGCATCTCAGCCAGGGCATCAACCATGCCACTGAAACTGCCCTTTCCTCCTGCACAGCGCATTCCTGAAGTCACAGGGGGAGGAGATAAGGGAAACGGCATAACGTGTTTACTTTGCTGCAGTTGTTAAACGTGAGTGGTTTCTGCAAAAATAATACCTACCCTGGCCTAGGTACTGCAGCAAAGATGCTTTTGGAAAGGATTTGAGAGCAGTGAATCCCCTTGGAGGCCCAGGGTGAATAGTTCAGACATACCAGGCTTTTTGATCAGAAGGCAAGTAACAGTTATGCTTTAAAAACTTAACACAATTAATTCAAAACATGCTTACAAGGCAAAGAACACAGCCGCTCCAGAAAGGGTTCCTAGATTAACATCAAAATCTGTTAAACACTCATAAAATGCACCGTGCTGCCGAGGATTGTTACGAGTGAACCTGAACTAAGTGATTCTCTGTGCTGCAGAATTTACAAGATCATGGCTCAGTACCTCATTGAAATTAGGGTTCTGTTAATTAAAGCCTTCTTTCAAGTGATAGATGGCTACTGTGGATGTAAGCTGCACATACTGTTGAAGCTTCATATTAAGAATAGATAGCACACATAAAACATACAGCCCTGGGTAGAAACAAAGTTGCTTCCTGCGGAAGCAAATGTTTCTTACACTGCAATACAGACAGAGAGAGACGGCTTCTTTAAAATTCACGGAAGTCTTGTTGGCACCCACCTTTATTTCAAAGTCCCCGAACAGTGTCCTTTCTTTAGTTTCCAGTCTTGCTAAAGGCCACTGAAAGCTTTTCAAAAAGATTCAATAGCCTTAGGAATGAACTTGCTTGCACCCCTGCCCAAATCCTTTAATCTGAGATTTTAAACTCCACATATTTCATTAAAAGGCACAATGATAAAGAAAAACAATGCATAGAAGTGTGCTCAGTATAGTTAGCAAGACACAGCACTATTTATTTAATCCTGAAAACTTCTTACCCCAAAACTCCTTGACTTCTAGGAAAAGAGAACACTATGTTTTAGTGCTGAAAAGGACTTCTGAGAGAAGAGGGATATCTACATCAGAGAATGAACCCAAAAACCTTTAAAAAGATAAAGTTAGGATTTTTAAAGATTCATCAGGGATGACATGGAAAGTCCACTGACTGCAAGAAAGTCAATGAGGCATCTCTAAGGTCATGTAAAGGGGATGTTTATGATGAGAAAGCAGGCACCACACTTTAAAAAGATATATTTTAACCAATAAGTTATAAAATTGCCAAATACATCTCATTAAAAGAGGCACTTTTTTCCAATTTGGTAACTTCTTAAAAAGAGAGCATTTAAGAAGACCATTCTCTGCTATTTGGATATTCAAGTTTAGTTTTTATCCAGCTGACGGTTGCAAACGCTGTATTTGATTCTTTAATGGTTTCATGGTTCAGTGAATTCAAATTCCTTCCTTATTTCCATGACTAAAAGGAAAATTCAAAACCAGAAGATTTGGACTACTTAGAAATTAAGCGTGTGTAGAGTTAAGGATGTGCTTCAACAAAAGAGAGAAATTACAGGGGTCAGAATGCACTTTTTTCCTCTCCCATATCAGAAAGAGAAAAGAATGAGCTATTAACCATATTGATAGTCATTAATAGCTCTGCATCAAGATAAACCTGTGCACCTTCCACAAATGCTGTAAGCTGAATAGAGTTTCTAGAATTACCTACAACTGAGGAGACAAAATCATGGGTCTTACTCCAAGTTTTGACCCAGTAAATGCAAAAAGAGGAAAATGCTGCAGACCTACATCCAGTGTGGGCTCAATTTCAAGCATAAGCATTCCTTTATTTTCTGAATTGAAACTTATCTTTAGAATTTACTTGCTTTTCACCCCTAAAAGTGTCAGCATTGGCCTGTGGAGACATCAAAATAATTAGCACAGCAGAAGTATAGCAAACAGGCTGATGAATTGGTATATGAATCTCTGCCTGTAAGAGAGGGAGCTGGACTTCCCAGGTGGGACTTAGAAGTTTCTGTACCTTCACCTGGTATGATCTTGATGAGAAGCTGTTCCTCCCCTGCTTTCCCTCAAAGGAAAGCATCCTGGCTCTGGGGAGCTAATTCCCTTCCATAGCTCAGGGCTGTGCAGAGTCTCGGCGATTATGCACAGCTGCACGAGCCTTTTAAAAGGCTTATGCTTTCAAGAAAGTAAAGAGGCAATTGGGCCATGTTGACCAGAATCCAGGACAGTATAACCCTGGAGAGGTTGTACTGATTGGCTTTTTATTTTTGTATTTTATTGCAAGGAAACTAAATGAATTAAATGCAGCCAAACATGTTCTGATCACAAAAGAAATTAATTTAAACACGAGATTTCTACCTTGTATTTATCTCTCCTCTCCCTTTTTTACTCTGCCCCTACCCTTCTTCACTAAAATATTTATGTATGGTAATGATTTCCTGAAATACAGAATGAAATCAAACCATACTGTAATAAAACTAAATGGAGCAGAAGATAAATAAATCAATATCAAGTAGCATTTTTTACAGCTTTCCCAGAAATAAAACAATTAGCACATTAGCAGTGAATGCAATAATAAAATTAGCCAATTAGGATATTTAAGTGATTACCACATTGAATTGAAAGAGTAACTGCCATACATATGGATAAGTTCTTCTGAGACAGAGAAGAGTCTGCACCGTCCTCTTCTGTGTCAAATGGAGTGCTTATGCAGCACAGTGGGTTTACTGCCATACACAAAACCTGATCTGATGTTATCCTTGCTGCTCTAGTGTCTGAAGAAGACACCTTAAAAGCAAATGAGAATATAGTTGTGCTCATGTTAATTGTTTCTGTAATACTATTTGCAGAATCTTTTGACATCAAAATTGACTACAGAGCTGTAATCAGTTCTTCAGGAATGCTACCAATTCTAAAAACCAAAAAAAAAAAATCCAAAAGGTTTACATATTAATAGCACTTCAATGTTTCTCTCCCAGATGGTAACACAGCTGACTGCCATTCTCTCTTATAACACAGCACTGTTTATCCTTTGAATGTCCCCAATATAAAACCGTTTTAATCCTTTGTTGCTGTTGTAAAACTTGATGTACTGTCGGACAACATAATTAAGTGTCAACTTTTGGATATATGGTACAAAAAGTAGATAGGATAATCCAGCCTGTACATCACCAACAATGCAGTTCATGGCTCAGAGATAATGGGATTGCAGATTATTAGCTGAAAGGTGCAGTATTTTACCCCTCACAGCTCTGGACTAAAGTGTAGTTCCACTGCACATGGTGCACTTTTGGCACGTTTTCTTGCTGTTCCCTTTTCCATGAGCCAGTTCAAAGCTTTACGATACTCAGGCTGTATGACTATGCTGTGTAGTCAACTGGAATGAAACAGCACTTTTATTACAAGCGTCTGACAATCTGTTAGCTCTTGTAGAAATTACGGACCGGTTATGAAATCTAATATATGATGTGGAGAGAGGTTAGCAGAGGAATGGGATTTTGATTCAGCCTCTTAAGTAAGATGAATGAAGGAGAGTGAGCAATTAAAGCAGTTGATCTTGTGCAGAGCAAGAACACCCACACATATCTGGACATCCACCTGTTCCTCCCAGCAAACATGCACACAGAGTGTGCCTAAGGAGCGCCATCAACAAAGCCTTTATTTGCTGTCTATTTGCTATTCCTACAGTAAAGAGTGGGAAATAATCATATACTATCTCAGGAAATATTCAAGAGTATCTACTACATGTCTATTACTAGATTATTATCGTTTCATACTTTTATAACTAAGCTACATTAAAATGAGAGAAGGAGTGTGGAAGATTAAGGAGAAGTAGAAAAATTGAAAACTAACATCAGTAGAGAATAATACGTTTGTTGAAGCAAGCTATTACATACTTAAGGCAAATAATTCAGAAACTAGGCAGCACACTGGAAAGGTAAATTGCCAGCAGAATAGACATCACCTATCATCGTAGAATGGTTTAGGTTGGAAGGCACCTTAAAGATCATCTAGTTCCAACTCCCCTGTCATGGGCAGGGAGCCCTTCCATTAGACCAGGTTGTTCCAAGCCCCATTCCCCCTGGCCTTGAACACTTCCAGGGATGGGGCAGCCACAGCCTCTCTAGGAAACCTGTGCTAGTGCCTCATCACCCTCACAGTGAAGAACTTTTTCTTATTACCTAATTTAAACCTGCCCTCTGTGACTTGGAAGACATTCACTCTTGTTCTATCACTTCATGGCCTTGTAAAAAGCTCTCTTGCAGCCCCTTTAGGTACGGAAGGCTGCTATAAAAGCCTCCCTGGAATCTTCTCTTCTCCAGCCAACTCTCCCAGCCTGTGTCCATAGCAGAGGAACACTTCCACCGCTACAGCTCTGCTGCAATCACCGTGTGCCCTGAAAGAGGGACCACGCGTGTGCAGAAGCACTTTTCTTCCCTTTAAACCACACAGATGAACCTCTGCTCCCAAGGGCACAGAAGTGTCGTGTGAAGCGATGCAGCAGGATTGCATCCGTCAGGTTCTGCCATGTAAATAAGTTACAGGAAGGAAAGAAGAGTTTGCTTCATTGGCATATAACCTCCACCTACAGCAGTTAACCTAAAATGTTTACTTTATTACACACAGTATGCATCCATCAAAAGATGCTGCACTGTGTTATTTAAACACAGAAGTTATGAATATTTTTATAGCACTGCTATTCCCCCCTAGTGTATATTTATTTCCATTTTAGCTCTGCCGTTTTCTCAACCAAGTCTCCTTGATGTAGGTCCACGTGACAACACCAACTGAAAGACTTTAAATCAACCTCCTTGTTAGTGGAAGCACACAACACTATTAACCAGTGACTTGATATTCCTTCTAAAGAGCAGGAGGTCAGTTCTCTGGGCTGAATTAATACCTCCACAGAATAATTTCCTGACTGGTGAGTCAAGAGAAAAATCACTTTACTCTGTGGCTAAGCCAGGGCCACTAGGACTCAGAGTGACCCTGGGCATGACCAATTTTGGCAGCCACCACTATATTCAGTTCTGAGTCCAATGTTCACACGCTCTTTACCTACCTTAGCCCAAAAATCTGTTGCAGAGAAAAAAAAGTTATGCTAGGCTAAAAGCAGGGCAGTGTACTAAGGAACCAGGCAGGATACTGTTTTTGTCGATGCTTTGAAGTCAGCAGGGTTATGCATCTTAAAGCATTGTTTCTTTGCACAGATCTGATATTTAAATATAAAGCCAATTATTTTAAACAGTATATGTATACCAGAACAACCAAAGAGAAAAGTATTTTACTTTTTTCTTTTGTTTATGTGGAAGAAAAAAAAAATTAGACACAGAATAAGATGGAAACCAGTCAGTTCTGCATATTTCATCCTGATACTGAAATAGATGTTCAACTGTAAATACCCTGTATACTCAGCAGAGCACATAACACGACTTTATATTTCAATTCTACCAGAATCAGAGATGCAAGTACAAGAACTTGACAGTGACACTGTTCAGCATTGAGCTGAATTTTAAACTTAATACTGAATTTAATTTTAACATTGTTTTCACACAATTTTAAAATAAAACAAACTGTACACCACAGCCTTCTGAAGAAGCATTGTACCAAATTTTGAGTAGTGCAACAGTAGCAAAATAAGAGTGAGTCATTCAAACCCATCTAGTAATTGTAAACCCACCCTTGGACCACTGTGTTTTGAAATAGATAATAAGCCTTACATGAAAAAAGTGTTATACTAAACATAAATCAGAGAAGCTTGACATGATTAACAACACTGGGCCAGTCACCCTGATAGAATGTAAACTGCCATTAATTAACTCAGTGATGAAGGATCATATTCCTCTTCTTGGGCACTAGCAAGAAAAAAGCATTCCCACCCCTTACCAAGAATTAAATTTTCAACTGAATAAACCAAAATCAGTGAATTGTCCACCATCTGATTAATTAGACTAGATACACTGATTTGTAAAGAACTCTTTAGCAACTTCCAAAAAAATTGTATTGTTATGCATAATTACATTGCAAATCAATGAGAAACAACACTGTACAGTTAGAAGAATGAGATTTAAAGCTAAAACATTTGCAGCACATGAAAAAGAATGCCAGCCTAGACATGATAACATGTCATGGTTAGGGTGTTGACAGATGCTTAATTACAGGGTTCAGACACCAGGGACTGACCATGTAACACGTGAAAGGTTGCCAGTACGGTAAACACATTAAAAAAATGTGTTTGCAGAAGGAGACTGTTGGCCTTCAGTAGAAACAAGTATTTGTGCTATCATGTCTCTGAAGATGTAATTTTTTCGCCCATCATTTGACCGTCCCTTTGAAAGAACCTGATCAGTATTTTGGGAAAAGAATCCATAATTCCTACTACAAAAATAATCCAAACCAGATAGTCTTTCAGTGCACGACTAGTAGTTATTGACTGGGTTTATATGATTTTTTTTTATCTGCACCAGAAGCACCAATTTTAGCAGAATCATTTAGAAACATCCGCATGCCCCATTCAGCCACATCTATAGAGTCCAGGACTTTCCAAGCCATCACAAAGAATACTCTCACCAGCTGTCAGGGAGCAGACTTTGTATTTTCATTTGAAAACTCAAAGCACTGAATGAAAGGCAAATTTTGAGGACCAGCTGCCTTGGTGCAAATGCAAAGCTTGTTGTTCTGTCCATGCTGGAGGAAGTTTTGTGGACATTTCCAACACAGATGGATTGAAACTAAGATAATTTATTTTGTGAATAAGTGGAACAAAAAGCAAGTATACCAAGTCCGTGACAGGGCTGCCATGAGTCAGATGCAAAGCTCTATGGATGGCTCACGAATACAGATTATTTGTATCTTGCACTAAGCTTCTGCCCAACACAGAGCCCTGCCCAGTGCCAAAATTATTGGGAAGAGTTACACAACAGATGTTAAGATCTCCAAAACCCTGTCAGTGGAGTTAGAGGGATGATCATGATCTTGACTATAACGCTGCTTTACTCTGAAAGATCTCAACACAAAGAGAAGAGGGTTATCACATACTTCAAAATGGCAAAAGCCTTTTTGAGAAAGTTGGCCAGTTACTCTCTGTCCTGAAGCACTGAATCAACTGAAACCCCAAGAAGAGTTTACAAATACAACCATATTGATGCATTCACATAGAAAGTAATTCTAGATCACTAAAGCTGGAGATCCACTGCAGCCCAGACACCATGTGAAAGCCTTTGTAAGTTCGCTGCCTGGTGGCATTCTGGCAGCAGTACAAATTTACTGAAAATTCCGTAAGTTCCAATGCAATTAAAAACCAAATAATGTTGCTGTATTTATGAGCCCTGCACTAGTCCCAACCCCATCCTAGGCTTCTCCTACAAACTCTGGGCCACACGACAGCAGGCGGTGTTATGAAAAATCTAGATCCAAAATCAGTATTTAATAGTCAAAGAAAGTGCATCTAACCAAATTTACACCCAATGTAAATTGCTGTGCTATCGTAATCTGCAATTATTTGATTTAAGTTTTTATTTTTAAATGGAATACTAAAGTGTTGCATAGCTCTGTTGCCTGCAAATATGTCTCTTACTGGCAGATTTCATTAATTTCATCTATATTATCAGCAAAAAGCATAATCTGCAGGCATAAAGCCAATACATCAGACAAATAAAATCTTTTAAACAGAAAAGAATGTGAATGACAATTACAATGCTTAAGGCAAACTACGGTTAATGTTTTTGAATACCTAATATCATGTTTATTCTTTCTCAGCAGCTAGTATTTTCATAAAATGTTGTTTTAACTTTTTTTTTTGAGAGCCAATCTTCCGAATGTTGAATAAAGGATTTTATTTTTATTTCAAGCATAAGGAGCCATGAGTTCAAGACCTCTTCTGTTACATTACCAAATGCAAGGCAGAGAATTGAAATACTAAGTTCACTTGCTACGTCTTAAAACAGACACTTTATTAGCACTTATAGTATATTAGGTAGTGCGAAATTGATAACACAGAAACAAAAAAGTTAATTATCACACAAACTTCAAATTTTGCACACAATAACTGCTTTTTAGTGAAAAAAAAACCCTTAAGTATTTTGCATAAGTCCTAGTACAACAAGGCACAAAAACTTTTGCAAGTGTGTCTTGCACAGAATGGCAGCCCTTCTTCCTCCACACAAACTGCATTCAGAGAAAAATAGGGGTGCAAAAAAGAAAAAAATCATTAGGGATCACTGCAGATTATGATCCACATCAAACTTAGAAACTTGCAGTTTAAAATTGGAATTTTTCACGCTGGCAGACCCTAGAGCAATTCCTCACAATGAAGAATTTGCAATTTCTGTGGTGATGAACAATTTTAGTCTTAGTGCAGAATCAGAGACTGAGCTGCAGGGCAAGGGGAAGTCACATGCAAGAGAAAAGTCTATCATTAAAAAAAAAAAAAAATCACCAAGGAAATAAACAGGTCATTCCTGTCTCCCTATAGATTAGGCTTTGAGGAGTCCTACCAGTCTTTCCCAAGTGACACCTGATGAAAGCAGGAGTAGTGCAAAGCAGAATATGAGGCAAAAAATGTCCAGAACAATTCAGACAGGCATTCACACAGTTGGAGGGGAAATGAGGGAGCAGAAGCTACGCTCCGCCAACCTACCCCACGCCACCATGTTACTTCCTTAATTTGTTCTACCTGTCTGCTCAGATTACCTAATATGAATCTCAAACTGTACTTACACTGCTGGCCAAGCCACTGGATAAATTACTTTTGACGGAATTAGGAAAATTGTGCTGCAATTGGGTGTTCCTCAGTGATCACCATGAGACTTTGCCTGATCACCATGCTGAGCTGGAAAGGAGATTTCAGGCCTACTGGGTTTCCCGTGCCATGGCATTCTGGCAGCTCCTGGGAGCTACAAGCAAAATTCCTTCCTCATGCCGTTAACTAAGGTACTTAAAACACTTCCTAGAAAATAGACCTAGCGCTGCTTACAAATATTGGGGATTTTTGTCAAAGGCGTCAGTGGGGAAAAAGAGTGAAGAGTAAAGCTTGTTCCAACTTAAAACGACATACCCATAAAGACCACAGAAGGCAAATACGTTCCCCAGCCCAAGGGTACCCAGGAGACAGAACGAGAAAGGGTTGCAAGGCCCAAAGCATTGTAAGTTATTCGCATCTTGACACTGCTTTTCCTACTAAGAATCACAGAATATCCTTAGATAGATGGAACCCACAAGGATCATCAAGTCCAACTCCTGGTCCTGAACAGGACAACCCCAAGCATCACACCATGTGCCTGAGAGTGTTGTCCAAACGCTTCTGGAAATCTGGCAGGCTCAGTGCAGTGACCACTCTCCTGGGGAGCCTGTTCCAGCGCTCAACCACCCTCTGGGGAAAGAACCTTTTCCTATCATCCAGCCCATCCTCCGTGTCCTTGACACAAATTCAGGCCATTCCCCCAGGTCCTATCACTGGTTCCCCTCAGGGAGAAGAGATCGGTGTCTGCCCCTCTTCTGCCCCTCATGAGAGGAAGCTGGGGACTGCTGTGACATCTCCCCTCAGTCTCCTCTTCGCCAGGCTGCTGAACAGACCGAGTGACCTCAGCCACTCCTCATATGGCTTCCCTCAAGGCCCTTCACCATCTTCGTAGCCTTCCTTTGGATGCTAACAGCTTTATATCCTTCTTACATTGTGGTGCCTAAAACTGCCCATGGAAACGGAGTCCATCCATGAAATTGCCATCAATGAGTATTTTCCTAGGTATCTGCTACTCAAATTTCAGAGCAATATACTGCCTGAGATAGTCTACCCATTGCCTTGGCCCTAGTGACCCAGGGCAGAGTTTGGGCCATGTTTTCCTTACAGAACCACAATGTTGGAAGACAGGTAAAAAAGTAGATCTGCTCACTTTTTGTAACACTCTCTATGACCCATCAACCCACGCGAAGCAGTCATACATTTTCTTTCCAATTAATTTGGTATTTGAGGGAGAAGTGAGGGCAAAACTCAACACAGTTTCAAGTGCACAGAGCCTGCAAGTGGACTCGAGCTTTTCAGGTGATTTGTAGCTGATCTCCTGAAGGAACAGAAACTAATGAGTAAAACAAAGCCCCTTTAATCTGCCTTTGCTTGCAAATTCTTTCCGGTAATTCCCATCTTTGTTGCCCCCTGGTAGACTGTTCACCAAATTTGCATTTCAGTCTTCCCAAATATTCCTTTCAGGCTGCTAGTGACACAACATATAATCACCCTACCTGAGCCTACTACTAATAAACAAACAAGAGGATTGCCAGCTTTTTTGTGTGCCTTTGAAAAAGCTAATTGATTAAATATCGAGAACATTCAAATATTTAACTACTCAGTCAGCACACAGAAAACCTAGAAATTTACTCTTCCAACAGGGAATGTCACCCATTTAAAGTGACTAGGATGGCAAAGTGCTACAGGTGGATTTTCACAGCTTAAATTACATTTACAGAGTAAAGAGCAAGAAGCAGGAGATGACAAAAACACATTAACTACCATATAAGCATTAAAAAGTAGAGGGAATTACCAGATCTGCCCTAAGCAGGCACAGTGAGATTGGTTTAAAAAGAAAGGTGAACCAAAGGTGAACATAAAACTCAACTACTTAAAACCTTGCATTATTTCCAAAATTCCAGGTTTGTTATATGGCAAAATCAAATAAGAGAATACAACAACCATGTGGTACGCACTGAGGGCCAAAGGAAGCGAGATGTTTTGACATTAAAGCATTGCAGCTGTCATCACTTGTGCTAAATATTACTACTAATTTCTATCACCTTATCTCATAAATTAAAGAGCTGAGAGATCACAACAGTACAGAGAAGAGCTTTGAATCCGTTAAGGACCAGACTTATTTTCATGAAGAAAAATTAACCCATCTACTCCAATCTCAACTTTAAAAAAGGGGCGAAGCGTTCAGTGTGCTGGGCTCCTCACTGGGACAGGTCCCGGAACACATCTATCCCCCAAGCCCCTCAGGGGCTGTCTGAAAACACACAGACCAGAAATACATCCTTAAAATAGTGACACTCAGCAAACAGCTTGCATCCTTTTGTCTTGCCTTTGCTTCAGCACCACCCTTTAAAAACAGTAGACGGAAAAAAGTCTTATTTCCCGGAATTGCAGTGGTACTGCAGAGCTGCATTTGAAATTCTTCCCGAGATACCTGTAAGATTGAAGGGGCTGGAAGAGGTCACCAAGATAAACCTCAGATAACCATTTCAAATGCAAGGCCGAGCAAAAGCCATGGATGGATTTCAAAATCTGACCCTTGCTGAAAAAAGAAACTTTCATCTCTCTATGACTGCATTAATTTTCTAAATTCACTGTTTAGGACTTTCACCCTCCTCCTGGGAGTCAGGTACCAGTTAGGGGCAGAAGGAAGGATTTTCCAAACACAAACTTTATAGACGCAGTATGAGTTATTTCACTTTTTATGACTTACAATTCAACTGTGCTGACACCTTTTTTCAGCATCTAACTCTCTGTACAAGAGCCACTGACAGAAAGAATTACGGATTAAAAGAATCTCTTTATAGAAGAGATGCCTTATTAATGGAAACTGTTAATTTTAAGGAGGAAGAAAACCAGACTTTCAAGGAACACTTGTTATTTTAGAAATGTTGTTTTGAAGGGCATGTTTAACATACACTTGAGGTTGCCTTCTTTTTGTTGGACAGCAGAGGAAATCATCACTATGGAATAAACATCAGGCGCATTTGCCAAGATGAATATTTAGATTAAGTAGGAGCACTGAGGGCTGCTGGGGTTGTGCCATAGCCCCATGTTAAGCCTATTAAATCTTTATAACAAGTGGCATTAGCAGAAGCATTTCATTAACAGGCTAATGAATACACTGGTACTCTCTGGTACTCTGGTTTTAATCATTGAAAGGTAGTTCTTATCTCAATTCCCAAACTTGGGGGCTACGTCTATGTTTGAATATAAGTACTGGTGACCACAGCAATATCAAACAAAGTTAGATAGCACCATAATCCTACAGGGGAAAACCAGAATAATAATGAGGATTTACGTCAGTATTTCTCACAACATTTTCAATTAAAATATGCAACAATGATACCATCAAACTAGAAATTGGTTCTGCATGACTGAAACAAAGGCCTACTGAACTGACTGTATTTATACTCGGTTATTGAGCAGAGGCCCTTGATTTTCTGAGGAGGCAGGCAGCCAAAAAGTTGCATTAAAACATAGCTTGAAATCCAGCCAGTTTCTAAAATTCTCCTGAAAGACAATGAACTCTGTGTTGTGCAGAATTAGATTAATTTAACAATGGTCTTTTCACCCATACTCAGTAAATGTAGCCCTTTTTCTACTGGAAAATAATTTTCTGAGTTGTCAGGTCTAACAAGGTACTGCCTTTTCATGTAATAAATAGAGAAAATACAAAAAAATTTAATCAGAAATCACTCCATCCCACTTCTTGACAACATTTTGCCTCCTTCTCCCTCCTCAGACTTTTGGGATTTTTCCATCTGACTCTCAGTGTACTTTCCATTGTGCAGGTTACTCTGGGGTTTAAAAAAGCCACATGTACAGAATCAATTTTTATCACTACACAGGTGTAATTCAGGAATTAATATCCAGGTTCCTAGAAAAGCCAGAGTCCAACAAAAATTTAAGGCAAAAAGCATGAACTCTATTTGTGATATTCATCCTGACAATTCCTACCCAAACTGGGGCCTAATCTGAGACATCATTAATGTGAATTGTGTCCTAGGTTTATAATTTAGCTGTTACAATATAAATGAAATTAGTACTGACCACTAAAAATGTCTTTGACTACGGAAATGCACACAAGTTACATTTCCTGTCAAAGCAGAATAATAGCATTTATTTCTGTTATTGTTATTATTATTATTCCCATTTAACACCATCAAGTTTGCAAAGACTAAAAAGAAATTTGGTTGCTTTTTCCAAAGCTTCCCATAGTTCCACAATGTTTCATCTTGAAACATTTCAGTTTTTGTAACTGCCAGAAGAAACAGCATTTCCATAGTATCAAATACATTTACTAATATATTAAGATAAAAACCACCAAAAATCTATGCTTGCACAATAAAAACCCCAAAAAACCAAAGCACTGGAAACCAGTGGAAATGTGCTATTTCTATCACTATTAGAGAAAAGATGAGCTTAAACAATACCAGAATTAAATGCTTTTGTGCCATATTCATATTTAATTCTCACAATGAACATGAGGACTGAATGTTTGCATTTCATTAGAAATTGTCGACTGAAGTTGGTGGGACTACTGGGAAAAAACCAATACATTTCTAACACCAGAAGATTCTTAAATTCATTTTTTAACTCCTTAATTTTCTTGTGAAGAAATAGCAAAGCACATATATTTGGAAAACTGTCATTAAAATAGTCTAGGCTCATAAATGCCTAGACTCATAAAATGCTGGTAGACACAGAAATAGCTACTTAGATGTCATTTGAAAACATACTTCAGTGGCTACATTTATAAATATAATTAGATTAGAACATTGGCAAAAAGAAAATATTTAGTCCAGAACTATGTAAGTATCTCTACAAAATATATTATGATGGTATCAGAACATAAAAGAAAGTGTATGTGTGCATAAATACACACGCACGGGCGTGTGTGTACGCGTGTGTGCCTGACTGCTTGCCTCAACATGTGTTTTCATTCTTTATCACATACACAAACACACAGTTATTATGAAGATACACAAAAATTTTCTTCCCCAAAGCCTTGTTGCATATGAGTGAGCAAACATAATGCAGGAAGTTGACACTGAATGTTTCCCATTAAAGTTCTGCAGAAACACTAATAAAACATCAGACTGCCAAAATGTCTGAGTGACTTGAGCAGCCCAAGGTGCTGGAAGTGATGCCTAAAGAGGCCAACCTGGAAACAGAGACTAGACAGGGTAAGGGAATAAAGGTGGATATTTTTTGGAAAGGCCTTCAGAGGCACACCCTGGGCAGGCCAAAGGCTGCACCCAAGACGGACGACAAGTCACGAGTTCTTCACACTGTTACAGGCTTGGTCCATTTGCATATCAGCATAAATTCGCCAATTAAACTTTAGCTAATGATGTCATTTCCCCTCAGCTTGCCCCCCTTCTCAAGATGCTGGGTTACACATTTTGGGCCTAGGATGGTCTGGGTGTCCTTGGAGAGCAGGCCTGGAGAGGCTTTGTTATGTCTGTCTGAGCATGAGAGAGCAGCAGCGAACAGGGCGCAAGACAGTTCAGAGTTACAGACTAGGAATACAGAACTTGAAAAAATATAAGAGCTAAAACCTAAGGCATCAGAAGGGTTTAACCACTGCAGGTAAAACCTGTACTGGGCTTGGCAGAGAGATGACAGTGTTGTATGGGGCTGGAGGTGGCTAAGTCTCACCTAAGCCCCCCTCTTTGATGCAAGCCTGATGAACTTGCGTGTTTTATGGGATAAATAGCCTAGAAAGTTTGTGATGAAGAGTACAAGCATCTCATGATGGAGAGCTAGACCAGGTTGCTCAAAGTCCCATCCAGCCTGACCTTGGACACTTACAGGAATGGCAACATTACATTTCATCTACCCAGAAAAAAACCCCAGTATTTGTTCACAGAAACTACCTGACATTGGTTATTTCACTGTTTGTGAAACCCTGATGTTCTCAGCTCCTTCAAATTGTATTTAAAGCTGCAAGAATACCCAGGGCTTTACAGCTGAGATCCAAAGGATCCTTCTCAAATGAACGTGAAGATTATTCAAACCTGAATTATGACCACACTGGCAATTCATTGCTTTGAGTCACTCCAATGCTGTCCTTGGCCTGGCATCAGAAGAGAGCATGACTGTAGCTGCTTTCTTCTCAATTAACTCGTGTAGTTAAAGATGCAGCTGAACAGCAGCTTGGTCTTGTGATACAGAAAAGGTTAGAAATACTTTTCTCTCTATTTCCCAAATCAGAGAACATTCTTGCTGAAATAAGGTCAGCAAAGCCTTCTCCAGTAGCCCCTATAGTTCACCTAGACTGTTCACTTCACAGTTTTGATATGGCTGGCACAGGGCAGTCAGGCAAAGCAATTCCATCTACAAGTCTTGCAGGGGATGGGTTAACTCTGCTCAAGCTTCTGTTGGCAGAAGCAACTCTCAACCAGTCAGCTTTAAAATGGAAACACCCACTTAAATGATGCTACTGGCAGTGTTATAATATTTTTCGTGTATTTCAAAACAGATCCGTTTATCCTATTACTGCTGATCCAGCTTTTTTTTTTTTAGTGTACGTCAGCAAACATAAAGTCTTTTTCTGCTAATGTGGTACAAAGGCAATAACAGAACAATTACAACTGCATTATTGCTAATGAATAGAAATCTTATTACACCTCTTTTTTTTGATCATTTATTATGTTATTCAAAGAAATATACAGGTATCCCAACAGCTGACACAGCTATTCCTGTTAACCTTGCACCTTAACTGTTCTCTGGTTTATATCCTCTTGCCCATCTGCTTTTTGTTTCTGTGAAATAAAGCAGATGACTCCCACAAAGTTTAAATCGTCTTAGCCAAAACACAGAAACCAATCAAGTCTAGTCCTTTCTCCCTCCTTCCCTCTCCACCCCAATCCCCTGATGATAATAGCTGCAGATGAAGCCCACAGATATAAAATGCCAGATGCTAGTCCAAATTACTTGTGGTTACCAGACTGCAACTGAGTGCATATTCTTCAACATGAAGAACATGCCCCCTTCCCCTTGGCACACTTTATTTGGACAATTTATTCTAGTATTTTTTTGTGAAAGGGGGATGGGAAAACTGCAGACCTCTTTGGGGACTTCCAGTCCAAGCTTTGAAGGCACTTGTTTTGATCTTCTGTTATTCCTATACCTTGTTACACCCTTCACATCCTATTCAAAAAGGTCAGACTGTGTTAAACAAGAGGCAAAGCAGTGTGCTGCAAAGCAACATGGCTGTTCTCAAAACAAAAAAGCCAGATTTGGCAAAATTTAGCTCAAACTGGACATAGAGACAACAACAAAGTTTTCCTGTGATGCATGGACGTCCAAGACTCCCCTCTGAATATCAAAGGACAAATCTTGTATCAAAAGTTTTTGTCCAAAATCATCCACCTATTGAGGGCTATACTTTCCTTCCACATCAAGTTTCTAAATTGTTTTGTAAAGTTAACAAATTATTTCAGAAATGCTTAAAATATGCAGGAAAAAAATCGCATACCAAACGATTCAAAAGGCTAAATCTGAACATTTCACTTCTAAACTGCCTGTGCAAAATCAAAACTCATGCAATACCTCAGAGACAAATTAAGGAACCAAAAATATTGTAACTGCTGCACATTTTACCAGGCGTGTCAGCTAAAACTGCTCTCCGATTTGCCGTCATGTAAATTACCATGTAACATCCTTTTGACCACCGATATACTGTAATTTCATCAAGCAAGCATACAAATCAAATAGCCTCCAGACCTTCTCAGTATTAATGAAAAAGCGTTTGTTTCCAGGCATATAAAGTATTAACTTATTAGTATTAACAGTGAAACATACAAGTGACAGTGGATTCTAGAGAAAGCTTACATCTCTAAAACCTCTTGACTTTCTTTAGAAGCTTTAAAGCAAACCCCTGTGCTCTGTGGCAACATTGATAAGGAAAAGCTTTTCCTGTGGAGCTAAGCCCTCCATGGGCAGCAAACAGCAGTGACTGACAGACTTGAAGTGCTGAGGAGCCCAGACAGACTATTCTTTTTCTTTTCATCCTGTCTTGCAATTGAGTTTTAACTTCTCTCCCCATCCTAACATCACTTTCTGGGGGAGTGGGAGTGTCTTATGTGCCTGATGTATTACTAGAGCCTGGGCAATGCTGACCCACCAGGTGGATTCGATTGAAGTGCCAGTTGTGTGAGCCAAGATTTCAGATGCGGGGACAAACACAGTGGTTCACCATCAGAAAAAGGGTGTATCTGTAGGGTGACCACTATCATCACAGGAGAGCTAACAAATACTCATGCTGCAAGCAGAAACCATCCTTCCTGCTATGGGTTCAGAGAGTTCAGATTCCAGATGTTTTGTCAGCATCAGGAAAGCAATCCAAAACCCGTCAAATAAACCAAAACCAAAGTCTAGGCAACCACTTCCTAAAAACGCCCTAGAGAACAACCCACACAAGCACTTATGTGGAGTCCAACAATCACATATCATGAATTTAGTGTAGAGCACCCCATACGCCGGGAGCAAGAAGGTACGATCTCGGCCTTTCTTTCTGTTCTCAACCTCTGGCTGTGTCTTCTGGATGGACACGAGTGCTGCACATGCAGATTTGATCCCATCTGTGGCACAGCCTGATAAGCCATGTCCAGTGATCCCACCTGGGGACCTTGCCCGGGCAGCAAGCACAACACTCGCCCTTCTTCCTCTACTGCCTCTCTCCCGTGATCCTCAGCATCTGTATTCACAGTGCACCCTGCAACTGAAAGACCTTTCACTGCCTGCCCCAGCTGGCCTCTCTCTTTTGAATCCACAAGAAAACATCTCCTCCTGCCCTCAAGAAGATTGCCATGGTTAATTCTCCACTTGCAGGGTGGCATTATTTCTTCAATGCAACAGCAAAACTTCTTCAAGCCTGAACCATGATGGAATTATTTCATTTCCTGTTTGCTCAAAGCCGATTTTCACAGGTCCTGAGCACATGATCTAACAGAAAATTTTAACAAAAATATCACATTTAATTGGAGCTGAATAATTTCCCAGGGACACACTTTTTCTTTTTCAAACTAGCTTTCAGGGATAGACCTAAAGTGTTTGAGATAACAGGTGAGTTGCTAAGAAGATGGGGTGGACTGGACTCAGTCCTATACATTGTCTAATTCTGACACTTTCAATGAAAAAGCTTGCCCTGCTTGACACAGATCAGGGACTTAAATTTTTATCCCCAGCTCGGTAATGTAACTGTCAGTCCATAGGGCTCACACATCTCCTGCACACAAAGAGGCTTTTGTGGCTCACCAGGGAATGAAAACCAATTGTGAAAGTTGGAGAGGTGCTGTAAGGAATCCTCCTCTCACATTGGGTTCTGTGAGGCATCCTGGACTCCAGATGGATTGTTTTACACATGGAATGGTTACGTTACCATCTCGGGTGACCTCCCATATGATGCAGGTCAGTGTTGCTCCCTCCCAAGCCACTCTGTCTAGCCCAACTACTTGTGACGACAGTAGAGCATTAAGATGCAATTTAAATGCTTGCAGTGATAGACAGCTTCACCACATCCACCAGCAAGTTGTTCCAAGGACTAATTACCCTCTCTTAAAAATATGCCTTGCATTTCCCATTTGATCTTTGCTGACTTCAACTCTCAGCCGCTGGATCTTGTGGCTTTGCCTGCTAGCTAAAGAGTCTTTTGCTCCAGACATCTTATCCCTCAGTGGGTACTTACAGACCATGATTAAATAGCCACTTAACCTTCTCTTCAGTAAGGTGAGTCCTATGAGAGCAGATGGTGCTAAACACCTCTAAAAATTAGCACTGCAGCTATTTCTGTTGGTAAATTGCCAGCTGATTGTTTTGCTAAGGCCAGTTATGGAGAGCTGCTGGCACCATTGACAGATATAGCAGGTGCTCAGCATGGTCCGGCATTTGTTTTCCATACCCCAGTTCCTAAAGGCCAAGGACCTTGTGTCCTGTGTTTGCCAGCCCTAACGCACCAAGAGCCAACCTCTGCCACAGGAGATGCACATTAAAGAGGACTCAGAGCCTCAGGACTGAGACAGCTTTACCTCCATGGTCTCTGCAGTGCTGGCACCAAATAAATACCAAACCCAACCATGCTGCCCATTTTTGGCACTCTGAGGAGAAAGGTAAGATCTCATATCACTAAAGCAGGGAACCGAAGTTCCTCTGCATTGAGAGAAAAACCAGGTCCTGTCATAGCACAGGCAGGAGCCCTTTAGTGACTGGCTGGATGAAAGCACAGCAATAGCACCAGCCCTTCCCTCTCCTCACCAGAAACATCCCCAGCAGCAGCTGCTCAGGGAAGGTGTCACTGTCAGGAATTGCTCTGCAGCTTTCAAACATTTTGGACCTTTGGAGTCTCTCCTGCTCAAGCAGCTGTCCTTTGGAGAGCAGCCTAGAGAAACTCCCTCACCTGAAGAGGCCGTTCATCCAGGGGCATTCCCATTGCCATTTAGATTCGCAGAAAGGACTGTTGTACCACAGCAAGTACATCCTTGTCTTGGTACACTAAACAGTAGACAATTACCTGCATCTTCTGCCCAGGCACTTTAGAAGCAAGATTCAACAGTGATAATTCCTCCATAAATAGGCTGGCAGTATTAGTGTTAAATATATAAAAATATCTCCAATTCTTTTGCTATTGGTACTGGCCCAAACACATCTTGCAGCTGCAAGACCTCAAAACCTCCAGTAGAGGAATACATCGATGGCTCTGGGAAAAAACCCCTTTCATTCACACTGCTAGAAAGTTGTTCTTCTTACTAGGTAATGGCATGAATTCCTGGGAACACAGGGATAGGACATGGGAAGATTCTTGAGGTGTCAGAGCCTCTAGCTTTGGACCAGATGGAACATGCAACTTCCCAGTCATGGAAAACTTCAGCCTTGAAATACTTTAGTCAATAAATAAACCCAAACCCATCACACTGAGCTTCCAGTCATTCCTCCCTCTTTTATCTCCTTGTGGGAAATAAGCCCAATGCTTGCAGTTTTCAGAGGAAACTTGCCTTAAGGACACTCAGGCATTTGAGAGAAGAGGACTCCAACATCCCATAATTTAAAGAGAGAACTGTCCCCCTGGCCCTGACACAGGTAACCAAAGGCACAGAAAGTACATGAAATGTAAGAATAGGGCCCATATCATTTTCATAACTAATAATGAATTCCAGTGAACTGAATTCAGTTGTAATTGGAATGAAAAAATTCTTTTACATCCAGTGAAAGGAGAAAGAGGGTTGCATCATTTTAAATCAACCCCTCCCAAGTGAATACACACACAAGTGTGCATAGATGAAAGGGACAAACAGGACATGAGGGCACAGAAGAGACAGAAAATGTAAATAAGGAGGAGGCAGGCCACAGGCCTCTGAAATACTTTCCAGATTTCCTGCCAGTAAACATCAATTGAATACGAAGCTACTGAAGTATAATTACCTCCTTGTCAATCCTAACATTAACATTTTCCTAACTCTTCAATGACAATCACTTCTTTCAACACTCCTTAATAACAATTCATTTACTTATCCTTTCACGGATGTGTAGGACTGTCAATAACTTCACATCCTTAAAGCAAAACTGGAAAGCTGTGGATCAGAGACGGCTACTGAAACTGAACCTGATTTCTGAGCAGGAGAATTTTTCAGGATGGACTTTCCACTTCTTTCAAAAACTGGAAAATTATTTTTCACAAGGTTACTTGATTCATTCTTTTCTGTTTCATTAATGAAAACTTGAAAAGTTAGTGTTCAAAACAGAAATATTTTTATGGATAAATAAGCCTGTAAGACTCGTCCTCCCTGCATTTCCTTTCAAAAGCAGCTTAGGAAGTACTTCTCACAAATATATGCAATAAAGAACACCAGACAACCCAGTTATTGTTCAAGCCTTTAGCACAGACAAGGTTACATGTCTTGGGCAAGTCACTTAGCATACACCTGTGGACTTTCTCCAATAAATGAAACATTAGAATGGTATTCACCTTCTGCAAAACACCAGGAAGAGTACGGAAAGAAAAAAGGAGACCATCAGCTCCTACTGATGAGGTCACAGCAGCACTAGGATATAATACTTGTTCATGTTTTCCTCAGTCCTTCCAAGTAACAGCAAATGTGATTAAAGCAAACTGTTTTGAATATGAAATATTAGCATCATATTATTTGGCACAGCACAGTCCTGGGACCTGCCTTCCCCCCTCCCATTTATTTTTTGTTAAAATCAAGTTCTAGTCCTTCTGACAAGCTATCTTCAAAATACAAACCAAATGAATAGACTGCATGGGGCAAGGGAGCTGACTTTTATCTAGTTTTTCTCCAGAGTTATCCTTAAAACTGCAGAAGCTCCTGAATCCAAGCTCCACAAAAGGATATTTAATCATAGAAGATGGCTGCTCATTGAGAAGCTGCCCCAATTGGATGTGAAGGCATTAGAGGGAATGAACTAATTAACCAAATGATACAAAAGTAAAGCAAGATACAGAGGAGACTGTGTATTCAACCTTCTGTTGTGATCACCATAAATTAAGAAAGGAAGTCTGTATGCAGCCAACTAAAGACAGACTATGGAAACATGAATTCCATCTAAAAACACCCACATAGTGTGATATGAAAAATATTTGAAACTGTGGACCCTAGTCAATGGAGTAGTGATATATGGCCCCAGGGTCTTACCAACAGGGTGAGGACCTCGGTTGTATGTTGATCTCATAATCATCCTGCTTTCAATTCTATCAGTTCTCAGGTGGCACATTTAGACCCTTCATGTATAAGTGCCAGTATAGCTAGAGAAACATTTAAACACCTAATCAGCTCTCAGCTCCTCTCTCAATAGATCACATCTCTGTCAGGGGTTTATCAGGGAAAAAATTATTTTTGATTCTTGCTGCTAAACAGGTGCCTGCGGGGTCATATGGGAGAATTCTCGTGTTAACTGGTAAGGAAGTTTCCCCAGGATTACAGGGACAAATCTCTGGGAGTCAGCCTGTCCTCATAAAGCAAAAAAATTCTTTAAAACCCTCTTCAGAAAACGATTTCTGGTCTTGAGGCACTTCTCTAGTGTCTTATCTCTGATTCATTGGGATGGTTAACTTGTTTGCCAGAGCGACGGGCCTGATTATCAGGAACACTAAACGACCATCAGTGCTCATCATCTTTAAAACCACAACTAATACTATGCTGTCGGGACAAAAGCTTTCACTAAGTCTCACCATTTCTCTTCATCCTTAATTCATTACACCTAAAATAATCATGCCAATTAATAAAATCCTTACAAGAGAAGCTGAGTAATGTGCAGCAGTGTAAAACTTCAACATTATGTCTTGCAGTGAACTCCTCCAGGGAAGAACATTTTTTTCTCTGTAGATGTCAGAGAGAAACCTAAATAGTTAAATATTACCCCAAAGAAAGAAAACTTGTTAAGCATTTTCTATTAAAGACCTGCAACCACCTCTTGCCTCAGACTTGTGCTCTTGTTGAAGTCAACAGCAAAACTCCCATTGACTTCAGCAAGAGCAAGGTCACGGTCCTTCCGTACTGCTGACTGGGTGATAGCATGGTCATAGGTCCTGAATTTAAAGAAGAGAGAAATCAATACACAGCCTACAGCTGTCTGGTTACATCTCCCCAGCTACCTATAGACTCACACTGGGGGCTTCGATTACTTTTTACTTTCTGGGCTTTCTGGACAAAAGGTTCATATTACAGTGTATGACACATTAGGTTTTATCTGGACTCTCAGAGGGGTTGTAGTCAAAAGCCCACTGAGATAAACACGATTGCCAGTGTCTGGGTGTCCTGCTGAGGAGGCTGTTCCTTGTATATTATGTGCAACCCGTTGGGACAAGACAAATACAAAGCTCTCTTTTATGGAGACCTAACGTCCACAGTGGTACCTGCACCACATGACTTGATACATCAGGGAAATCCAGCCCAAACACTTCCTATGTTGCACAGAAGAGGAATATAAAGTCAGACCAGACCAGATGACTACAATGATTTTGGTATCTGCTTCCATTCATGCAAAACTAAGCACAAAGCTTGCCCTCTATATGTTCAAATACAAAACTACCTTGTGTTTTGAAAAAAAAAAAAAAAAAAAAAGAAGGAAATAAATGCCCATCTGTACGAGCATTCGTAGGAAAAAAGCAGGTCCTCTCCTGATAAATATACATTCACACATATACAAACATGCATATATGTAAGGGGATCTTCATCTTCTGCTTTACAGAAAACGGATTTAAATTTACAGGAATTTCTGTTGCTTTCAAACACTTTTAAAAATGCTTCATTACATTTAGTGTTTCCTTTGCTTGGCATCAGAATATTATAAAACCAATAAAATCAACAGCGTAAGAATGGTGCTAACTGCAATCCAGAGATACAAATGAATCTTCTATATTGCCAGCATCAACTATCCTTTGCCTAAAAAAACCAACCGCTTCACAAATGAGCACTTAAATATGCTTTTACTAAACTTTAGCATAAACTGTTAAGTGTGCATTTGGTAAACTTTGCACTGGGATTTTAATTAAAGCCACCAGCCACATAAACTGCATTGTTTCTGCTTTTTCCCCTCTATACGTCAGCTTTCTCTCTCCCCAGCTTTAAGTGAAGAGGCAGATTTGTCTGAAGCTCTGGCCAAAGCCAAAAATCAAAGCCAGCTCCATTTCCTGGGATGGCTGTGAACACAGTTTACAGCAAGGAAATACACCCACGCGCATTATGGATGACCTTGGGAGCATCAGTTTATTGGCTACACTTCTGGCAGCTGAGAGCTGGATCATCAAAAATCCTCCTGAACATGGAAACACATGCAGTGTTGGCAGAGAGACAGCGATCCAATACACTCAGCAAAGGCAGGTTCAGGGAAGGAACAAAAAGAAAAGCTCATGCTTACAGTCAAAAGCAGCCAATTCTCTCTCATTCAGCCTTGGAAATTGGCAAAAACAATACAGTATTTCCCTGCTTCATTTTTCCTTTCTGATGAAACTTTCCCCATCAATAGTGCAGTTATAAATACGGCTAAATAATCCATGACAGCTGGTGGAGGGCAGTTTCACTGAAACATACTAGCTTATCTGGAGGACTTTTGCCAAAAAATGCATCTTTTTCTATCTAACCATAACAATTAAAATCTTATAGCGTTCAAATATGGCAATACTACATCAACGCTTACAGAACATCATTCACCAGATAATTCATGGCAGAATAACAGAGAAGAAAAACTTAGGTGAACTTGGAATATACTGACTGCAAAAGCCATCCACATTAAGGCAACATCCAGAATTTAAAATAAGCAGCTACAGAGGTGACTTGGGAAAAATCTATCATGTTGGGATGCACCAAGTATAAAATCCTTTAACTAATTAAAACCAAGACATTTGATTCTTTGCAAATGTTAATCATCTCTTTTTGAAATGTTAATCATCCAAGTAGCAAACTGTTTGCATTTTTGTCGAAAATTGAAATATATTGCCCCAAAACTTCAAAAATTCCGTATTAGCTATACCCATCAAAAGACTTGAACTTTCAATCAAACACTGTCTACAGAGGAGCAATGAGGTAAATTAGGCAACGGTAATTTAACGATCGATCCTTGTCATTTCAGAATGACAGTACTATTTAGAAAAAGGTGAAAGGAAAATAGATTAAAGTGCTAAAACAAAGACGCTTTGTTCATCTGAATAAAACATTTGTAACTCTGGTCTGAGAGGTTACTTTCATTTGCAGCCAGTTTGATTTGCCACTCATCTTCCTTTGGGAATCATTCTGTTTAAAGTGCAGCAAGAGATGATTTATTTGCATAAGCCAACAGAGGGTTATTCTTTCCTCAAAAAAATGAGAACGACATTGCTGTACAAATGAAAGAAAATGTTAACAACTCCTGAAAGTTCTCATAGGTGATTAAAGGCATCATGCCACATAGCACAAAGTGATTAGCACTGATGTGGCATATATTACATTTTAAGCATAGTTGAGCTTTTGCACTGTTTCTCCAGCTACTAATAAACTTCTTTTTCAAGACGTATTAGAAATATTTGATCTTCAGAAGAATGTTTTAGGCTAAGAGCAGAAATTACTATCCTTCACTTAAATAACTTTTATAAATGATCAGGAAATAAGTAGCATCCCTACACATTCATTTTGAAATTAATCTTGAAGGACAAGAAAGTGAAATGGAAGCTGCTCTTTGGTATTATCATGTTGTTCCCTACTTCTGGGGCAGAGCTGAATCACAGCACTGAGGTAGCTGTCACCCATCTATTGCTGCCAGGCCTCCTGTCTGTGGCTGTCCCTAGTGCACTTTGTAATTACAAATATTAAGAGTTTCTCCTTCGGAGGCGGTTACTCCCACAGAGTCTCTCTGAAGTCTCTGGAGAAACCTGGTTTCCTGGAGCAGCCTGGACACTCACGATCAACACCTGCTGCAGCAGCAGTGTGAGCCCATAATGGGAACATCGGGTACTCGCTCCACACCAAACAGGCTTTGAAAGCCAATCTAACTAAAAATGTTGACCCAGAGCCTTCTGCTCCTCTTCTTCTGACCTCCGTGTAACATTGCTTCTCACAAACCTTTTCATGAGCTTCAATTCCATGTATTTCATCCTTTCAGTTTACAATCACATTGGTAACTGCACAGCTGGAGCAAAATTTGACCATTAGCTTTATCATTATGCCATCCCATACACCTCAAAAAAACTCACCTTACCAAACAAACCCTCCCCAGCCTCAGAGGAAGGCAGCTTTTCAAGCATGTCCAGAAGGACCACACAGAGAATTAGTTTCAAAGCCAAAAGTCTTGGCAGAGCCCTGCATTACAGAACCCTCATGCTCAGACCAAAACCCAAAGCAAAACCCAAACCTCTTCCAGCTGACATGCTTCTGCTAAATAACAAATTATAAAGGTAATAATTTTCTGATGGATTACAAAAAAGAATGCAGCACTACATTTGTTCGAAGCTGAGACCAGCTCCTTGACTTGCACTGGGAAGTCGGTGCATGGCAGAACACAACACTGCAGGACAGTACTACTGAGAGTAATATTCCAGAGATAACTAAACCTCTTTCATTTCAAAAGGTACTGGCAATTATTTTTCCGTATCATGTAGACTGTTGTTCCTCTCTTGGTAAATCCTAGGAACTGGGCTCCTCCTTTCAAGTAGGGATTTCTTCATATAGTAAATCTCTGAGTAATACCTCTCTACTTTTAGGTCCCTGGCTGAAGATGTATCGTTGCTGCTCTTTGGGCTTCAGAAAAAAAAAAGTATGTCTGTCACTCACTAACTTCTCTAGGGATGTTTTCCATACCAGAGAAAATAAAACTTAGATTTTATATTGTTTCCTCTCTCTCATCAGGTCACACTACAATCAAAAAAACTGGAAGACAGTAGGGTACAAGTATGAGCCTAGCTTAAAAAATTTTAAAAGCTCAATTTCTGTGCAACTAATAAGAAAAAAGAATAAGGAAAGAAGAAGAGGCAGGGGGGTGAGAATATTAAAAGTCATGGTTGCCACCTCCTAACCCACCCAGGGCATAAGCCAAAACAATTATGGAGAGACATATGTCGATGGCAATAAAACAATTACTTGCATTCTCTGCCTATTTTATGCATCAAGCGGTAGCAGCATGTTACTTAGAAAATTAAAAGCCTCCAAATTTTAGTTTCAGAATGTATGAATAAAGCACTGCATATGGAGGAAAGTCAAACCCAAACATTTCTTTGTTTGCATATTGAATACCTATAATATCATGTAATCAAAAACTTACAGCTTAGAATATGTCTAATACTATAACCGATGAGTAAAATTTGGCATTGAGGATGACCATTTACTTGCTAAGTCTGATTGTACACTAAAATACGCAGATGCATAACAGCTTATCTTTTAAATATCACATACTACACACATAAATGCAAGTGCTGGATCTAATTTAACAAGATTTGTGGTTATGAACACATGGACACCAAAAATCCGGCATGAATGATAAGTTACAGTCCAATGCAGTTCCAGCTGGCTAAGATATAAACATTTCTTTCCCAAACTGCAGTTGCTAGTAAAATCAGTACAGAAAATTTCATTATACCCACAGCAAATGCACATTTGACATTTTACTCTTTCCTAAAGCAATGCAGCTCTCCCCCAGAAATAGGGAAGAAGATAATATTACTCAGGACCAGCTTCAGCTTCACTTCCTCCTCTTTCAAGATGGATGAAAAATACATGGGGATGCTACTTATTTCCTAATCTTACATAAAAGAAGATTTAAATGAGGGACAGGATTTTCTGCTCTTAGTCTGCAATGTGCTTCTGAAGCTCAAATATTTCTATTGTGTCTTCAAAAAACCACTGGGCTGACCTAGAAGACGATGGGTCTGGAGACCGGGTCTGTGACTGAATTTGATCTCACTTTTATTCTTTAGCACAGCAAATATGTATGCAAAACAGAGAGGTGGAAAAGTGGTAACTCAGGTAAGAGAAGGATGTGTTACTGCAGCGGTCAAAGCGCATTCAGACAGTAACAAAAGCAGCACCAATTACTCCAGTTTGTAACAGGCATAACATTGTCTTCACTGTCTTAATGTAATGAATAATAATTAATTTGCACATTGGGATCCACGTTGAAGCTAAATTCAAAGCATTACAAAAGACATGTTGCCCAGCAAAATTGATGTCATGTTAATTTTCTGTTGAGCATTTTTTTAGGAAAAGCAGTGACTTTCCAGTTTACAGTGAATGTTTCTTACTTTGTTGATTTCACTATACCTATAAACTGTAGCACACTGAACATTACCTTAATCACATCAGTACAGGCGGGGCGATAATGACTGATCTTTGGTATTAACTTCTGGCTGTTTCAATATGTATTTAAAAAAACTCCACCACCTTATTTCAGAAGGATTATTGTGCTACTGCAAGCCATCCATATTGGCAAAACCACCAATAAGTCAAGGATGTGGTACCTATAAAACAAATTAATTTNTCCACCACCTTATTTCAGAAGGATTATTGTGCTACTGCAAGCCATCCATATTGGCAAAACCACCAATAAGTCAAGGATGTGGTACCTATAAAACAAATTAATTTGTGTTTCATGATTACAAAAGAGACCCTTGTGAAATATTGCCTAACCCAAATTCAAGAAACCAAAGTTAAATATTTATAAACACGACACATGGAAGGCCAGGAAATCCTTATGGAGGACAAACTCCAACATGATTGACTCTTCATATACAGAGTATGACATACGATGGAAATTAATAAAAAATAAACAACATACTTCATTACTCCCAACATCTGCAAAGCCTTTTTTAAACTTCCTAAATTACACAGATGTAACAGCATGGAGCTCTTAAGCCTCGAGTGCATATTGATGAGATTGCGTTTGTGTTTCTGTGATCCTGAAGTGAACAATATTAAGAACGTACATTTCTGTACCGCAACTGAACAAATCCAGAAGGTTTGTGTTTCTGTCTGTGAGGATGTCTGACATGTATATCTGCAAGACAAATTAGCAGCTTGCCAGCAGTTTACAAGGATATCTTTAATATCTCTATTTACAAAAAAAAATTAATTTTAAACAAAATGAAGCAGATTGTGGCTGAGATGCTACAAAAAATGCTGAAATTCTTTAAAATACACATGAACATGGAGGTAAGAGAAATTCAGATAAACAACAAGGAATAGCAAAATCGAAACAGATTACACTAACTCAGAGATGACTTATTTCTGGAAAAAATACCAGGTTTTACCATCTCATTTTAACCCCCAGGTTTTTTTCTCACCAGAGCATGTTCTGTACCACCCTGTCCACAGTCCTCCAAGACCAAATGTGACATTCCTGCTCAAACACTGCAGCATGAAAGAAGAAGAGGAATGGATGAGCTCTGTAAACTCTAACAGTATCATTCTTGCACACGTAAAAAAGGGAACCCTGCAGCTAAAACCAAAGCAGACCTTTATCAAAAATCATCAATCAAGCAAGAGCACGCAAACATACTGACCCCTATACGCATCTCCCAGCTGAGGTCATTAAAATCCGAGGACTCCAGAAAAATGCTGTTGTAACAAGGACACTACTGCAGAGAAGTAATGATTTTATTACTTTTTTTTAAAAAAACTTTTGGCCCTCACAATGTACAAATAAGAGGTTTTCTTCATTCTCTCCTCCACTTTTGCAATTCCCCTGATGTGAAGTCCAAAAGAAAAAAAGAAAAAAAAGGTACTGAGATGGTGAAATGAATGCGTATCAATAGGAAAAGAAAGAAACACTGCCAACTCTTAAGTGTTCCTTCATAACAGAGCCCAGAGTCAAGCACTGCACACGCTATCCTGCTAGGAATAGAGGTGATGGAAGGCACTATGTCGAAGGAGGAGAGAAAATTCTCTGTGGAAACAAGTTTTTGGAAAGCCCAGGGTTCAAGACCATGCAGTAGGATCACTGAAGTTAGATGTGCCTGGAAGTCTTAATGAAACACAGTCCTATAGAAAACGCAAAAACTCCCCATCTGTCCAATTCCACCAACTCAAGTGGCTACATGAATGGTACCACAAATGAGTGATATGCATTACAGAAAAAGCAGTGCAACAGTTTTGTAATAGTTTTAGGACTGAGCTCCAATGACACTTTTGCTTGGCAACACAACTGAATCTACATTTTTTTAATCTAAATAATCCCTCTGCCATTACAATCATTGATCCAGCCCAATGTTGCTCCAAAAATAGATCATAAAGATGGCACTTTCACTTATTAACTACTTACATCCTTAAGTCTTTTCCCTTACAAGGAAACAACTCCCCCCAAGACAATCATCTTTTTCTGTAAACATCAGTCTAAAACTAAATGTCTACATTCTGTAAGAAAATTCAGTATTTTCTTCATCTTAAAGAAGCAAGACTGGAAATTAAAGTTATTTATCAAAAATCACTAGAATTCTTTATTACAAAGAACATTGGGGGATTGAAACTAGATGACCTCTAAGGTCCCTTCCCATCCAAGCCCATCTATGATTCTATGATAATTTAGCACTATAGAGGATTTCGTGCCCACAGAAAACTACAGGACTCTGCAATCAAAGTCCAGGTCAGTAAAAACATCAAACACCCTTCTAAACCAAAGAAAATCGAAAACCCTTTTAGTGCAGCATCTTTGTTCTGTGTGCTGCTTGTCTCCAAAATGTAATGCTACTATGATGTCACTGTAAGCATCAGAGCTCTAAAAGCCTGACAGAAGTACTGTTTTCAATTTCATTCTGCATTATTATTTGGAAAACTTTTAGGAAAATATAATGAGCCCAACAGGAGGCTCAAAATCTAAGAGATCCCGTTGTCTGCCTTTGTGAGAAACCACAAAATCTTTAGCTTGGAGCTACTTGCATTACACTTTCCACTCCTCTTTTGGAATGGTTTCTCCTTTTCCATACCCCATTTCTATTGATAGATTTTTCCATTCAGTAAACAAGGAAGCTGCTGCTTATTTAGAAAGCGGCCTTCAAGGCTAAAGAAAATCTACAGCTAACAGACACAAAAAACGAACACAATCCAAGAACAAGAGTACGCACAAGAATTTTCTTCCTAAGAGACATCTCAATACCGTAAATACCAGCCACAGTTGTGACAATGCTTAACAGAAGCCAACACGTGGGTTGACAAACCATTCAAGAAAATCCAGTACTGTATTATTCCTGCTCTAGAAATCTCATGTCCCTTGGGAAGGACTTCAGAAGAGACAGCCCTCTGGGAAGAGGCACATCTGCATCATCATCAGGTTCATATTTTACCCTTAAAGCAGTTTTGAAGTGTTCATGGCCAGGTTGGATGGGATTTGGAGCAGCCTGCTCTACTGGAAGGCATTCCTGACCGTGAGTAAGGGGTTAAACTAGAAGATCTTCAGGGTTCTTTCTAAACCCAGCCATTCTATGATTCCATGAATTAGAAGGAAGGTGACTATGCTGCAAGCAGGTGAAAGTCAGGAACCAAGGACAACATGAAAAGAAGGCATCTCCAAAATATTCTCAAGTGAAAAAAATGATTGGGGAATGCAAAAGCGCTTTAGTTTTTTGTTCTCACAACTATTTCATGCAAATTTATCTAAGAATTTTCTGGGTGACTTGATACTAAGGTGATTGTTTTAATGCATGTGTGAAGGCAGCATGATCTTTCTGCTTCACAAACTCACCGTGTCGATGTGCTCCCAAATAGCAGTGTGCTCTGACATACATGAGAACAGGTCTGGTCATATTTCTAAGGTCTGTCCTAAGCTGAAGAACAGCAAGTTCACTTCTAAGAACAGGGAAATGAAAATGCAAGAGGAATGAATCAACACACAGAACTAATAGTGCTCAGAGAGCGTTGTTAGTCCTGTAACATTACTGTAACAGGAAATGACAAAATCTAAAGATACAAGTGGACTTGCTAATTTAAAAGGAATCAAAATTCCTGGCTAGAGTGCAGGGAGAGGTGACATTTTATTTGTCTTCTTTCTATTTATTTTATAAATTTGATTACATGACTGGAAGCCTATAATTGAAATAGTTTCTGTGGGCAAATTAAACAATAACATTTTGTTCTATAAATCAAGCATCGCACATTAAGGTGGAAATTACTTTTACATTTTAAAACAATCTGTGCTACAAAACAAATATCACCTTGCAAGAAATTCCAGGGCCACACAGCCAGTGCTGCTGACATAGTAAGGTCTGTTAGTCTTCAGCAATTAATTACATCTGTATATATTGCTTTAAAAATCCTAAAACTTTTAACAGAAATTCTCCACTGGAAATATCTGCCAGGAACAGCAAAAAAAAAATTAGTTTAAAAGGCATAGCTGAGGCCAGGAATACCTTAAAATACAAATGTGGATGATAATGTCCTGCATTGTGATGACATGAGGTGCCACAGTGACTTTTCTTCTTTTTTTTAAAAGGAAGGATATGTATTAGTATGGATTCTTGGAGGGACACATGTAAGACCAGACATCCAAGTACATTTTCAGAGATGTAATTACAGGATTTTCCCACATAACAAGACAAGCAGTATCCCTTCCAAAAACCAGCTTTGACACACTGTAGCCAACTTTTTAAAAAGCAAACAAAAACCCCACAGTGGTTCCACACTTTGTTACAGGCTCATTTCTACTCCCTTGTAAACATCAAGTTACTGGGACTAAAACCCAATGAAAACACCTCCAAAATGTCAGTCTTTAAGTGCCACCAACATGGTTGGCTTTTGGGGAGCTCCAGGGGACTCACCCTAGGGCTGATCAACCCTTGGAAGGCAGGGACTACCCACATCTATCACCATGGATGCTCTCACCTCGGATCTTTCCCTTTCCTGCTGCACTGTGGCACAAATACAACACCACTCGTTCATTTGCAATGTGTCTGTCATGAAACCAAACCCAAAATGCAAGCAACAGCAACTTTATTAGCACTTACTGATCCCAGGGGTGATAAATATGTTTGTTTACTTCTGCACGAGCAAAGCTGGAGGTAAAAGGGAAACTGATCAGACTCTTAAGTGGCTGAAACTCACATTAAAAATCAAATGATAACATAATCCCAGGAAATTGCCAGCATATAGAGATTGAAAGTGCTGCAGTACCCAGGGCCACACTGGCATCTTCCCAACAGCCTGAGGGTCAAAGCTATTATTCTGCATTTATATCTACATAAATTTACATCTATTTTGCATAACAAGTAAGCACAATATTAAATACATTTTAGCGAGGGACCGTCCTGGACTAGTTCACCCACTCTTGCAAGAGCATAGGGCTATCGATTGCTTTTATTTTTAACTTCCTATATAGTAACAAATTTGGTTTTACAATGCAATCTTCCGGAAAGACTCAGGATCACACCACTGGAAAGTTACTCCTCAGCTTACAAAGACGTGTGCAAAGAGGATCAGTGCAACCAGCTGGGACAGACTACTTATTTATTTTACCTGGAATGCAGATCCCTTTCTCCTATGTGTGGCATTACGGAAATCCTTAACTGCTTTTCTCCTTTACTCCTACAGCTCGTCCCAAATTCAATTTTGGATTCGGATTTTCCATCTTTTTGTACAGAGAATCTTCCTATCAATATTCAGAAAAAAACACTTAGCAAAACTTTTTATCTGTCCCCCTATGGAACAAAACAGAATCCTAAATAGGGTATATATGGTTATATACAATCATACAATCACATGTAGATGTGCTGGAGAGCCAGAAAGCATTCCCACAGTAAGACGCGAAAAAAAAATCACATCGTTTCCTGGAATAAAAATATGGATGTATCCTCACATTATGACACATCAGCACAATCAATTCCTCTGCAGCTACAATCTGAGTAATTGCTTTCAACTGGTTATGTGGGATGTTTTACTTTTTGAAACTATCAGAATCCAAATATGTCAAACTGCAAACTGTGAAAAAATGTGAGTTCTATTATGTTTGCAGAATGTTGCGCAATTTCAGAAAGCAACTAAACCTGAGCTATGCATAATATTTTCTTTAAAAAAACATTACCTTTTCCCACATTTCTCGACTTCCCTCTCAATTCATCTCTTATACGCTTCAGTCAGAGATTAAGGATTGGATGTTTCGTAAAGGTGTCATACTCACTGAGAAACTTCCAATATATAAAAACAATCCAATGCTTTCTGATATTATTGCAAAATAGGAACTAATTATCTGGAATGAAAGAGTGAAGACTTGCACAAACAGCAGAAAACAGCAGGGGAGCTACAGTCAATGTGCTTCAGACTACACACATGAAAAATCTGAATTTAAACTATTGTCCCTTCCTAGTTTACATCTTAGAGGAACACTTCCAAATTCTAAGATATTAAACTTCTAATTAGGATTAAAAAATGCAATCCTGAAGAAGGATTAGACTGTCTTTACAGTCCAGGTCTGCCTGCCCCAGGTCTGCCCTCTATGAACCCATTCTGCCTTCTGTCCTGCAAAAACAGACACCAAATGCCAAACATGCATTACGCCCTTCACGACATTAAGCCTAGGCTATCATTTTCTCCTTCTTTCTTCTTTTTACGCTAGAAGTCTATCTGATTTTGTTAGAGATTCTTTCGAAAAGCTCGTGTTTTCACACTGCCTTTTGCTTTCCAAAGCAGCCAACTGACAAAGCCAAATCTCTTCAGAAATCCTACAATAATAAACTGGATACAGAAGAGAGGTTAGGAAACTTTACAGAGTAACAGATGTCACATTTAAGCATTAAGCAGGTAATTAGACAAAGGCAATCAGAATTTTGTTTCTTAATTTTTAAAGACAGTTTCAGAAACCTTATCTGTAATAAGATAATTGAAACACTTTACTTCTCTAAACAGACTGCTGCTGGGAAATGAAGCTGATGCATCTCTGTACAAAACCACATGCTTTGCCACACTGCCATACATTTCCTTCATCCCTCCAGTCATTTTCTTCTCATCTGTCCAGCTATACATCTCATCAGCATCCACTGCCAATGTGTACCATCACAAACTCGAGCTGTATTACCTCAGCAAAGTTTATAAATTCCTTATGCTTCCTTATGCTCTCTGCAAAGAATTAAAATGACATTTGTTTGGACAACCATCACATTTACCACGTTAGCACAGTTCTGCTCAAGCAGACAGTTCATCCTTTCACTTCCAGTCCTGTATTTTAAACCAGACGAGATTTCTTAATGTGCTGCAGAGTCTCACAAATGCAGCAGCAGCAAAAGCAAAGGCTTTATTTTCCTTTATGTCAACCTATGTAAATAATACATAATCTGGGTACTTAGTTTTCTTCTGATTGCTGCCTCTGAATGCAATGCAAGGAGGGGCAAGGGGGAGTGGGGGGGAGATAAACCCTTGAAGGCTGATGGTTTGTAGTTTCTTCTGCTACTTGTACATACATGGCAAGAGACACAAAAGGCAAGCTCACTGGAATTTAATCTTATTATGATCCATTTCCACCCGAACTTCATAAGCCTGGATGTAACACCGGCACTTATCCGAGCCGTGTCAGCCCCCTGCAGCCCATTTGCACTTACAGAGGCTGCAGATTCGGCAGCAGGAATCGACAGCAGAGGCAACGCTGCCTGAACCGCACCGACACAACGGGGACTCTTTATCCTTTCCTAACCCGAGCTGCTGAAGCGCTCAAAATCTTCCTGAAGTACTTCTATCACTATCTGGGGGAGTTATCAGAGCATTAGAGACCGTCTTCAAGAATGGAACACGGTGCGGTCTGATTGGCATAAAAGCCCAACAGACTGTTTGGGGAATAGTTTGTTCTTCTGATGTTGACACTGTATCATTTGTTTTTGGCAACTCAACACCACCACCAAGTATCATCTTCTTCAAATTGTCTTGAAAGGTCTAATAACTCTCTTTATTTGGAATATCTTTTAGAAGGAAAAGAAAATAGATACATTATTTGTAAAGCAGCATATATCTGATGACTTTGATCTGTGCTGATGCAATACCCTTCACGGATAAAAGCAGAGCTGTTAAAGAGGAGGAGTCATCAGATGAATATACACTATCTAGCAGCTTTTTGAAAACACATTTCTACTCAATTAGCACTTACAGTGATAGCTAATTTTAGATATTAAAGCACTGAACTTTCTGTTGTCATGCTTTCATGCTATGAAATCTGCTCCAATTAAAGCAGAATCTATCCAAAATGTTTCCCTAATGCATTTTATATATTTTTCTCTGCTTCAAGCTGTCATCTTGCTTGCATTAATACACAAGGCAGAGGCTGAAACACAGGTTAATTATTCAGCTGTTAAATTCCTGCAGAAAAATGAAATTACAGAATAGCATGGGTTAATGTATACTGTAGGGCTATAAAATGATAAGGGGACACATCATTCCTCTTGATCCGGTTGTCTAGATCCAGGAATTAGTTGTGTGATTCGGTCTTGGGCATTAGGATGCCTGTTTCAGGATTTCTGACAATATTTTATCTGATGTCAACTTAGAATTTTTCATTATGCAAACATATCTATACTATTTAAGAATGAGATGTACAGGGTTCATTTGGGAGGGGGCTGGTTTTGGGGGGTTTTTGAGTGCTGTAAAACCACATGATAAATAACACATACTCCTGCACAGGATACAACCCAGCCACACATGTGCTTAGCATACAAGTTTGCACAGATGCTGACCCTTCATCTGGGTTATGCTTTGTCTTTCATTTTGATCATCACAGACTGTTTATATGAAAACTGAAAAGTATTTTTAAAAATAAATCCTGACACATTTCTCCACTATCCGTGGCTGTGCAGTTTATGTGCAGTGCAGATGAAACTCATTATGAATACATACAAGATCAAGAAGTGCTTATGAAAAACATAAGCAGATCAGCCCTCAAAAAGAAACAGCCTGGGGTATCATGGGCTTTTGTGATGGTCAGAAGACTGGTAAACTGAAACACTTCAGAACAATTATTTCTTTCCCAACTGCAATGAAGTATTCCCCTTAAAATTAGAACTTCAGTCATAAACAAACTTAAAACCTGTGTAACAGTCTAAATCCAAATCCCAAATACCATAGGCTTTCCTGACAATACTGGCTGGATGTGACCTGAAAACAAGATCCAGACTCTAAACAATTCACAAAAGAATTGATTTATATCACATCCTTTTTCCATGCAGTATGAATTTATGCAATTTTATGAGTCTATGTAACACTAGCCTTTCGGCAACTGCATACAGATACATCAATGTATTTATTTTGGGTAAGGTGTTTTTTTGTTGTTGATAACTCTGGGTTATCATCTTCCCTATCTCTTTTTATCTCCCTATTTGTTACCTGTAATATTGAAGTCAGAAAATTCAGTAGTCTTATGGGAGACCAGCTATGTTGTACGATCGATTCGAGAGAAAATGAATACATCACTTTTTGAATTTTTATACTGACAATGATGTAGAAAAATAAAACTGCTCCTCTGACTCTTCCTTGTACTTGGCCACCTTCTTCTAAAAGGCCCTCTTAATGTGTCCTGTGTAGCACCTCTTACAGGATGGATACCTTCCCTGACCAACTTCAATCTATGCTCCTAGAATCATCCTCTGACTGTTCCTGATTGTTCAGTTAAGTTTGTAGGGAAACGACCCCACCCTTTTGCATATATGGTGAGACTCTAAACTCAGAAGTGCATCTCTGAGAAAGAATGTGATTCACTCACCAGTAGACTTGCCTAAGAAACTGTGAGATGCCACGTCAGATTTTCCTAGATCTCACTCCAGGAAAGTCAATTATATTTTTGAAGGGCATCCTTCCCATAGTTGAATTCTTTACATCATGTAAGCCACATGTTCACGGGTGCATAACAAGGAACAGAAATTTGCATCTTTTCTACAGCTGCCTGTCAGCTATTTTCAAAATGTCTTTGGAGTTGACATTGTTTTACTGTACCAAGTGATAAACTATAATAGACTTTGATTGCATTTCCCTTTCAATAAACATTATGATCAAGTAGCCTGTTCACAATATTCTCTTTAAAATGCTGTGGAAGTTTTGGATTTCCAGTCATTACATACTCAAAGAGTGGGGTCTGCAGAGAAGCCTTAGGTATCCCACTCCTGCCTCCACAGATATCACAGAACATTTCAGTTTATTTGACTAGGCACTAACACTTCTTCCATATGAAACCATGTCTTACGTATGCTCGAGAAGTGACAATACTGGCAGTATTTTTTTTTTTTTTCATTTTGTGTTTCTTCTGCACTGTTTGCATTAGCATTTCTTTCACATGAATGTTCACAGCCAGCCAGTTCATTTCAATTAGTTGTGTGGCTTGTCTCTTTGTGCTCTGCTTCTTTTTCCATCAGCTTTTCCAGTGAACTTTAATTTCATGATCAATAGCCTTAGCTCACTGCAATGCAAGATTTTCCTGCTACTGCCACCATCATTTTAGTCACCTTTAATGGCTTACAAATTCAGTCTCATTTGGTGAAACTCAAATGGCTTAACAGGTGAGATATGAATGCTAAGTATTATTTTCTTTTTAATAATATATTACGAATACAAGCCTTAAAAGGGGCAGAGTAGCTGTAGTGGCTGGGCTCTACAGTAGAAAAATGGATTTATCTGATACATTCCATTATGCTTCACAGCCCCAACACAGTAGCCTTGAGTTCATTTGACTAAATCTAATCAGGACTGATGCGACTACCAGAAAAGAAGTAAAATTCAAATATAAAATTTGAAAGCATTCTTCCTCTTTTATGCTTTATATGGGTGCTCCCTGCATCACTGTAATGATGCAGCAGAATTTTCCATGAAGCCAATCTGATTCCAGCATAAACTTCCCCAGAAACCCAAACCTAATAATGAAAAGCAATGGCACTGGGAAAAATCAAGGTGTTAGAAAAGCTATCTGTAACAAAGGTGCAACAGGAAAATGTCGTCTTCATTTGGACTAGAAGAAGACTTTTTGCCTTTTTCTACGCCCATCTCTTGTGTAGAACACAGTCAATAATAAAACATGCCTGGTAAATAACTGACAGTTAAAAGTCTAATACCACCTCCCTCCCAGCAGTAGAGCAGCTAACATACTCAAATACTCACTAAAAATCAATTGTCTGAAAACTAATAGGGATCCATTTAGTTACTGAAATGGTTTTGCATTGATTTCTCCCCTTATCATCTTCTGTACGTTAGCATGTGAGCAAAACTGAAGACAGCACTGCATAACCAAAAATTGATATTTCTTTGGTTATCTAGAAAACCTGCTGATTTTTTTTTTTTTTTGGTAAAGCCAAACCAGACTGAATTCCAGCCTCTGCTATGGATAAGTTTGGGAGGTTTGTTTGTTTTTTTAAGACTATGTAAATGTGAAAAAGCAATCCACACACATCAAAGGCAGCCCTGCCTTCTTTCACATGAGTTTCCATTAAAGCTGATGTTTGCTGGCCTAAAATCCAAAGCCCTTGTCACTCCTAGGCAGTGTGATTTAGTTTGCTGGCTGTAGCACTACAGGTGGACTGGCACACATGACTGACCCATCAGCTGCCACCAGCCCATGCCTGAGTCAGCATGGGGGGTTCACCCTGCACTTGTAAGGCCAGTGGCCAGCAATCCCCTCTCCCTCCTCACGGCAGCAGCAGTAATTGCACAGGTATGTTGAGCAATTTAACTCACTAGAACGTCAGAACTTCAGCCTTTTTTGACATACACCAGATTTGGTCTACATTGCACAGACATGACATTTCCATGCTTCCCCCAGCAACTCTCTTTCAATGATGATCAAGCAATAGAACAGAGTAAGGAACTAGGGAAAATAAGGCAACCACAGAACAATTTGGTGCTAAGGCTCCCCTTTAACTCATGAGCATAAGACAAGGTGATCTATTTAACTAAAAGGGAAAAAAAAAAGTTTTCTAAACCATGAAATAAATAAATTGTTCAATGAATCACATTTTTTATGAAAACTTTCCTGTTTCAAAAAACCGCAGGAAAAAGCTGGCTCAACAGAGCTGGCCTATCCACCTTAAATTTCAAAAGAAAATAGAAACATGAAAAAGGAAGGAAGAAAGAGAAGCTATCAGCTTCAAACTATTATAACCTTAGGATGCAAATGTCCTTTATTCCTGTCACCTTAAAAGGGACTCTTGGCCGAAAAATATGATAGGAACCATGACTGAACAAGACATGTTGCACAGTTAAGCAATCACAAATCACACTGAATTTTGATTTTAGTGGGACGCCATGAAAATAGAAATTAAACATCTACAGCTCAGGAGAGCTTGTAGCCACATTTCATTTCAAATAATGTCTGCAGCTAAAGAAAACAATAATGACAAATGTCATTTCATGGAAAAACGTATCTCAAAGTTGATAAGTTTTAAGAAACTTCTTATCTCTCAACATATTTTATAAATCTTCCGTGCTTGTTACAAATAAAAAAAACCACCAAAACCCCTTACACCAAACGAGACTCTGGATTTTCTGTCCATATAGTATTTGAGTTAGAAAGAAATTACATGTCATTTTCCTGACAGTAGGTACTTGTGAAATTAATTGTGAATCTTAATTTGGAATTAAAATAGGAGAACTATTTGTAGTAGGGCTAGGCAGAACAAGGGTAAAGGGAAGCTGAACCTGAAACCCTCCCTGACAAGGTCCCTTCTGGGGAAGCTGTGTATGGATGCTGTGACCCTGAGTGCCCTCTGGCAGCCAGGTGTGACCAGCTGCTATTCCCTTTTTAGGCATCGCCCAGGCCCGGCTCTATCTCTGAAGACTGGGATCCACCAATGGCCAGAAACCACCCAGAGCTTCTTCCTAAGTAGCAACCAAAGTTTCCTACCAAGCCCCTGCAAACTAAGGACTATTCAGCTGAAGAACAGACTAGTACAAAAACCCATGCAAGAGCAATCCAAGCCACTATATTTGAGGATTTACAATTGTTTGAATTTAACGCAAGCTCTCAGGTGTAATGGAAAGTCATTTAGCATCTGTTGGCTTCAGTCTCCAAACCATTCCATGATTTTCACTTCCCACCACCCCACCTAACGTACTGGATCACGCTGCATGGCTTCCCTTGCTATTAGACGTTCTCAGAAATCAGTGACATTAACAACACAAAATACTTCCCCCAAAGCTTAGACATGCCAGAGCAGTGGACCGTATGAAAAACACTAACAAGTAAAATCTCAGCTCACCCTTAATCCACCATCCAACAAAATCCCAGTGCCCAGCCTCACTCCCTGCCCTGCCTCAGCCCATACAACCATTTTTCCCTGGCACTTGCAACAGCTGCAGGCATGGTCTGTTCTTCTGACTACCTCCCACTCTGTGACCTTTGAAGATGTTTGCACACTTTCTACAGAACTTGGCTTAATCTAACCAATAATTGATTTAAACTTCAGTACAAAAGTGTGTTCACTGCTTGAAATCCTATTGGAATTAGCACTGCTAGATACAGGGGAGATAGAAGTTGTAGAGCTGCTAAGTCACGTATCTAACCCACCCACTGTGGGCATAATCCCTTAACTATGGATAAAGAGCCGGCACCTTCAAAATCCCTTTCCCATTCTCCCTTGGTTCTCGGAGCAGATCTATTGCTCGAGGTGGAAACTCATGCATACACAGTGACAAGCGAACAGCAGCTTCTGTATCCAGAATGTCCCTTCTGGGCTCACAGAGCAGCTGCAAAAACACACGTTGGCCAACCCCACTGGATGTCCTGCACTTGGCACACAATCACAAAGGGATGCGGGGGAGTAGGGAATCACCAAGGGAGATGAAACAAAATGGTGAAAAAAAATCCCCAAAAGAGAAAGGAACAATGGAAAAGGGCAACAGGGGGAAGAGAGAAGGTCGCTGCAAGGCAAAGAAAGAAAATGGCAAGAGAGTCTGGGAAAGCGGTGAGATAAGTGAAGCATATGAGGAAACAGGCTGTGAGGAAGATGTCCCACCATCAGCACATAACACAAGGCTCCTGCTGAAAGATAGCTGGGAACAAATGACCAGCAGAAACAAAAATGAAAAACAATTCTGCAAGATACAAAGAGACTGCAACCACACATTAGTAACCAGAAAGGCTTTCCAGCCCACAGAGACTTCTGTGATGGTAACTGAGAAAGCAACACACAGAAAGGTTTGGACATTGTCACTGGCTGAGTAAGTAGGTTAAGCTTGAGAGGAGATCATGCACATCGAATGCAAAATGGATAACATTAAACATTTATTGACAACAGAAATAAAGTTAGGCTAAGCTTCCAAGAATACTGAGCACTACCAAATACAAGTGAAGTCCGGAGATGGAGAGAGCACCAATCAAGCCTGCTACAGCTTTTAGCTTCAATGGCTCACAAGCTATTCCTTTGGGTCTTTCATTGAGCAAAATTAGTGCATCAGTTCCTGCTGACTGCTTGAACTGCTGCAGTGCTGACTCTTCACATCTACCACAGCTGGGCTGCCAGCTGCAGAATGGACACCTGCCTCCGGAAGGGCCGCAGAACAGAACACGCCACGTCTCCTCAGGGTGGAGAGGAGGGAAACACAATGTTGTTTCCCAGTCAGGTAGGACAGCATTTACATCCACATGCTCCTGTTCAGAAGAGGCAAATAAGTGAAAGCTTTCCTCTCATTCACTAAGAGACACCCATTTGTCTTCTTCAACTCAGCAAGCTTCAAGCTAAACAGGACAAATAAAGAAATTAGGAGAAGGCCGAGAAACGAGGCACTGCTTTTCCCTGTTGGAGAGGGAAATGCAGTGGTTTATAAAGTGAGGTAAAAAGAAAGGTAAGAAAATATTCTTTTGTAAGTTGTATTCACTCACTGTTCATACTACATTCTCTTTCACATTTATACCAACTTGGAGTCACAAAATGTAACCTCAAACTGAACATTTCCTGGGCCCTAGAAAACAGAGATCAGCTGTTCCTCAGCCTTCACAGTGCAGCACTATTCCTGCTCCCAAGATACAAAGCGCTTACAGGCACACAAATCCCATTCTGGATAGGAGGTAGAACTGCATTTTTAATTGCTGATGATGATTTGGTTTGGTCTAGAAGATACCTTGTTGCTGGATTTTTTTTTCAAGTTTTCCACCCCCAGAAATGGGTTTGTTTATGTCTCCAGGATAACAGATGTGGTTGCATTACACTAGCACAGCTTACACCCTCTCCTGACAGCACTTACCCTCCCAGCACAGGAAAATCCATACTGCGCAAGTCTGGAATGGTGACATGGTTATCACCACCACTCACTTAGCTAACAGATGCACCTCTTTTTTTTTCTTTGTAACAAAGACAAGGCTTCATCTCTAAAGGAAAAGCAACATGCTTGCAACCTCAAATTTATTATTCTTTTAATTTGTGAGAAAGGATTTTCTTCTAGGCAATTTTTTCAACTGTGTGATTTAAGCTCACTTACAGTTAATCCATTTTTCTAATTACATTGTTTCTCTCACTATAGATCAACAGTTGATTAATCAGACCCTTCAGCAAAGCAGCGAGGTGTCTGACCTTCTTACTTGCTGTATTTGTAATGAACTTCATCTGATATTCTTCAATGAAATAAAAAACCCCCACAATCTATTTCAAACTATTTCAACCTATCTGGCTGACTACAGGCAGCCCATCAGGACCTCACCGATGGGTAAGGCTATCAACTTTATTCTCTGTCAGCTTCCTGACAAGTCTTGCATCATACTAACACCCTCTTGGTGTTAACAGAGAAACATTTCAAAAGACAGTTTTTCATAACTTAATCTGCATTTTCATGTGACAATTTTGTAGCTCCCCTGCTACAAAATTCCCTGCAGCACAAGGGCTTCCTATGAAGCTGCAAAAGACCTCCTTTAGTTATGGAAAAAGCTGTCAACATTTACAAGACATGTAAGCACCTGCATTTCTTCTATGTTAAATGGTTGGACTCAATGATCTTAGGAGTTTTTTTCAACCTAAACTATTCTATGATTCTAACCTGCAAAGCAACTAAATATATAAAACCCCACCAAGTCTAAACCCAGTCGTTCTCTTCCACTCCCAAGCACCTGCCAGTGCAGAAACCCCTTTCATACAAAATAGGGACATAGTTCCCCATCGGAGAGCAGGGCTGTCAGGTATTTTGGAAGTTATTTCCCAGCTTTAAAATAAAATCAACTAAATTAGGTGGTTTTTTTAACTGTCCTTAAAGATTTTCAAAGACGAGTCCTCCATCACCTTCCCATGTTGCTTTATTCCATTGCTATTTTAATAAACAGACAGCTTCTCCCAGGCTTTAACTTTCTTTTATCCTGTTGCTGCTCCTCTTATAATTCACAAAGGCAAATCAGATTATTACATTTTTTAACCTGTAAAACTACATATTAAAAAAACCCTTACATCTCCTTTATTCTTTTCCTCAAGCTAAATCTCTCCTCCTCCTGTTCATACCTCATGGAGTGACATTTTCTGTATCTCCAATCACTCTCCATTGGATTTTCTTTAAATTGTTGTTCTCTTTCCAAATGTGCACACACTCCATTCCATCACCCAGGACATCAAGGAAAATACTGATCAGGTTTATGCCTGGTGATACACATTTCTTACAAAGAAATCAAGGATCGGGGGCGGGGGGGGGGACGACAAGCCATGCCCTGACACTTGCCAGTTCGTTAAATCCAAACATATTACAGATTTCAACACCTCCCAAGGAAACAGAAGTTGGGGTGTCATAACCAACATCTTTTCATGTTTACATTAGGCCCATAGAACAATAAGGAAATAAGATAGAGGTTCAGCATCTATCCAAAAGATGTACATGGAATCATGCATAATTCAAACCCTTTTCCCCAATCTTGAAAACATTTCAGAATTGGTAAATATCAACCCTGGTAGGGACAAGTTCCTGTGAACTTCCCCAGTTTGAGTTGATAGCTGAAGCTACGAGTAAGTCAAAAATACTACAGTTGGAGACAAATCTCTTAATCCTCCTTTTAGAAAAAGCTATATTAAAATAGCTCTTTGGTTTGGCAGACTTACTTCCAAACATACTAAAGGAGTTCTAACTGCATACATTATTTAACACAGAAGAATTGAGGGGAGGGCAAGGAGGGGTTCACCCCCAAAGAAGGTAATGTATATGTAAGGAACAAGCACACTGAAAGAGTCTGGGTTAGCCCTAACCGGCGGCCTCATTTGTAAAAGCTGCTCTGTTTCAAAGCTCTGCTCTTCCCAGGGCTCTGCACTGACATTTGGCAAACTGACTCACTGAATGTTCCCTTTAAACTTACATGGTGTCAATTAATAGATTACAGAAGCCATTGATTTACCTTTAAAGTACTTTATGATCTCTGGTCCTCTGAGAAGTGAGTGGGTACCTATGAAGTGACAGCTCACATCTTCATCAGCTTACAGCAAAGGCTTCCTTTGCAGTCACTGAGCTAAGACTAAGTAGGACATGGAAAATATTACATGAGCTTCAAATACGTGGGTTTCCAGCAAGGAGTTTGGCTCACCTAGAAAACACCTGGCCACAGTTTATTTGCTTAGAAAGGCCACAGACAGTACTGCTGAGGCCTATGTTGAATAAAAAGGAATCTTTATTTCTTTTGACTCAGTATTTCAAATTCAAAAGCATGAAAGTTTAAGAATGTAGCATGTTCTGCAAATAAACTAAAACACCAGTAAATGGAACAATTAGGGGACTACTTCTAAACTGGGCCATGGTTCAAACCAAAGGCTCCCTCAGACATTAAGTCTACTGAAGATATTCCAGTATGATCACACCGTTTCCCAGTCACTGCCTGACTGTGGGATGACCAGATGTCCTTGGTCTGGACCTTCACAATCCCACAGACACCTATGTTACCTCCAAGACTAATAGCAGATACTCTACTACTATACAAAGAACAAAATCTCAGTGCCCTTTGCCAGACTAGTTACCAGGACAAAGTAATGGTTGAGAATTAGAAATGGCCATTTGGATGTGGGAGCAACTGGAATGCTAAAATGTAAAATAATTAAGTCGGTATTCTAAAGGATGTTCTTTATTCCTCTTCTTCACTTACTAAGCAACTGTGCAATCTGCATATTGGCCTTCATCCAGCCTTACAACTTCAGCTTCTTGAGCCAGGCTTGGCGATAGCAAACTTAAAGCACAAGTTTGCACCAAATCCAACTAAGACACAAAGCAATGCATCTTAATATTTAGTCACTAATTATACTGCTTAAATCATTGTTCCAGTCCACATGCCACGGTTTCTTCCATAACGGTGAGCACTCCCTAATTGGAGACTCCTGATAAACTTAAAAAACACCATGTTTATTAATAAAAAGATTAATATTTTCAAAAGCTTTGTTCTTTAACTGTGAGTTAGAAAACTCAGTGAAGCACCTAAAGGGATGCTATATAGAAGGGAAAGGCACCACTACACCATTAGCATACCAGCTGAAGGAACCTCCTGGCCTGGGTGTTATTAAAATCACTGAAATAGTTTTTAAACTCTTGAAAGACACAGAAAGGGTGATTATCCCTTCCTTCAAATTCCCATCTGCTTTGAATTCTTACAGCTTCAAAATAAGCTCACAGTTCTAATTAATTTTAATGATCCATGCTGAATTACTTAGCATCTAAACAAAACTATTCAATTTCTTAGTGGGTTTGAATCTTGTTGTTTCATCTTTACTAATGTCTAAACGCTTTTCATAAAGAGAAGCTACAGGTCACCTTGGAGGAGGTACTTTCAAGTGTGATGTATGGTTGCATAGACCTGCTGTGTTTAGGTCTCCTGGCAGGGCTACTCTGAATCCAAATTAGCACATAAAATTGAACCACAGATCACTTGGTGATCAGGATTTTCCCAAATGAATGCGGATCTCAAACTCAGAGCAGGGATAGCACAGTTGAAAGAACCAATCCACATTCAAGTGAACAGAGGGCAGGGAAGGAGAAAATCACCATTTAGCCAACTTGCACGTATGTGTCGGGTAATTTAATCATCCATAACTAAGGAAAGTTTGCAAGTAACATGTTATATAGGGGTTTTGTTTTAAGATGCACTGTATTCAACAGACCACTTTTCTGTGGCTGTAGAGAGATACGAGAAAAAAAAAAATTCTGACTTCAGACTCCATATTAATTTTGCCATTTAACGCAATGGGACCAAGGGTTACTCCCTGGAATACACCTGGGAAAACAAGCAAGTAGCCCAGGAACTTTAAAGAGTTCCAGTTATATTTCCAACCTTAAATAATATATATACTGCTAAACTCAATAGTTTCTCCCTGCTCAAGCTAATATTCTAAATATTATCACTAACAAACCACTGTCTCATCAGCCTGGGCAAACACTGCATTTTGACCTAAACTTCCCCCCTGCCCACGAACAGTTCTTTAGAGACCTGTCAAACCTGTGTTGAGAAAAGGTATATAAGGAGTTCACAAATCAACATTTTATTTTCCCTCACCTGGTATATCTCCTTTGCTTCTTCTCAATACCGTCTTCTGCATCTGCACTAAAAAATCATCACAGTGCATAACGCAATTCCATGAGTTGAAATCTATGTCAAAATACTATCAAACTATGTCTTTGTTCGCCCCTACTCCCTTTCAACTCAGAGTTAGCTCTGAAACACCTGTCATTTTCTGCTTTGCGTTTTATATTAAAATCTTGTTTCTCTTGCAGTCTTACAAGTTTGCAGAAATGACAACTGGCATTCAGTAATTAGCTTCCCAATTTCCACAAAAGCACTCTGATTTCAGGGAATATGACCTGTGGGTAGTTTGCACACAGATACTTTACCCTCACTGATCTATTCTGGAAAAGAAATGGCTCATTACAATACAAATTACAATGCAAATTAAGCTAACCCATGTCATAGATTAGTACAATTATTAAAAAAAAAATCCCAAACAAACCCCAAAATATTCTTCTCATGAGTCTCCATGTTTTACTGCAATGGATGTACTACAATGAAAGCCTTATGTATTACAAGCCCATCATGTTTTTTCTTGCTCTAAAATCTAAATGACTGCAAGCATTACTGGAAGATAATCACCTCCTCTCTTTCCCCAAGTGAAACCATTTAGCTTTCACAAAGATTTCTTCTCCCAAAATCACCTTCAGTGTGTGGTCCGTCCATACAAAAAAATGGAGACATTCCTTCACTGAAAACATACCAGAAACCCTAACACAGTTACATAACATATTTTTCATTCCACCACGTTTACTTGTATGCTGCAAAGCGAGATGCAAAAATCATCGACATACTAAATTAAGAACACCAGTATACTGAGGGATTCCTCTGCTTTCAAAATATTCTATATTAATAATACATTATTCTTTTAATAATATATTAATGACCCTCCTCCTCCGTCTCACGGAAGCTTCAGTCACTGAAGACAACAGCAGGAATGTGGCAGGAGTCCGCAATGTGTTTTCCATAATTTCAGTTGACTATGCTGATAAGAGTGTAAATGTGGGTTATCTTTTATTCATAAGAGTTATTCTTCAGCATATTACAGGGGAAAAGAGATTTGTTACAATTTGTTTGTTTTCTGGACAACATCTTCTCAGGCATGGGATTTATCCTACCTCAAATCAGCTAAAACACTCAACATTTGTAGAGAGCTGATTTAAGCAGTTAGTAGAAGAAAAATAAATAATTTCATTGCAACTCATTTGACAAGACCATCACTATTCATCTGCTCCTTTGCAGGTGCAAAGATACACAGTCTTGATGAGAAAGACTTTGGACTTGACACTCAAGCATTAGAAATTACAGAATAAGTCCATGAAGGGCCTCCATTTTCTATCTTCCAGACAACTATTAAGTTGCTCTGAAAATAGATTCATGACCAACAAATAAAAATCTGCAAAGAACTTCATGCTGTATTAAACCAACTTAAATCACAAAGTGGGTGCCCATTCCAGCATTGAATGTATTGTATATACTGGAACAGCACACACTGTCCCAGTTCCTTCTGTACGTTGCTTTTTTTTTTGGTAGAGGGTTTTACATTATTTTTTAGGTGGCATTTTTTTCCCTGTTTTATTTTTTAAAAGGCTTCTCAAGCTGGAATCTTGATCAATTGACTATTATTTCTCTGGTGACTTCTGCTGCTCAATTATGACATTTCATTTCAACCTTCCTCTCCCAACACCTTGGATTAATCCACCCAAATAACTACTGGCGACGTTTCTGAGATGATTGATTTTCCACATCTGAAAGACATTTGTTCTGGTATGCTAACAGTAATAAATGAGAGAGGGGCCTTCAAGAGTACAGAATGAAACTGAATGCCAAGATAAATGGTACATTTCAAAGTATAATGACTGAAAAAATTTCAGATAAACATCCTGCTTTTTTGGAAAAGACTTCTTACTTTCTTCCACAATGTATGTATCTGTTTGTTTGTCATCAAGGATTTGAATATGACATTATCATCAGCATAATTAGAAACACAAATTGATCTATTTGTCACATCAACAGAAGCTCTAGCTGGAGGATCAAATATCCAAATTTGCCCCTGCTCATCAGAGAAACCTCAAAAAAGCAAACTAATATTTCAAGGATTCCACAGGGAATACATGACCAATTAAGTCTCCAAAAAAATTACAGCATCGCAAAGGGAAAATGTGCTTCTCTTGCAAATTACTCCTAGACTTTAACATACCTTTTAAAATAAATTTTAAAAGGGTGATACTATCATAATTTATAAAAGATCATGTTTCCAGGACCTAAGGGTTTGTGTTTTGAAGACCTGAAATAAATCCCCAGCGCAGGACATACTTGTAAGTAAGATCAGGACTTTTTACCCTGAAAGGTCATTTACCTTCCCAAAAAGGACATGTGTGATGGGTTCTTCTATAGGTTTTATTTTAAAAGTCATAGTCTTGATATTTATAGTCCTTTTATACTGATAATTAATAATTCCGAGAACATAAAAAATGGGGTTCAGAAACACGCTTATCTATGGGGATCTGAAACACGGGGTCCAGGAACAACTCTCTCAACTGGGTACAGAGCTGCATGAGCAGTTCCCATAGACTAATCGTGCAGAGTGGGAAAAAAGTTCTTGGTCAGGAAGGGAAGATAAAGGTATAGAAAATACTGAAAGAATGGGTCCAATTCCTAGAAATTACTCCTACTTCAGAAGGTGGCAGAGCCACACAGAACGATGATAAGCTCTCTCTCTTCCCAGCCCTCCAGTGAACTGTGGCATATATCTGATGCTTAACATTTACCTGTGGGAACTGTATATGTTCTTCAAAAGAGAACTATTAATTTCTCTGCAAGACAAGGCAAGCACCATTCTCACTTCTTTAAAATAAATCCAGAATAAAGAATAGAGAAACCTGAAATAAAACCTTTTATTTTGTTTTTAAAGCAATCCAATAGGCTTAATAGGTGTACATACGCATGGAACTACAAACTGTTTTCTTTTATTCAAGCTACAAAATCTGTTGTCTGAACCCAAATCAGAAATACAAAACAGGAACAAATCTTCAGTCAATCACTTCCCTAGCTTTATACTACTTTTTACTTCAATATAGAAAAGAAAAGAAAAATCTTTTGGCAATGCCAGACACACCTTTGAATCCAAAAATAGTTAGATTTGAAAATGTATTTTTCTAAAAATCAAGGAAGGAAACCTAAAGAAAGTCCTCTGTAAATCTCACTGACAAAATACTAAAAGCAAGGAGTAGGCTAAAGTCCATTAGGTAGTAGAAATGCACCAGAAGACAAAAGGTTGGGTAGCTCTTGCATGTTCCTCTATTAAGAGACTTTAAACATGTGTTGTGGTGCCAGCTTATAAAGTGCAGTGAGACTGAAATTTTGGAAGCCATAAAAATGAAGTAGGTAAAGCAAGGAAAACATCATAACATCTGTCAAGCTTTTTAATACAAAGGGATCCAATGACTGCCAGGGGGAAAACAAAGCAATATAAGTAACTAAAAAAGCCATACCAAATTTTCCATATACTCTATGGCTGTTATGTTCATCTCTCTCCCCATTCGCTTTAATGACTTTGTGTTTTCAAAGAAAACATTTCCACAGAAGGATCAAGTATGAACACAATACTCACCCAAAACAGCAGTTTATGAATATATTGTTTGGGTATTGTGACTATATATATATATATATGTTTTATGAAGACCTTAGAAGCTTCTGCATAGCTTGAGTACAATAACAAAATCTTTAAGGACATCAGAATTGATATCAACACATCCCAGGATGCACATTCAGCATCACAGTATTCAATTAAGATCTTGTCTTGTTTTCAGAAAGGACGACTCATGGAATGTCCACACAACTCAGACCACAGCACTGCCAGCAAAGCAAAAAAACAAACCCTACTAAGCCCAAGCAGCTTAAGCAGGAATTTAGGAAAGCCTCCTATTGAACCATAGGTCATTTTCCCAAAAGAGAAGATGCAGGCATTATAACCTGAATGAGAATAAATTTCAGAATGCATTTTAGTATTTTTAAATTAAAATAAAAAACTAAACAAACCCAAACACAAAAACCTACTATAAAATTCAAAGTAAATATTCACATTTTCTGACATCTCCTTCCATTCTACCCCTTAAAATTCTGAAACTAAACTTCAGCAGACTTCCAATGCTCTCAGCACAGAAGTATTTCCTAACTGCACTTGAGCTACAGCTATCCATTCTTACAGCTTATATTGTCTTAAAAACCCTGCAGACCTGTTAAATTTACATTATAATGTCATCCAAGTGAATACTGTGTCTAAGGCTGAAAAAGTCAAGTATGTCGACTCCAGCACTGTTCCATCTGCTATTCATAGCTCAAAGCAAGGTTCTTGTATTTCTTTTATATGGGCCTAATTTCATTCACTCAAGCACATTTGGAAAAACAGCATCCAATATCATTCATGCAGGAAAAGGCTGGTCACATATTTAAATTGCCTTTTTTTACAAGTTCAAGGCTGCTTCTACACACAGGCATCACTTCATTTAAGCAGATTTAAGTATCTGAGAATGGCAGAACTGAATCTGATTGGCACAGCAATACTTTTATATAAGCTTTTTATTTTTTTGGTCATTAAACACACAGACCATCAGCAGCAAAGCACCGCCTGATGGAGACACCAGAGAAGCACTGAGAGTCGTGATTGTATTTCACAGTTCTCAGCCATAACTGCACCAGGCCCTTGGCAGGTCAGTTATCCTCTACCGTAACTTTGGCTCTATTAACAAATGACGTAAGAAATTAAACTTAGAAACTTCCCAACCCTTCTTCGAGACTGGATTTCGTAATTTTTTCTAGATGCCACATCTTCAGGGTCATAAAAGTGAGACTAAAAAGAGCCAGAACTCCTAACAGCGCAAACTGCTGCGCTGCTTCTGCACTTACAAACTTCCTAATGCTGCTATAAATACTGCTTTGTTTGTCATGATGTGTATTCCTACCACACAGCTCAGTCAGCCTGGAGGGGAAAAAAAAAGTATCAGCAGTGAACATCATCTATTCTGTTTGTGAAAGAGTTTGTTGCAGCCTCCGAGGCCATACACGTGGCTTAATTCCCATCAGCATTAGTGTAGCTTAATGCAGAATTTATAGAGAAAAATGAAGGTTTTGTATTAGCCTGAGTAAATGGGTTGCTCTGTCTTTTGGTGCTTCTTAATGAAAAATAGCAGCTCCTTCTAAGCATGCTTTGTAGTTAGACAAGTCTTTGTTGCTGCAGAGAAATGTAAATTTATGGGAAGAACAAAACAAATTGATTAGTGACATGGAAACCACTTAATTCCTGCTTCCCAGATGGGAGACTGTTAAGCAACCATTTAACCTATTTGTATTTCGTAAAGAAAATGCAAGTCTTCTGCTGAAAATTCAAAATTATCATCTTTAACGTTAACCTGCCTGCAAAACTCCAGCCTTCTTACAGCCCTACGTGGGGCGAGCCGCCCAGCTCTGTTCTTAGAGCACAACTGGGCTGTGCTACTAAGCAGGAAAGAGGGCCAACATTCTAATTTTAAAAAGCTACTAACTGGTGTTTTACATTATCCAGCCAACTCAAGGCAGAAAAAAATGATTTTTTTGACTATAGTCTATGCAAATCCAAATACCTAAGAGTCCAAAAAGCAGACTGTATGAATGTATGGAACCATGCTATCCTTACCTATGCAATTACACAGCTGTGTACAGCAACATACACAATTACCTGGTCCGTATTTTTACATACAAAATCACACACTGCACATACATCCTAAATGCAACATACACATAACTCCAAGTAGTTCTAGGGCAAACAATTTGCACTGATCAAAAAGGCTTAATTCACATTCACATTGAAACACTTTCTCCAACACATCCAAATGTGATAAACGTGCATCAGCCACTTCGCTTCCTCAATTTTGCAATTTCATATAAGCAAATAGAGCAGACTGAATCCACAGGCATTTTAGAGCAGAATGGAGAATTGTAATTTAGAGATAATTTTATAAAATGCCAATATAAAACTGTCCCTTCCTGACCAAACTGCATATATTTATCATTCCCCTACAAAAAGCTCAGTATTTTAAAACAGAAATACAATAGCAAAAAATTGAATTGACACTTAAGATAAAATGCATTTGATTAAGACTTAATAGAGCAGTCTGTATAATACGAGTGAATAATGCATCATAAGATAAAGGTAGACATAAAGCAAATAAGGGTGTCAAATCTAATTCTAATGTGCATTTTTCAGCCATATTACTTATTTTATCACTGGATTTTGAAATGCACACTGAAATTCAACATGCTGGGGTTTTTTTTGAAAGCAAATAACATTAAATTCCTTGAAGAAATTTACCTGGTTTAGTCATGTTGCTAAGTTAAAATCAATGCAAAAACATCCAGAAACTCGTTATGTTCCTTGTCTGAATTCATACATAGCATGGCTTAGAAACAGAACATTTCACGAAAACTTTCAGAAATAAAGGTAGAGTGTTTTTTTTCTGTCCTGTGCATTGGGAAAAACTGAACTACAAGCCTGGGCATCAAAATATGCGACTGATTAAACTTTTTAGCTAAAATAAGTTTTCCAAAATTCTTTTCTTAATATTCAACGTGAGCCTTCCCAAAACAACAAGCCATGAGCTAATTGTCTCGATAAATGATACTGCACACACTGGATGTCAAAGCACACATGCAAACACATAATATGGAAATGTATCTTTTTCCATATTGGTAGCAGGCTGGCCTTAATTGAACTACAGATGTAAAGCCAAAAAATACCTTCTCGTTAATTAAAGTTTAAAGATATTTGCAAAGACAAATACTTGTATGCAAAGTCAATCGCATATTGCTTGGAAAATATATTTTATATTCAAGTTGGAAATTTCAGAAGTGAGGTGCCCAGAGCATCTCAAATTTCACCAAGTCTTCTATAAATTCCCAACTAAAATTTTCACTAGAACTTTAACATAAATTTTACAACAGCATGTAGAAAAATAATTATTATATTAGAAGATTACTGACACTGCAGACTTCTCCTACATGCCAAGTAGGCTCAGAAACCCCTGCCAGGGCAGCAAAGCAGCTCTGCAGCACACAAGAGCTGAAAATGGACCTGGTCGGCCCACACGCTGCCCTGCTGCTTTCATGGGTTTCCAAACTCTGCAGGAATAAATCCCACAGAAGGATCTCCACGGCATGTATCCGTCACATTTCACCTTTAGGGCCTCAAGGTCTGGGGATGGGGGCGACATAAACATGCCAAAGAGCGAACTTGCCCTTGGATCAGGTATCAGAGAAGATCAAGACAAAGCACTGCCACTCTCGAGCATTAACACTGGTAACAAGGCTTCAATTGCTTCCCAATGTTTTCACTCTGGAGAGGTTTCCCTTAAGTTTTCCAGCACAGCGGGCTCCCTCCCTCTTGTTTTCAATCAGTGAAACTCCATCCCTGCCTTTCATCTTCCTTTTCATTTGGAAAGTTACAGTTTTACTCTCCCTCTCCCACATGTACAGAAAAATACAGACAGTAATCGTAAACGACCACTCTGGTGGCGTATTAAAGCTCCTTCTTTCACCCTGTGTTTATCTCCCTTACCACAGAGATACTGACACCACACATAATATTACCCTCCTGAAGCCACATTCAACAAACAGAAGACACGAACAGCAGTTTAGATTTCAAAACTGTCACAAAGTTCCAGGATAAGCCACAAGGCCTATCTATACTGCTGCTGAACTCAATTACTCTTTTCACCTATTTTAAAACTTTAATAATTGCATTTGATGTCATGTTAGAAGAGGTTCTGATGCACAGCAGCAGCATGTCTAGAAACTTTATTCGTAATAACTCAAAGAGCTTTAGAAGTGCAACATTTTAAATGTTGAAGTTTTGCTCAGTAGGTTATGTTGGCTCACGAAATATTAACTTCCTTTTTCTCTGGATAAATCCTAGAATATCAAAGGCAGATTATTGGAAAAAAATTATCCGTGTCTCTACTGCCTGCTTGCATACTATTTTAAACATTCTCTAATACAATGTGTTTCTAGTCTTTCTTGGTAAAAGGAAACCCTGTCCTGTACCTAGAATGGTACTAAAGAAGAGAACACTGGAAAACATTTTTGCTGGGAGCCTGAGGCTCCCAGAGAATGGGCCTCTTGGCCTAAATGAGCACAGGCCACTTCTTATCCCTGAGCGCTCTGCATGCCACATATTTCCAACTTGCATTTGATTCCATGTACAACTGCAGAGAAACCCCCAATACTTTTCCCCCACACTGTGTTGGAATGGAGCCTTTTAGTGATGAACAAAGATCATCCATTTCAGTAATAAAAAAATTTCTATTGCTTCTCTCTAATCTACATAACTAAGGAGGGCTAAGAACAGTCCAGAAGTATTATTTATAAACTGTTAGCTCTGTAATACTCCAAAGGAGCAACAAAAGCATCATTGTTTGGAATGATTAGCCCTGAAACAAGTATAGGGAAGATTTGCTTCTGACTGTTTGCAAGGAGTCACACCACACACAGCTCCAGCCATGAGTCATTGAGCATTATCCTGGGAAGTCCTGCTGAAGTGGATATTCCCTGACTTTAATGCAAATTTAAATTTATTGGCTGAAAACCAGATCACATCCACCCCCCCCCACTTCGTTTTTCAGCAAGGTCCTATGTAAGTGAGACTTACCCATAAGAAAGAATAGGATATCAAATAACTGCATGAGAAGCTGCTTGTGTAAACTAAACTTAATTAATCACAGAATGGTTTGGGTTGGAAAGGACCATAAAGACCATTTAGTTCCACCTGCTCTGCCATGGGTGGGGACACTTCCCACTATTTTCCCCAAGTACATGAACATGTTTTAAAACACGGCAATGTGTTACATTTTGATCACGAAGCCCAGCCATTAAACCAGTAAACACAGTTTCCATAAGCAGCTTTCTTCCCATCACCCGAAGAGAGCATGTACCAGCCCAGGAGAGCAGTAGGGTGTGGCCTGAGGCATAATTTCCATTTCCACACACAGCCCTGTGTACTACTTCAATCTCCAAGGTAAAAAAATTACAACAGACTTACAGATTGCAGATTGTACTGCCTGCAGCTTAAAATGAATTTCAGTGCATTTTCTCAAGGACTTACCACAAGAAGTAACTACTAATGCACATTTCAAGTAGCTCTCATGGCAAAAGCAAGAAAAGAAATCACCAGAGGGTCAGAGAACTTTGGAGCTGGAAGACATTACGTAGTTTCCAGCTTTCTATGCAAATACATTTCCATATAACTTCCACAGAAATAGATTTGCATATCTATAAGGCTGCTTTAGATCAATAGATAAATATATATGAATTCTCTTCTATAAAGGAAATTCCATTAAAATTATTTTAAGTCTGTGACTTAGAAAAAAGGGTTTTGGACATCCAAGGAAAACCATCTTTGCTTCAAACAGAACCAGTTGCTTCTTGAGCTCTCCCCACAAGACACAGAAAATTAATGACTACTATATTTTTAAACAGAAGATTTTTAATATGAAAGACCTATGCGATGTCCTTATCTTCTTTTTCTTTCTTTTTTTTTTTTTGTAAATTGAGACGATTCCTACACTTTTTCCTCTTAATTCATGATTTCTACACCTCCTACAAAGTCTCTTTTCTTGTTCAGAATAGGCAGTTTAGCTGTGAGTGAGTAGCCTCAGCCATGATACAGAACTGTTGCTCCACACCCCAAACTCAGGCATGCAATTCCTAGCTCCATGCTCACTTGGGCACTTTTTCCATCTTCATCATACTGATGACACTGTGGTCAGCAAAACACAACTTCAAAAATATTGTTCGATTTAGAAGCCTTTACACACTCTCTCCCTGATGATGGGCAGCCCACAATAGCTTTCACGCCACAGTAACCAGCTGAGAGTTCACTGGACTTATCCACCCTTCGTATCCTTGTTGCTTTTGCCCTCACAGCAGCTGCTATGCAGTTCTACAGCTCAGTCAAAATTACTTCTTAATGAATTTTACTTTATATTTACAAAAAATTCATGAGGAGATCACATTTTGCTCCCAAGCCTGTCTTCAGATACATTATTTGGAATCTCAAAGGCTGCACTTCTTATGTCCTCTGAGTTTTTAGTTATTTATGTGTAGCTCTTTATATTAAATGGTCTGAACATAGCATATTACTTGCTGTACAAGATGTATGCTAACCCACTGGTAATTCCTTCAGTCTAGGAATTTTATTCCCAAAAGCAAACTTGCCTTTACCATTCAAGATGACAAATACCCATCGGCACTTATCTGGCTCACTCACCTTGGAAAGCCAATGAAGAAAAATTATCCTAGTAAAAATATATATGCATTTTAACTCTACAAAAAAGAGACCTTACTAGTTGGTTCACTTACAACTAAAGTACTTTACGATAGTCCAATTAATTTGCTTAGCAGAAACCTAACAGAAAATTATATAGCATTTTCCCTCCAATCTTACACATAAATATGAAAAAATAATCCTGGCACTTCTAGCCTAACCCACTTTCATTTAAAAAAAGAGTAATTTTTTTAGATAAAGGTCATTAACCTCTTTAAGCGAAAAAATCAGTACTATTCCCGGAGCTTGTGCTGCAGAGCTGCTTCATCTCCCAGTAGTTAAAATGGAGCTGGAGCTGGCAGGCTGTGTGGAAACCCCCAGGTTCTTACTCTTCTTGAAGGGCAGTAAAGCTGGTCATTGATTTAAAACCTTGTAGTACAATTTACAGTTAATATTTCAAACATTCACTAACAAGATCAGATAAACAGAATATTTAATTAATCCCATTCCTAACAGAACTTCTTCTGAGTTGTCAGGAACAACAGCAAATGACAAGTTCTACATCATTAGTCTTTCTTGTGATTGTTTTCAAAACAACTAAATTGTGGTCACCAGAGGCCTAAAATACTGCTGGTCTTATTGATTATTGCTGAGCAAAGACATTTTTCTTTCCTGTGTTCTCTTTCCAGCTTTGCACACAAAAAAAAATTAACCAGCAAGACACAGTAGTGTTGATGATACACATCCCCAGCTCGGCAGGAAGGTTCCTGGGTGAAGCCGAGCACCTTTGGTACCTACAAGTGTGAACTCTCTGACTGCAACAGCTCATTCTGAATCAAAATGACACAAACCCATGCCAGAATGAAAAAAAGCCCCAAACAGATTAAATTACCTCTACTGGAGAAAGCACTCTGTACCTCCAAAGTGTTTTATGAGCATTAATCGGTCAGGTACTCAATTAGATTGTTTAAATTTTTTTTTTTCAAACAAACCTTGTTTAAAATGGCAATTAATTAATTGAGCTTGAATATTCTGTGAACTTGCAGTTTTGCTTCATGAAATGCAACATCTAGCTAGGCACAGCCATGTTCTTACTCGTTTGACTGGTAGCTTAAAAAAAATGTTGATTAACTACACAGAAATGTCATTGAGATGTTCCTCATGCACAACAAATAAAAGAATTACAGTGCAAAAAACCAGGTGAGAAAACAAGAAGTCCCAAGATAAAAGAATGGCTTTTTGTATAAAACATTTTGGGGGTTTGTTTGGTTTTTTTTCTAATGAGGTGGGGCTGCATTCATCCAACTTATCTTCTGTTTTCCACTGCAAACTCATGTGGGAAGTGCTTGATGCTGCTCCAGCCCACAGCACGGAAATGGAGATTCCACCCTAGCAGTATTCCCACATTTAGGAGTGGCACCAGGCTCACCCACAGTATTCCTTTTGAAGGTCAAACTGCTGCTTTTCGCCACAATCAGAAAGATAATTAGAAGGACCCCCAGCAAGACGACCAAGAAGAATTCTGGTTTCAAACATGGCATTACACAAAACATCAATAGGTTTTGTGCATTGTGTGAACTGCATAAAAAAAAAAAGCTTTAAACAATTCCCCTCATCTTCGCATCTTTGCAAACACAGACCCAAAACAGATGAGAAATCTCCCCTCCAATTCACCTCACCCTGGATCACGGAATCTTAGCAGTTAACAGATCTGCTATGGGGGACGTTTCTATAATATACCTGAAAAAACCTGCCTGACCTCTGCATCTAGACATTTTAACTAGCAGTTAATCTAAAATGTATTTCTGTTGGCAGTACTAATTCTCTCTAGAATCTGTGTGCACAAGCTATTAAAAGTTTAGATAATTTACAAAAAATATTCTCCTGGGCATTTAACAAGCAAATAATGTGGCTGAATGGGGAATAAATGTGATTAAATAAAAAACTGGAAAAAAACCTACCTACTTAGCAGACCTGATTTGTAATTTTCTAACCTCCACAACTAAACAGATTTCAGTACAATTTCAACTCCGTTTTATTTAAATTTCATACCAGCTTTAATAAGTTATGAACGTAACTGTATGCACAAATGTTCTTCAGTATGGCACCACAAGAAAAAATTCTGCCTCTTTCAGATTGCTGTAAACATCATTAAATTGCAGCTTCCTATAATGTTTTATAAAGTAATATGCAAATTTCACTCATGGTACTCAAAGTTTCATGTGATGTATAAAACAGTAAAAGAATTTGTCTTTACCTGTAAAGGATAGCAACTTGTTAGTATGCCATGATACAGTGTGGGGGAGATAAAAGGGAGTT
>VXBT01006396.1:0-25686 GCA_013400235.1 Oriolus oriolus
ACCAGCTGTCAGCCTCATCAGTCAAGCTCTTGATATTTTCCCTTCTAGTTTTCTGTTCTAAAAACTCCATTGTCATTATCACATTTCAATAAACAATCTGACACAAATTTATTTTGATTTTTAAAAATGAAGAAAGGTTTGGTTGTAACAGTCATTAGCTGATCTTCTGTCCAGACTGAGACTGTTAGGACAAACAAGAACATGAATTCCTACAAATTTCGATTAAATTAGTAATTACAGCAAGCTTTTGCTAATAATTAGATTTAACAAAGAACATTATTTAATATCTTATTAGCATAGCCTAATGAAACAACCATTAAAGTACTTTTGAATGTCATCAACACCACTGCCAGTGTAAAAAAAGATGGAAACATGGAAGTCTCAAAGAAGTAAGGAAAAACCCTCACTCATAAGTAGAAGATGGAATGAGAGTGGGAAAGAGGAGGTATTTGTAATTATCCAGCAGGCCCCAAGTTAATTAAGCCTACTGCATTTGATGGGCTACATACCGCTTCACTCATCTCTATGGGACACATCCTCCTAATTAACTCTAGTGACTGCGGAGTCTACTGAATTGAGCGTCTTATTATTTTAACACTCCCGCTGTGAACAATAGAGAAAAATTTTAAGCCTTTGGAGCATTTTATTTAGCTAAAATAGGACTGAGAAGGCAACTCTATATGTGCTTGTCTTCTATTAGCTGTCAAGCTGTCCTTTGGATTGTAGGCCAGAATAATTACAAGGCCAGGCAATTTGAAAGAAAGCAATGAGAAAGCTTGAGTAGAGGCTGTAACAGTGAAGTCAACTTTTAAAAGTTGCCAAAAAACAGGTTATGCAATTTTGTTTGTGTTGTGGCTTAGCACAGCTTGGATTTTAATTAAGGAGGAATCCACCAGCCATGGAAGTGGTTTTTTTACAAAGGACTGAAGGCAGCTTCCTCTAGATCCGAAAAAAACCAATTAACTGGCTAATTTGAGTATTGACAACTCTGTTAAGCCACTTAAGAAGCTGGACACGCCCCTATGAATATTACATCAAGAACGAACAAAGCCCAGGACCTCTCTCTTGCTTCCGGCGTTTGGACACGTAACTGGGGGACTGTGCGACCCAGTAGGGCCAGGCTGGGCCCGATCCGTGCGGCCCGGGCAGGTCGGCCCTTCCCGGCACGTCGGCGCGGGCCTGGGTTGGGGCCCTGTTCCGTGCGGGCCGGCCCCGCGGTGCGGCTCGGCCAGTCCCCCCCTCTACCCAGGCGCGGCATCGCGGGCCCAGGCCGGCCAGGAGAGAGACAGCCACCCCGAAGCCGTGAGGCCCTGCTCCATCCGCAGCCCCGGCCGCTCCTGCCCTGTTGAAGGCCTGCCCCCAGTGCGGCCGCCAAAATGAAGCTTTACACCACCGCGGCGCCAGCCGCCGCCGGCAGAGATCCCGTGACCAACGGCGAGAGGCAAATTCCAGCTGCGAGGCCCGGGCGAGATGAACTCTTTTAGTGCTACAGGATTCCTCAGAACAGATGAAACCTGCAGACATGAATCCTCTCTCAGGTCGGAGGAAAGGNGGGTGGCAAAGGAGACTTCACTCCCTAAGTGAACTGAAAAAAAAGATTATTATAGAGGTGGTAAACTGACTGAAAATCCTGAGTTTTGTCTCTTTACATTGTCAGTGGGAAAAGAGAAAAAGAGGTTGGGGGGAGGAGACGTGTTCTGAAGGTTTTATTCTGATTCTTATTATTTTCCCTTTTAGTTCTGCTAATAAACTTCTTTATGTTCTTTGAAGTTTTGAGCCTGCTTTCGCCCGTCTTCTAATCCTTTTCTCACAGAAAGTAAGAAATGAGAACGAAACCACTACACTTAATTGGTGTTTCCGCCCGGTCTACAAACCAAACCCGCTACAGTTTGCTATCATGATTAATAAAATAGTGAAAAGATAAATTTTGAGAAAGAAGATGGGCTCATCTCAGCAATGTGAAGAGTGAATTAAAAATACTGTTTAATATTGTGTTCATCTATGTGTCTGACTTCTGACGTGATGAATATCTGTAAGTCTGGCTGGAGGGTTTGAGAATTATATAATGCTGTTTAATAAAACAAATCAAAGGGCTCTCACTTTTTAGCTTTTTGCTAGAGTAAAAATAAAAAATATCATACTGACCAACTAAGGGGTTTGAATCACAGATCACCAATATATTGCTGAGAAGATTAAAGTCCTTTTCATTAACCAGGAAAATAATATACATGCAGGGAAAAATCTTTATTGTACATGTTCATGTATTCTTGCATTTTCTATTTATGTACTCTTTAAAAGAATATTTATTTATTCTTACACTAATTGTCATTCTCTGTTTCTAAACATGTATTAGTTATACATATGTTAAATGAAGAACATGATAGACAACGGTATAAACATTTTCGTCCAGCACCTGGTCTACAATCCTAAGAACCAGAATAGCACTCCAGACTAAATATCGCAAGAGTTCACATCTTTAAAGCACACCATAAGAAAAAGCTCCTTTTCTAGTCTCTGAGCAGCTCACAGGATTAGATGTACTTTAGGTTTTTAACAACTTGCTTTCCAGATGTTAGAAGGCTCTAAGGATTAGACGCATTTTATTAAAACCAACATGTCCCAGCTTTGAGCTGGAGTTATCTACGACATAAAATATTGTGTATCCCACAAATCATCAGAGAACAGAAGGGCACCACTGAAATCACCAGATTAAGGCAAGTGTAAGCACAGATTTAAACTAACATTTTTATTTCTCTGAATTCCACAGATGTATCTCCTTTAGAGAGATACCTGTTTTCATATTTCCATTCAGTTTTGGACAAAAATAACAACTCATTTAAAAACAAACAAAAAATAAGTACAGGTGCAAAAAATTCTTCTCTATATACACTGCTATTAGTTGTGTTTTATGTCAAGCCAATCACTTAGTACTTTTGATCATGCAGTAGAGCAGACTTACCACTATCTGGCTCCCAGCTGCATCCTGTTGCAATTCCCTCAGCTGATGAACAAATCCTTCCACCTTCCAGGACTGTTTGGTCCCCGCTGACCCTGAACCAGGTGCATCAGCATAGAAACAAGAGGCAGCACTGATCTCAATGAGACAGCCCTGGTGAGTAAATCTTCCTCAGAGAGGAGAGTAAGAAAGTGACTTTGCTGGGTCAAGGAGCAGGTCCCAGGATTAAAAACAAATCTCAAAATAAATCTTTAGACCTCTTTATTTTTTGAAAAAACTATGAGGTTCCTGTATTTTTTCTTGTATTCCATGCACCTCCCTAAGCATGGAAGATGACAGAAAAATGCAGTACAAAGATGATTTTTAATTATCTTAGAAATACAGAATGGGGATCCAGGTCCCCATCCCCTCAGCTGCAGAGAAACCATAATCTATAAGTATTACGAAGGAATTAGCTGTCTCATAGTGATGTTATTAATTTATTGGAATGTTTGAGGTTTGTGTTCAGCTTTGTGGCTACATTTCTTAATTAAAAAGGTGCCTGAGAGGAAGTTGAATCATAACCTAACCTGTGACAGCAGCAGAAACTTTTAAGTGTGAACCATTACTTATACAACAAATAATACCTAACTCTCACTATATACTCTAGTAACCTATATTTTCTTGAGAATTACTGGACTTAAATTTCATGTCAAGTAAACAGCAGGATGTGTGTGGGTCAAACTGTAATGCCCAGTGACAAGACAGTTGTAACACAAAAGCAATTACCACCGATGACAAGTTCATTAGCTCTCAGAAGAATGAATTCCCTGCACTGTGATACTGAACACTGACTGCATTTGTTACTCTAGTTTGAAAAATATTTACTACACAAAGATGACTGCAGCAGGATATACAACACTGGTATTAGTAAACTGAGGGCTCCTTGTCTTGAATTTTTTGAGCTGTACAGAATAAAGCTGGTCAGTTACTGAGAGTTGAAACTCCTCCAGTATCTGTAGCTTCAGTCAGCCAATGGTCTAGCTCTACTAGTTTGAAAATAAACCAGTGGGAGATCGCAAGTCAGAATTACAATTTAATAGGAAAATTCAAATAAATGCAATAGTGCAAGAACATTGACAGAGTCAGGATACAACCTGACACCCTGTTAGTCAGGGTGGTGGTAGCAGTCCAGACGAATCAGTTCTGTTGAAGCAGTGATCCTGTAGAAAAGGGGTCTAGTCTTCACCTGAAGGTCAGTGGTAGCTCTTGTCCTCTGGGAATCCAGTGGGTAAGGGCTGTTCCAAACCCCAGACTGTATCTAGGTGGGAATGCCTGGCTCCTCCCCCTGGGCAGAACATCTCACAATGGGGTTGATGTAATTCTATGAGTCATTCGGTGGGTCCTTGATTGCCCATTAAACAGAGATAGCTCCCAGAGGGAGTTATCAAGGATGAGTCATGGCAGGAGATAACAAACATTGCGCCACCTGCTTTAACAGCTTGTGAAGATGGTAATAGAATACATACTGTTGGTTACATCTTGCACTGTAACCTAGGACACGAGTCCATGGACAAGTCGGCATGTATGCTGTTGACAGACACTGTAGAGGATGATACCTAACTGAGCAACCTGACAGTGCAGAGGGAACAGAACTGTCTAAAATCTTTGAAAAAGCAGCCAAAATGAGACCCTCTTAGCTCTCCTGGACTGCAGCAAGCTGTGACCAGCAATCTCTCTCTGAGTGGGACACCTCTCAGAGCTAGTGAACTCTCAAGATTTTTGTACTTGGAGAATTGATGAAGAACGACAAATCCTGGACCAATATCTTCACTCCTCGATGCTCAACCCTTCACCCCTTGGGGAGATGCAAAGGCATCCAAGGTGAGTATTTCACTTACCTTCAAGGGGAATTTTTCACAGGTACCTTGCTTGCACTAACTCTTTATCTCTGTGTGCATGCAAGTGCGCATATGCTATAGCAAAGCTGTGAGAAATGCTGCTTTCTTAGATGTTTAAGTATCTTAGGTATCTAAGTAAGTTAGACCTGTAAGTAAGGTTAAGTCATAAGTTAAAAGCTAGTTGGAGTGCTGCTAAGTGTTGTTCTTTGCTAAGTTGCTAAGTTTAACTTATAGGTTAGGTTAAATGCTGTTAAGTGTTATTCCTCTGTTAAATTGTTACGGTCAAGTTATAAGTTAGATATAAGCTAAGTGTTGTTCCTTTGTTAAATTGTTAAGGTATAAGTTAAGGTTAAGTACTACTAAGTTTGAGTACTGTTAAGCTTTTAGGCCATATTTCTATCCTTGCCCTCATTGACCTTTTGTCATTTGCACTGACTGGATTTTGTTTGTTGTTGGGTTTTTTCCTTGGTGTGCCACTGTCGAGTAAGCAGTAGACTGAATCTCGCCAACAAACATTGTTGTGCTGTCACTTAATATTTACTCTGGTTTTTAGTCATACCCTTATCAGCGATTTTAAAGCAATCTCACTCATTTGTAACACATACCATTGCAACTCACTGGCTACTGGTGCAAAAAATACCACCCTGCCCAAATCTCTCTTCCTCACAGTCAACTAAGTCTTCACAAAAAAACCTCATTCTTAGGAATTCAAAGCTCTCACATGCCACTAAAGAGTGAAACAGAACAGGGAAGGGCTAACAGGGTTTTTATTCCAGTTTCAGTCTCTGCCTAATTTTGCCTTTTTCCCTGAAAGCATCAGGAGATGCCTTTGGAATCTCTGGTCCCAAGGACACAAGACTGTCATTCCCACCACTGGTGGCGAGGAAGAGTGAGACATCAGCAGCTGTTTAGACCTGTGATGCTTCCCTCAGCTACTCCTTGTCCTGATCCCCCAGCTAGCTGAGCCCCAGAGACTGAGGAAATCTTTCCTCTTGATAGCATGAAAGTTGACAAGAGAAACATTTCACTTGAACCTCTCCCTTATGCAAAATAGGAAATATTGTTTTGAGTGCTATTTACTAGATTAAAGCTGCAGCCAAAAACAGATTTTGGATTTGCAGTTTGCCCTGTTTGTAAAATAAAGGAAATTTTACAATTTTCACTTCAGCAGCCTCCTTCCAAATCACTTTTTAAATCATTGACATACTAGAGCTTACACTGCACTGAATCTTTATAGATACCTCATCAGCTGGAAACCAAAGACTCAAGTTCAGCTGTTGCCTGCAGAAATAGAAAATAAATTCTCCAGAGTCTGGGAGAAATGAGAGGCGTATTTCACTTGCTGGAGAAAATGACTCACTTCTGCTTCTCAGCAGACCTCATTCCCTATGGGGCTGCTGGGAGCCCGGGAAGGAGGGGGAGATAGAAGCAGGAAAAAGTAAAACTGCAAAAGCAAAGCTTTCAGCATTTTCAGAACATCCCCATGTCAACTGCAGCTTGCAGAGACAGGGACTACTTGAAATAAAAGTCAGCTTCATTTTCAAAGCTCAATAGCATGATGGCTGGCACTTCATGAAACAGACATCTGCTCATGAGTAGTCAGCAATACCATTGCATATTGGTCAGTGCCTTCTGGCTTATAGCAAAGCAATTGCTTATGCTTTTTTATTTGCATATTCAGTGAAACAAAATCACCAATAAAATCTAGTTATAATCTCATAGGTCCATCCCTCATGATACTCTTCCAGTTGATCTGTTATTGCATACAACCAACCATGAAGGACAGCCTACAGAGAAATCCCCAGGAATGATCAACAAAAGGGCAATCATTAAAATTCCCTAACCAATGGCACAGTGAGAAGTGATGCACTGATAACCTGTGAGTAGTGGCCTAATAGAAGTGGATAGGAGTATAAGCGGACGTGAGTGTATTTCAATGAAGAACAAAAAGGAGTCTCTTTTCCACAGCTGGTAACCCATTTCTGATGCACTATTTTCAATGTTAACCCACTATTCCAATGTTAAATGAAAATGAACTAAGGGGAAGAAGGCACAGTATTTCTTATAAAACATTATTTAGAAATTAATGTAACTGTTCTAGACTAGTCTTTGTCTTTGCCTTGAAATGAAACCTACAAGTCATTAAATGAATGGATCAAAATAGCCTCCCATCATCCCCCGAAGAGCTATTTACTCCTTGCATAAAAGGATATGCCATAGTAACTCAATGACACAAGGCAAGCACTGAAAGACCAAGTCAGTTTGGGTTTATTCTTTAAAAAATCATGAACCATTGTTGACAAACGTAACATTTCTGAACTCTTTTCAGTACTGATGCATCTCTCTGAGGAAAAAAGTGCGTATTCACTAGGATATTTGGAGAAAAACACAAGGGAATAAAGGGCATGATGGCGTGTGCACATGAGTACCTAAATATCAGGTGATGAGGACAGAAGAGCGCCATCTGAAAAAATGTAGAAGTTCTCCAGTCCAGGAATAAAGAACTACCTCATACCCTCGGTGAGCCAGAAGAAATAGAAAATTAGCACTGAACTATCACTGTTGAGACGGGTCACGACACATATACACGCTGACACCTTCAGGCAAAGAGCTCATCTTTAATACCACACAAAGAGCAGCATCTTTTATAGTTTCTTAGCTGTTTACATAGTTTTAAAGCACAACAAGCTTAATTCAACCAATCACCACACACCACTAGGTGAACACACGATAATCACACAGCATGTTTTTCTACCTCTAATTCAACTATGCCTCTTTCCCACGGTCCTTCTCTAGCAGAGGGAACAGGCCCGAACCATGATTTTACAAGGGCAACAAGGCTTTCATTTTATGAGGTTTTACCTGTGTGCAACACTGAACTTCTCTTCAAGAAGTAATTTCAGTGAGTCATTCACAAGCAAATCCAGAGACTGATATCCTCATACCCATATCCTCATAATCATTCAACTAATTATTATAAATAATAAAAAAATGGGTACAAATCCCATATCCTCATACCCATATCCTCATAATCATTCAACTAATTATTATAAATAATAAAAAAATGGGTACAAATCCCATTCCATCCACTAATCATTCAAGAATGAGTAGAAAAAGGGTCAAAGTTATCTAATAAATTATCTCATAAGAACTGTTTTCCTCTGTTTTATTTGCACCTCTCTGTGGCCTCTCTGTTGTATTTAAGGCTTCAACTGACATATGTAAGAGCTCTGAAAAGGGAAGGGAGATGATTCCCCCAAGCCCACACACCTTAGTCCACCTGTTATACAACAGTGTAAGGAAGGCCAGAACACTATGTCCAACAGAGTATTCCTCCCACCTTATCCAATCACTAGAAACATCACTAGAACCTTCTAAAAAAACAGACTTAGAGAGGATGACTATTCAGACGAATAAGCTGTACATCCCTCCCAAGCCCTACAGCCAGACTTACAGATATATTCATCATCTCAGAAGCCAGACATGTAGGTGAACACAATATAAAATTGTATTTTTAGTTCACTTTTCACATTGCTAAGATGAGCCCATCTTCTTTCTCAAAAATGTATCTTTCCACTATTAATCACAATAGCCAATAAAATGGCACAACATGTTTTTTGACAACTTTTCTGAATTATTCTCACTGTTATAGCCTCTATTCAAGCTTTTGGTTTTCTTCCTTGCAGCTTGCTTTGCCTTTAAATTATTCTAGTTTACAATCCCAAATTAGCCCCTAAAACCCCTCACAAAGTTCTGTAATAAGATAATTTGGAAGATAATGTACATACTGTTCCATTCCTATTTTATTTAGGAATCAAAATTTCTTGTAAATGCACATGTCTTTTCACAGGCTAGAGGCTGGATGAATGCCCATCTTTGACCTTATTCTCAGTCATTGACACAACTCTTAATCTTTGCATGAGCTGGTATTGACAAGCAAGAGGCAGCATAAATGTAGCTTAAAACTTCATTTAGCAAAGCAAAGAAAAATTCTCTTACTGTGTGAATTTTTGAAGTATAGTAGTACTTTGTTTTTTCTGTATTTTTCATTTCAGTTGTTCAATTTTGTGGAAAACCTAGCTCATTCGTTCAAAAGTAGCTGTGCTGAGTTCAACAGCAGACATGCTGGTACTTTCATAAGATACCATTGCTGAGAGTTCTACAGTAGGCCAGCCTTGAATTTTACCGAAAGATACAATGAAACCACTCAAAAAATGCAAGCCTGATTCTAGTTTTCTTGTTTTAAATAGAGGAAATATCTCTGAATATATAATCTCTCAAAAGCTAGAGTAAATGTAATTGCACTGACTGTAAAGGAATCTATACAAGGTTAGTTACAGTAATAAAATAGGAAAATACAACAGAAGCACAACAGATTTTTACAAGCAGATCCTTTTTCCTATTGCTCCAGAAGCTGACTCAAGCCAGGAGCACAAGGAGCAAGGAGACAGTTTCTTCTATGGGAATAAGATCAGGACCAGATGAAATACCACTGACACAAAGCAGAGATCAGGTCAATTATATGAATTATTTAAATTTTGATGTATATTCTGTGTCACTGTAGGCTAGAATTTTAAGGTCATTTAAATACTTTTTTGCAGCTTCTGCCACCTAAATTGCTTTATTCTCAGCAACTATATATAAAATAGGAATGAAAACACCTACCTCCTAGCAGTAACACCTACTTCTCTAGAATATCACTCAGAATCACAGAATATTCTAAGTTGGAAGGGACCCATAAGGATCTTCTGTGGAGGGCTGTGGGCCCTCAAGACAAGAGCCTTTTGCACTCCCCTGGAGGAGTCAGACTTAAGCAACCCACCTCGGGTCATGGGGAGAACCCAGCATACTTTGCTTCCTCATGGTAATCACCTGCACCCCCTTGGCTAATTGGTTTCCACCCCACCCCCTGCCTTTCCCATATATACCACTACTTTTACCCCTCAAAAACATGGGATGCCTCCATCCCTGGCCTTCCCTTTGTGGAAGCTCTTGTTCCAGGCCCTCCCTTTGTCAGGGTGGTTGGACAATAAAAGCTACTCCGTTGGAACCGCCATATGAGGCTCCTGTCTCTCTTTACCCCCGAGTTAGCCTGGGGTGATCTCACAAAGAGCTGAATCACAGGAGCTGAAATCGCTCGTACCTGAGAAGCTGCTACATTTGCTGAGATCACCTGTCGCTCAGGAAGGCCTGCCAGTGTCCCCGGAAGGGCTGTTCCCCGCGGGACACTCTCTCTGAGAAGGTCGTGACCGGCCGGTGCTGACCAGCGCCAGCCCCCTAGCGACAATCTTCAAGTACAACTCTTACATGAATAGCCTTACAGGGATCAAAAAGAGGCTGCAGGCTGCATGGGTATCACAGTTGTGGAAATCAAGTAAGTAGAAAGAGAGACATGCAATTTTTTAAGTCCTTTGTCAGGTCCTGCATCAACTACATATATTTTTTTAAAGTGTTATGAAAGAGCAAATACTCAAATACATTGGCTGAGACATGGAATTTTTTCAAGAAGCACAAGTGTCTCTAGGAATCTCTTGCCTTTTTTTTCCTTCTGCTAATCAAGGTTTTTTTTTCTTGTACTCCTGAATCTTGCCAGTTTGTGTCCCAAATTATCTCATAATCACAGTGTCAAGGGAAAGGAAGAAAGCATCAGCTGAAGAAAAGCAAAGGAAGTTCCCTATCCATTCAGTGATCCAAACATGTATCTTAATAAGACTCTAGGTTATAAATCTGTAGTTTAGAAATTAACACATTGTAAGCATCTGTGGAAAATTGTTGGTAAAAAGAAATAAACAAAGCAAATTATACTGTTACAGTACAATTTTGAGACTAAGTGATGGGCAGAATGGTAAGTAAAAAGAATAAAGCAGACTATACAGAAAACTTGAATGAAAAATATCAGAAGTCTTATGTGAAGAATAGTGAAATTAAACCAGAGCAGTAGAAGTGAATTTTCCCAAGAGGAATGTCCCTCTTCCCCTTCTCCCTACTCCCCCACCCTTGATGTTCTGCAATGCTATTAAAGTATGGAAATGAAGCAGTTGCAGTTGCAACGCAAGGAAATAAACACCTCAACACATTCAGTGCAAAAAAACCTGCCAAAAAACAGGTGATAAAGCATGAAGGGAGTAGAACAAACATTCTATATTTCTCAAATTTCTTACTTTAAAATACACTTTCATTATCACATCTTTCTGGAAATTAGAAGTCCTCTTCACAGCACCCAAACGATGTGGCCTTATACACAACGGAAAATACTGCTGTTTCCATTGAGTACAGCAGGACGTAAAAACACTGAGTGTCTCTCAAAGCCTCATTTCTTTTGCATACCCAGCAGGGGACTGCATGGCACAATCCCAATGAAAATCTGAAATGGAAACAATTTCCATTATTTATCTCTTTCATCCCTGTAAGAAATAAATAAATACAAAAGGAATGTAAGTATTCAGATCTGAAGGGATCTGGTTCAAGGAAAGATTTTCCTAAGCAGGTACCTGTGGAGCAAGTCAAGTCTTCAGGTATTTGTCACATAGATGGGCTATATGGATAAATCTTCAATTCATTTAATTCCAGTACATAAGTGCTTTTTTTTAGAACTGGGGAAATTGCAGACTCCATTGTATAGTCACATCATGGGTATTAGGCCCTGAAAGCATCAAATTCTTTTGTTCTTATGAAGAAAACTGAGAAGAAGCTTGAAATCTTAAGTACTCAATATAATTGTACTAAATAAATATGGTAAAGAGAAAGCATCTGTGTTATTAAATATCATAAATGTGAGAATTTTTTGGCTATTCATTTTCATTAAATTGGTGATGCTTTTTCATTAAATTTGATGAATGCTGATGCTTTTTTCTGAATGACATTGAAATCTCCAGAGAAACAGAAATTGATGTGAGAAATACTGTTTTCTATTTAACATTTCACTAATAAAAATATATTAGGTAGTATAGCAATGCAGAGGAATATCAAGTAAAATACTTTGACAAACACCGAAAATACCAGAAACTGCAGAACTCGTCTTGTAGTATCACCAACATCAAAGTTACCAGCTAGTGTTTCATCAACATTATGTGGATAAGTCATCTTGATTCGATTGCAGAAAATACACTATTTCCCTTTATTATCAGAATCCTTCATTAGTAAACAGCATCATTAAAAAAAATAGGTAATTAAAACTATTTTTAAGATCAACTAAGTATAGGAAACCATGGCGAGGAAAAAGTGTGGAGTGCAAAGTTGAGAGGGGCCTGAAAGGGTAAAAAGGTCCAGATAGGAATGCCTGGCAACCACAAATGCTGCCAATTTCTTGTCAGGACAAATCTCCTCATTCTGTATAAATGAACTGAAGAATGGGACTTAGAGGTTTATTTTCCTTACTTTTTTTACTTGTTATATTTCCTATAATATTTCCTAAGTATTTTGCTTGTATGGTCTCACAGCATATGAAGATAACATTTACTTTCTGTGCTGGTTTTGGCTGGGGTAGAGTTAATGCTCTTCATACTAGCTAGTACGGGGCCATGTTTTGCATTTTTGTGCTGAAAACGTTGATACTACAGAGATGTTTTAGTTATTGCTGACCAGTGCCTGCATATCATCAAGGCCTTTCTTGCTTCTTGCGCTGGCTTACCAGCAAGGTGGATAGGGGTGCATAAGAAGCTGGGAGAGGACATAGCCAGGACAGCTGACCCTGGCTGACAAGGGGATACTACATGGTGTCATGCTTAGCAAATAAAGCTAGGGGAAGAAGGAAGAAGATGGGGATGTTTGGAGTGATGACATTTGTCTTCCCATGTAACCATTAAGCATGATGGAACCCAACTGTCCTGGAGATGGCTGAACACCTGCCTGCCTATGGTAAGCAATGAATTAATTTCTTATTTTGCTTTGCTTGTGTGTGTGGCTTTTGCTTTGCCTATTAAAGTGTCTTATGCCAACACACAAGTTTTCTCTCTTTTACTCTTTCAACTCTCTCCACATCCCACTGGGAGGGAGAGAGTAAGCAAGCAGCTGTGTTGCTGAGTTGCCAGCTGGGGTTAAACCACAGCACCTGGATAGCTGCTCTCTGCACACAGATGGTGCATTCTGAATTGATTCAAGTACTGATTACACAAAGTAGTTGAAATAAGGACCACAAAGCTTCTCTCCCGCTAAAAAAATGCCCACGTGCATGACCAAAATACATTCAGAAAACTAAAAAAAACCCCAGAAAACAAAACATGTAATTTATTTCAATTGCCTTTTTACTCCTGAATTCCCCAGATAATCAGGTCCTTCTACAAGGACTGAAAATTTCAAATTTTTGTTTATTTCTTAAAAATGGAAAAAGAAACAAATGGAAACAATGTGAAAACTGGCAACAGCACATGTTCTTTGGAGAGTAAAAGTCACTTTGCGAAGAGAGTACATATAAAGGCACTGCAGAAAGTGAGGTTAAAATATTCCATGGAGAAAGCTAAATAGCAAAATAATATCTTTCTGTCAAGTCAGGTGTGAATGGGTCCACAGACAAGATCAAATCAATGCACTGAGAAGATCACATAAAGTTCCACTTGCATATTTTAGGCTGAGGAGTGATCATGGATGTTATGATTTCCTTTCACACTTAAGGATAAAGGAAAGAGAAGTGTTCATGAAATTGAAGGTTTAGAGAAGACATGTCAAAGATAATTTAACTAAACAACATACAATGTGAAATTCAACTCTTCTTTCTCATGGTAATTGGCAGTTAAAGAAACAACTTAGAAAACAATCTTCATTTACTCATGGTAAACAATGAGAGAAAATATCTGGCACCTGTACCTGCAGTAAGTGCAGATACTGACTGTCACTGGGGTATATCAATCTAGAATGATTATATCCTGGATAACAAACCTCTGCAAAGTTTCTTCGCTAAAGATAGGATATTTCTATCATTTTACAGTGCCTGTCCCACCAGTCACTAGTCCTTACTTACTCCCCTGACATACACAGTCTCAGTTCTTGGATATACTCAGTATCCCTCACAGAAATCCCAAAGCAGAACAACTTCTTCCAGCAAACACTGGACATTTCTCCTTCTGGCCTGCCATTTTCTACACTAAGTAACTCTATTTCTCCAATGTAATAGAATTCCACACCCATATGATCTGAGGTACTCTTCTCACTACCTTTTTTTTACAAGTCTTCCCCTCTTGTTCCAGTATAATGTCCACAGATTTCAGTGGCTTCCCCAGAAAGAAGATGTTCAAAATTATCTGTCCTTTCTTTTTGTCCATCTCCCTTCCCACCAACTCTTTCATCTTTCTTCCCCACCACAAAAGGTGACGGTTGACTTCTGCTATCTTCTCCTGCCTTCTCCACTTGCCCAATCCACTGCTGTCCAGTGGCCTTTTTTATCACCAGACTAAACTCATTCTTCTTGATCTTCCATGGATTTTTATCAAATTATACCAATGGTGGGGGGGAAGTACTGGGGGGAAAATTTCCTTTCCACTTTCTCAGAACAAAATTACTAATTGTAACAAAATGTTTATTGAGGAAGCAAACGAGAAACAAATCATTCATTTTATTCATGGGAACAGAAATTTTGCCTGCATAGCACCAATTCAAATCGCGTTTAAACAGAATGATGACATGTTCTTCTGTTGAAGTTTCCTGAAATGAGTTAATAATTTCTAACTTTGATGCTTCAGAGATTGTTGCAATAGCCCTATTCCACTCTCTTCTGAAATTTAAAATTTCAAGATAATAGTAACTACAGCAAAGAATTAGGATCTTATAATATAATGCTCTTGTACAGAAACATTAAGGTTAAACAGAAATGGCACTTCTTCCAGAAGGTGGGAACACATGCTGGAAGCAATAGCATCCACTTCAGAGGGCAAAAGCCTATGTGACACGTAAATGGACAAGATAGACATTATTTCAAAACCATCTCTGCCCACACAGATTCCAGCAGGTGTAATGATTCATTTATCTCCAATGACTGAAAATTTTGTGTGTGGCCATAATGAAGAATGTCAAATATTTTCTTTCTCGTTGGTAATTACTATTGTATTCCCAGTAAGGTGAGATTAGAGTACACAAAACCACTCTGGCTCTACTTCATCCCTCCACTGAGGAACTACAAATCATTAGGTTGAGAAAATATTTTTACAGCAGTGAAGTAGCATCAGTGTATGTTGCTCTTGCAGTTCTTAACTGCTTTCTAAATCAGATACATCAGTGTAAACATAGAGCAGAAAGAGATCACTAACCTGAAATCAGTCATCCACTGGCATAAACAACCATATGGTTTCTCAAATACCTTATCAGATACCACATTGACTCTCTCAAACACGTCAAGTCCATCTGACAACTACTACATCTGGCCCTCCATTACCTTCTGAGAAATCATTTCCTGAACCTTCTTGCTGTGATGGTTAACACCATCCTTTTTCTAGTCAAATATTATTCTTGGCCAGGAAAAACCCTTTATTTCAGCAACTTTGTTCATCAGCTCAAATGGCTCCTCTCCTTCTCTTGCATTTACTTTTCCGATGTACTTAGTGGCATCAATCACATTCACCCTAAGCTTTTATCTTAGAGCCTGGATTTATTAGTCCCCAATCAACCTACCTGTTTTTCTGTTTCATCAAAACTTCTTGAATATGAATGGTGCAGTATTCTACATGGGGAGTTGAGCAACGGCTTCTTCAAATTCTTGCCTTTAAAATAACTTGCCTGACACTTCCTAGGATGGCAACTGCACTTTTGCACTACTGCTCATACCATGTTAATGAACAGTAGGCCTAAGACTACCTTTTTCTTTCACTGCCACATTATAAAATTATGAAATATATATTTTCTTCTTACTAAACATAAAGATGTCCAACTTTACACTTCCATTGCTAAATTTCATCCCTGTGTAGTTACTCCATCTCTCAGCCATTAAGTGTTTTTTCTATTTTATCTTTCAGTCCTCTTCACTGATGGGGCTTTCTGAATGTTTGTATTTCTTTGTTCTTCCTATTCTGTCATTCTAATTTGCTAATATTATCAGCCCCAAGGTCATGAGGAATTTCTGTAGATATCCCCTGTAACTCACCTTCTCTCACAATCAGTTTTTGCCCCTCCATCAGCCAGTTCTCTATGCCACCTTCCTTTTCTAATTTTGATCCCCATTTCCTTCAGGTTAAAAAACCACATAGCACCATAATTTCACAAAGCCTAACTGGATTGAAACTTCCATTCCCCATTTTTCTAGAATATATATTATATATGAAGAAAGCCATCACATAGACTGATCTAGATCACCACTGGCATATTGACTGGCAAATGCATACTGAATTCCATCCATTTCTGCCATTTACTTCTGTGCCTTCAATTATTCATTCCTTCAAAAGTCATTCTAAAAAATATAAATATAAACCACCCAACCAAAAATTTCTGCCTTAACACAGCAGCCTGATTATAAATCTTTCACTGAATTTGGAATTTCAGGTTTCTAAAAACAGAGTCAGAATTTCAGTTCTCTAATTATTTTGGTATGGAAAATACTTGTAAATCAAGTACAGAAAGTTCAAACTGAGCAAATTAAATTAATTTTGTTATCTTTCTGGTAGTGTTAATTTTCCACTTCCTACCTTCTTTTCTTATGGCAGTTCCACTCCTCTTTTATTTATACAGATAAAGAACAGTTTAGCATTTGTTTTAAATTCCTTAGTAGAGCCTAACTCTGCTGGGCCTTAGGTTGTGCTGCTGCTTGGATAAAAGCATTAAAATTCCATTCAGGTGAGCACTAATTCCTTGTTCTTCTGCCACAGCTAAACAAAGGAGTTAATTTTGGTAGCTCAGAGGGGTCAAGAGCAAAAGTCAATAAAACAAAGTTACTTGTCATCTTTGTGTGTAAGATGCAGGCTATCTCCACTATAGATTAGATAGAGATAGAGATATGGAGATACAGAGATATAGATACAGATATAGATATCTCTCTATAGTCTGTAAATGGTATAACATTGTACAAATATCCTTACTGTGACATAATGATAATTTTGCATTATATATCAATTGAGTTCACCACCCCTAACAGAATTAACAGAATCAGGTTAAACTTTTGGAATTAAAACTATGACAAGGCAGACCAGGAAAAACAAGTGTAACTGAAAAACTATTTTCTGTGACTTCAGCTTTTGCCAAAAGAGTCAGAAGTTTAGAAGATAGGGGGCACAGACACTAGAGCTGGCATATATGAACGTACAGCACTAGTGCTGAGGGATCAGAAGAGAAGGGCGATGCTCTCACTTCAGCAAACAGCACTAAACCGGGATTCCTAATGAGCAAACACTGGGTCTTGCAGGTGAGCAAAACTAAGGTCACATTTGTGTGTTTGTACCACTGGCGCTCATCAGTGATAGTGCCAACAGTGTGGTGACAAGAAAAGCATTAGGATGCAGTTATGATTCCATAAAGAGTCTTGAATGTTTAGGTTCAGATTTATGTAAAACATTTCTAAGTAACATATTTTATTCATTTGCTTTTCTTTGCATGTTCCCAGGACTGCGGTAAAACACTGTCATTCAAAACCACTTTGAGTACTTGGAGGCTCCTCAAGACTTAGCTTTCTTTATACACAGTAAAAACAAAAGTTGTTTTTAATTGCAGCACAGACAAAAGGTTCTTCCCTCCTTCATCTGATCAGTCATCGTTTCAACTCTGCTTCATGCTGTAGATGCAGTTAAAATATATTTTCACAAGCACCTACTCTCTGGCAGGAGTGACAAGTCAACATACAAAATTACGCCATTGTCAAGTAATGACAGAATACCAAGTGATTGATATTGGTGCCTGGGACTTCAAGGTAACTGTAATGTGTATTCTAATGCCAGATATTTCACATAACAAGACCTTTAATGATGGCTGCTTAACAACAGATGGCAAAAGGGGCTGAATAATATCTTCTGTTACAGCCAACAAATTTATTGATGGCTTCACTAACATTGCAGTAGAAATGCAGAAAGAAAATAAAGATATTTAAAAATTCACCCCATTAATTATATGAATTTATACTTTCACAAAATAGTCTCGTAGATTTAACAGCACAACTAACTGCCAGGATTCTTTTTCAGAAAAGTATGTTTTTCTGTTATGTTTTTTACTTCTAAAAAAATAGAATAACATTCCTAAAGAAAATACATGCTCCTCTTGGGGAAATGCATGTACCCTGAGGAACTCTCAATATTCAGAAAGGGCTGACAGAGTCCTCCTCAGTAACAGCAGCTGAAACATGCAAACTGTGGGGCAAGAACCCTGAGGAACAACTCAGCTCACACCAAGAACCAGAAGACATCATTCCACAGACTGTAATGGTTTGACAGAGTTATGCCTGACTTGAGCACAGTGTACGGTGAAACAATGCACAAAACGACCCTACTAGTCAGGAACTATACAGGTGTTTAGCATGCAGCCAAGCCAGATATAATGGTATAGTCTACTGTCAACATGCACCCACAGGTAACTGCCCATAGGCTCAGGACTATTTTAAGTTATGCACTTTCTGTTTCAGAGTTGATTCGTGTCATGTTGATGATAAACAGTGAGCATGAAGCTGTGGACATGCCCTGCTGGTTTGCTATGGTGGATTTTCTTCTCCACGTTGGGTCCTGCAAGCACAAAGACCTTGACTCTGTTCAGCTGCATAGAGAGAGATCCTACCCTATTAGACAAACACAAGGCTAAACCATCTATCTGATCAAAATAATGGTTTTAGACTTTTATTGCTGCTTTTTACTTTGTGGTGAGTATTTTAAATGCAGAAACACTTCAGTGAAGAGAGAGAATTTAACAAAATAAGGTAACTCGCATCTCCAGCAATATTCCTAATAAAATTACATTTTATTAGGACCTGCAATGACAGAAGGTCACAGTATCACTTTTTTTCTATGTAGTAGATTGACCCTGGCTGGATTCCAGACACCCACCAAAGTCAGTCACTGACTCCCCTCCACAGCCGGACAGAGGAGAGAAAATATAACAAAGGGTTCATGAGTTAAGGACCAGGAGAGATCACTCACCAAATACCACTATGGGCATAATGGGCTCGAATTAGAGATATTAATTAGATTTACTATTAACAAAATCAGAGCAGGATAATGAGAAATAAAATAAAACTGAAAAACACCTTCCCCCAACCCCTCCCTCCTTCCTAGCTTTACCTCTTCTTCCAGCAGTGCAAGGAGACAGGGAATGGGGGTTATGGTCAGTTCATCATCCATGGTTTCACCCACTGCTCAGGGAGAGGACTAGTTCCCCTGCTCCGCCATGGAGTCCTGCCCACAGGAGATAGTTCTCCAAGAACTTCTGCAATGTGAGTCCATCTCACAGGCAATAGTCGTCCCCAAACTGCTGCAGCATGGATCACCCTTCCACAGACTGCAGTCCTTCAAGGACAAGCTACTGCAGAGTGGGCTCCTCTCTCCACAGGCCTCCCACAGGGTCACACTCTCCTCTCAGGCATTCACTTGCTCTGGCATGTGTCTCCACACCAGGTCTGCACTCTGTGGCCCTCCGTGGGTTGCAGGGATACAGCTGCTTCACCATGGTCTTCACCATAGGCTGCAGAGGAATCTCAGCTCCAGTGCCTAGAGCACCTCCTCCCCCTCCTTCTTCACTGACCTTGGTGTCTGCATAGTTATTCCTCTCACATATTCTCACCCTCCTCTTCTCTGGCCACAATTACAACGGCTCAACAACTTTTCTTTTTCTTTCTTCTTAAATATGTTATCACAGAAGCGTTACCACCATTTCTAATTGGCCCAGACTTGACCAGCAGCCCATCCATCTTTGGAGCCTTGAGGGACTGGGTCTGCTGGACATGAATGAAGCTTCCGGCAGCTTCTCACAGAAGCCACCCCTGTAGCCCCCTGCTACCAAAAACCAGGCTATGCAAAGCCAATACAATATCCCCACATTAAGTTGTTCTGGACAAAACTCACAGACACAAAGCGTATCTGTACTCAAGACTAGACATCTATTTTTAAGCTTGATGGGTTCTAAATACAGAAAAGTGGAAAAGAGCACTGTTGAGCTCTGAAAAGGAGTAATTCAACACTGATAAAGTGAAACCCAAAAAAAGCCCAGTCCTGGGAAACTGAAGAAGTACAGACCTTGCCAGCCATTTCCCTGAAGGAAATACACTTAGTGATATAAACGCCAAAATCTCTTGGAAAAATGGGCAATTGTCTGTGGGAGCCAAAGAGCATGTGCCCTGGTTCTGTTGCCCGAGTTGGTCCCTGTCCCTGCCCCAACTCCAGTCCAGAAGGCTCCTCCCTCCCCGTTCTCCCATTGGCCCCTCGCCCCCATCCCTTTTTCCCTGCCTGTTTCCCTGTTGGTCCCCTACCCCAGCCCTGCCTGTGCACTGCCCCTGTGCCCCCAAACCATTGGTTCCAGATGTTCTCCCTGCCCCCACATAAAACCCCCAGAGTCCTATTGTTCTTGTCTTGCCTCTAGCTCCCTTCACTAGTGAAGATGAAATAAAACTTCCTGGTGGAATCCTATGCAGAGACCCTTCCTGACTCCTTGCTGTTGGTGTGTCGTGACAATAGCTGGGGTGTGAGCATCCCCGCGGACCCCCCCAGATCACAACAACTGTTGATAAACAACACCAAGTTAGGTGGGAGTGTTGATCTGCTTGAGAGTAAGAAGACTCTACAGGCTGGATCCATGTACTGAGGCCAGTTGTAGGAGATTCAACAAGGTGAAGTGCCAGGTCCCTGCACCTGGGTCATACCAACGTCATGCAGTGCTACAGGCTTGGGTATCAGTAGCTGAAAAGCTGCCTGGCAGAAAAAGGATGTGGGGTTGCTTGTTGACAGGTGTCTGAACTTGAGCCAGCAGTGTGCCCATGTGGCCAAGAAGGCCAATGGCATCCTGGCCTTTATCAGAAATAGTGCAGCCAGCAGGACATGGGAAATGATCGTCCCCCTGTATTTGAAACTGGTGAGGCTGTACCTTGAGTACTACGTTCACTTTTGGGCCCCTCACTACAAGACATTGAGGTGCTCAAGCATACCCAGGGAAAGGCAACAAAACTGGGTGAAGGGACCAGAGCACAAGTCTGAGGAAGAGCAGGTAACAGGACTGGGGTTACTCAGACTGGAGCAAAGGAGGCTATGGGGGAACCCTATTACTTTCTACAACTACCTGAAAGGAGGTTGTAACCAGATGGGGGTCAGACTCTTCTCACAAGTAACAAGTGACAGGATGAGATGAAATGGTCTTAAGCTGAGCCCAGGGGAGGTTTCGACTGTATATTAGGTAAAACTTCACTGAAAGCATGGTCAGGCATCAGAACAAGCTGCCCAGGGAAGTGATGGAATGACCATCCCAGAAGTGTTCAAAAAACATGTGGCACTTGTGGTTTAGGGGTGAACTTAGCGATGCTGGGTTAACAGTTGGTCTTCTTGTTCTTAGGGATCTTTTTCAACCTAAACTATTCAGCAATCTGGAAAAAGGACAGGAAATATTTAAGTTAACCCTGAATGCTGCATGCAGACCTTCTCAGCTTCATTTCTCTTCATTCCTTATGTTTCTCATTTTTCTGCTGTTATTCTCTGTTATTTATCTCTAGCATTGGAACCTTTCCTTCACTGAACTTAAAAACAGAGGAAAAAAATAGAGTAAGACCAGTACCTTACCTGATTTTAATAAAACAGTTCTGTTAGTCGGCAAAATAGACACTATTGCTCAAGACACTAACCCTTATGTTGTAAAAAATTCTGAAAATTTAAATATAGTAAAGTGATATAACAAGTTAATGTCAAGTTATAAACATTAGTTGTATCATAAAAAAATTATGTGTAGACTCAATATACTCCTACATTTTTAGAATTATGCAGCAACTTGACGTTCAAAAGTAATGTGTTTGTCACTTTATTCATATATAATGGATAAGTTGAAATACAATGACCTTAAACCAACCTCAGTCTTATCAGTGCTATAAAGAAAAAAAGCAGGAGGGTAACACATAAGAAAGTTGAGTAGAGATACACTTTTTGACACCAATCAAGCAGAGATTCTGCCATCCCCTGGGATCATTATTCAGTTGCCCATCTGGCCCCAGCTCCCACAGAGCTTTCAGAAATCCTGCAAGAAGCATGTAACTTCAAATCTGCAGTTCCCACTTATGGTTCTGGAGCAGAGGGTTTATTACAGCAGTAATAAACTCCTAGAAACCAGAGAGCTCCTGGTGAAACAAATTAATGTGAACAGCAAGTCACTACTGTCATTTCTTGTAGGCAGTTCAGCAGCAACAACACACTCCTAAATGAAGAAACTGCTCTGCTTACTCATAAGGTACAGACAGTCTGAGGAGCCAAATGTGGTTTTGTGGATTTACAGGTTCCTCTAAAGGACACAGGAGCACCCACAGAGCATGGCAAGTCTTTAGCAGGCACCTTGAACTGGTCCCCATTTCATCACATGCACAGTTAACATCTCTCTCAGCTGTCCCACATTGTTCAACTCTCTAAAGAAAATCTGTTCCTTTTTATAGCATGATATTTAAGGAAACAGACTTCAACAGCATTGTCATGATTCTGCTTCAAATCTTTCCTGAAGAAGAGATTCCATAAACACTTTGTTAGGTGTTCAATGTAATATTACAAATTATAATCACAAAAGGAGTAGCAGAGCTGAGATAACTTTCCATGTCTCCATAAGCCGGCAACAGGTTTTTTGTGTCAGGAATTAAGTACACCCTGCCAGAAATACCAGCAATAGTGTTTTTTCCTTTTATATCTACAACAGACCTTTACCAAATTAAATATATTGAGGCTAGCCCATCTTCTCTTCCACTCCTAGCCTTCAGATGTCTTTTACTTGAAAATCTAAGGGGAATACTTGAAGCAGTACAACCGCTTCATTTCTTCCCTTACTGTCTCCACACATCCATCAGAATGTGTAAGTATTTGAGAATTTTCCAGCATCCTAATCAGGATTAGCCATTTTTGCTAACTACATTTAGAAGTGGTAGGTAAAACAAATTTGAAGTGATACCTACCATCTTTCCGGTTTTGGTAAGACCACATATTTATGACAAGGTTGTACTTATATCAGGTAGGGAAGGACAGAATAACCAGTCTCTCAGCATACCTATCATGGAACTGGGGTGGTACTTTCATCAGAACAAGAGCAAGATGTGTAGTCACATGAAACAACTCCCATGAAGTTTTCTTGGGCAGGCTGAATGCCCTCAAAAGTCAGACAAACATGTTAAAAAGACATGACCTGCAGCTGGCCATTTTTCAAATAACCTCATCTGGCCCCCCATCATGACTTCCAGGTCCTTGCAGTGTGCACATGCTTTGGGCATCCTGTGAGCAGCCCCACCAAATGCAGGGCCACTCGAGATCAGAGTTTTGAATTGAAAAAGAGCAGCTATGGAAACAGGGTCATCTGAAATATTCCAAACTCCCATGTTCAAGGCTCCCAGCTGTCCCTATGTTTGGCATCACCTACATCTTACTGTGACCCTCCTCTTCATTTGTAGGCAGGTAGGTCAAATCCAGATACACATAGGGGTAGTAAAGTCAGTAATTCAGCAAGTTGTTAAAGTACACGGTTGTTACACTCATTTTTTGGTTTGCATCTCACTAATCTATGCCTAAGTGTTCACTTGAATGTGGATGAATATAAGAGCATATTTACTTTCCAAAGTCTGTTATTGTTTGCTGACTTTCAATGCATCCATCCATTTTCCTTGTAATCACTTATAAAATTGTAACTCATCCCTAGGGGTACAGGAAAACAGAAAGCATCCAACAAGAATCTATCTTGTATTTTTGTGTGTCTGAAATCTCAGCAGCTAAGTCTTTGCACCAGCTTACCATGGGGATAGCAGGACAGACAGTACAAGGCCAAAACAATACAGTTTGATTTACAGAAAATCTTTCAAATTTACATATGGAATAGATTTGATAGGGGAGACACTGAGAAGTAACAAATAATGAAAAATTATGACGTAATTTTGGAGAGTCTTTTTCCCGATCATAAGCTATTATTATGAATTTTTCTCACAGACCACTGTATAATATGAATTTATTTGGCCAAATATGAAAAGGGGAGCATGTAATGGAAAATTAGAAAGCAAAGTATTTAAATTAGAAAAAGGAATATGTAATTAATAAACGATGAGAAAATATTAGAGACCGAACACAAGATGAGAAAGGAATACATATTTTTGTTTAGTTCCCAATATTTTTATGATTAAAGTGATGGAAAAAGCTAGATTATGGCTTGGGTAATAAAAAAGAAAAAGATCACTAAATTGATACCCAAGCTGAAATGACAGACTGCTATAACTTTAGAAAGATCGATAAATAAGCTTTCTCAGTTAAATATACCACTACATTAAAATGTATCTAGCTAGAAAGGATGCCTAGTAACATAACAAGAAGAAAGCTCAACAGAAGAAAGAAAAATGTTAGAAGGAAGAAAACACTTTGAAGAATTTTATGCCTTAACATGGAAAAATATTAGGGCGTGACAGCAAACCCAGGTGCAGCAGGTGTAAGGACTCCAGTGGGAATTCCCTCATAACAGCTTGCAGAAACAGGTCTTAGTTTGCCAAAGGGACTGGGTGCTTCACTGGAGAATGCTTTCCTTATTCACCTTTAATTGAAAAAGACCCAAGAATTGCAGCCCAGGCTCCAGAAGACAGGATCTCTCCTTAGAAAACACCACCAAATGAGCAGTTAAGTGTAGTGAAGCACAGTCTGGTCCAGGAATGGTGCAGTGTGGGGAGCCTTGTACCATGGCCACCCATCTCTCCTCAGCCTATAGGTGAGGAAGAGGAGATTTGCCACATTTGTTGGGCTTTTCATCTTCATGGCTGTAAAAAAAAAAGAATGAACCAAGAGTGGTCAGAGTAGCTCCTGAGGAGCTGCATGGAGACGTTGTAAACAAAGTGACTGAGTACGTGAAACGGGTGGGAAGACTCCTATAACCTGTTAGTAGCTTTGTAAGACTTGTGTGGTTTAAGTATTAGCAGAAGAGCAGGGAAATCCCTTTGAACAGATAAGTAATTCATTTAAACACTGCTCCAGATCAAGAAAACTGATGTGAAATTCTGGTCAATTTGAAACATCTAACAATATAAGCAAAAGTTTCTCGTAAGCCAAAGATATGTTATTTCTAAAGCAAAAAATTTTCATGTCCATTAAAAAGAAAAGTCCACTTGTATTTTTGGAAGAACAACACAAAAGGTCCAAAAGCCAAATGCTTCCTTCTGGGGTTAAGGAAAATTTTGTTTTCCCAAAAACCATTTTTATTCAGCCAAAGAATTAAAAAAGCAAAATAAAAATCAACCTAATTATTCACATAACTTTAAAGAGAAAGAAAGGTTTTCAAAGATGTCAGCAGCAGAACATGAGACATCTGAACTCAATAACTAGGAGTGAGAACATGGAATTAGTGTGAAAAAGCTTTGTCATAGTTCACATAGTCTCATTAGAAAGTCATATTCCCTTACCAAAACTTGGTTCACTTCTGCTTTGTACTTGTCAGGTTAGAGTCTGTGAAATTTGGTGGTCCCCCCAGTACATGTAGCACATTGTCGTGGTTTAGCACAGCTTGGGGTTTTAGTTAAGAAAAAATCCACCTGCCACGGAAGTGATGTTTTTGCAAGGGCCATTCTGATTTCCTCCGAGACCTGATAGAACTAATCACTTGGCTAATTTGAATATTGACAACTCTGTTAAGCCACTTAAGCAGCTGAACACGCCTCTATGATCATCGCATTTAAGAACGAACAAAGCCCAGGAGCTCTCTCTTGCTTCCGGCCTCTGGACAGGTATCGGGGCTGGGCCTTGGCCCTGCTCCGTGCGGGCCGGC